>CM037851.1:221724735-222090359 GCA_021234595.1 Delia radicum
AAAACCGTGCAACAATAGAAAATTAAATATGCAACGAGATCATATTTGATACGAAAAATTTTAACATATAATTGTATTTAAAATACATCCAACGAAACAAGTTCCTATATAATCATATATGACTATATATAGTATCACATATAACTAACATCACATCTCATCTGATCCAAAAAATGGCATACATAAGCTGATATCATGGTATCGCATGGGATCTAATCTTA
This sequence comes from Delia radicum, assembly GCA_021234595.1. Lineage (NCBI taxonomy): Eukaryota > Metazoa > Arthropoda > Insecta > Diptera > Anthomyiidae > Delia > Delia radicum. The sequence goes on from CM037851.1 coordinate 221,724,957, forward strand.
TATAATGTGATCGGAAAAAATTGATCTATCAAATATAATCCAATTATTATAATTTGATAGAACTTTATCTAATGTTTTATAATTAAAAAATTAAAAAAAAAAAAAATTTAATGTTTTAGAGATCAGTACTTTACTACTAGTAATTTATTTATAAAACATATAAAATCGATTTATATATACAAAATGTATACTTTAAATGAACCTGCAGTTGAAACTAATAATAAGTTTAAAACGCTACGTAAAACAAAAAAAAAAAAAAACAACATTTACCTATGACGAAAATCAAAATTTTTGTTCCCAAAATTTTCAAGTAGAAGGCAGATTTTCATCAACTGTAGAAATTAACAAATAACTTTACACGTAATTTTTATATAAATAATTATAAATAATAACTATACGGTCGGTATTACATATCAACACGACATTTTGTTTATGAACGATAAATCTCCCTATTTAGTACTTCAGCAATTTCAGATTGTTCAAAACAACTATTTTGTTAACCGCAAAACAGGATCAGTGGTAGAAAGTATATTGCCTATAGTGGAACTAAGCATATATTTTATTTTGAATATTGAAAATTTAGAATCCATTATGCATGTTTTACTGGTTGGGTGTTTAATATGTTTAAACAAGCCATTCCGAAAGCTCTTCTCTAAAAACCCGAACTGTTTTTTTAAAGAGTTTTAATTTTAATTAATTAATTTGTATGCTTTTAAGCAATTTTAATTAAATTAACGCTAATTTGTGTTGCTTAATGTATTATCTGCATAAGTTTTGTATACTTAACAGATAATTTATATAATAAAAAATATGCATCCAAAAAACCTCTAAAAAACTGTTTCTCTTAAAACCAGTTGGCATATAAAATTTGAAAGATGTTGAGTACCTTGACTCTTAGTCTATATGTTCGTTGGTTTTAAAACCTAATAATTATAACATGTTGTTTTATATTTTTTTAGCACTTTAATAAAAAGAGAATGTTGTTTGCGGTAAATTTTAAACTCATATTCCAATTATAAACGGTACTAAAAAAATATATAAAAGAGAAAGAATTGTTTTCATTAAATTTTATTTACATACACTGATAGAAATTTGTGCGCAGTATTAATGAATTCCTTCATTAATCCAATGAATTTTTTCATAAAAAAGTCCCCAAAGAAACGTTTCATTGAGTCAATGAAAGGTGTTTCATTAAATCATATGGGCGTTGTAATAATGGTGTAATAGTTAGCGCTTTGGACTGTTACACAGATGGTCCCGGGTTCGATTCCCGGTGACGACAACATCAATTTAGAAATATAATATGTATGAGTTTTCTATCACTTATATGTATCGCTGCGCCCACCTTCGGTGTTTCGATAGCACTTAACCCTACCGAAGTAAAATACTGAATCAGGGCTTTGAAACAAAAAGCTCCAATAAATTCGTCAACTCCCATCAGGTGGCGAGCAACAACTGTTCTACCTTTCATCTCTCCACTATCCCCTTTCCAAAGAAAGCAACACATTAATTAATAGGAAGAATTTCCTGAGTTGCTTCTCTTTAAAAAAAAAAAAAAAAAATTTTTTTTCTTATTTCAAGTCAAAATTTTTATTCAAAAAAAATTGAAAATTTTTCATTGATTTAATGATTTTTTTTATGAAATTATGAAAAAATCCTAAAAAATGTTAATGAAAAAAATACCAATATTAATGATTTTTCATTCAGTTAATGAAGTTTTTCATTAAATCAATGAATCGATTTTAATGAAATCGTTTCATTAATACTATGAAGGAAAATTCTATCAGTGTATGATCGTATATGATAGAATATTCGTGCACATAAATATTTCTATCTCTACTTCATATGATCATATATACAAGATATGATAATATATATCATACATATATGATGGTACAAACTAAGTATAATATATGAATATATAACGTAATATATTGCCACTCATATTAGCATATATGATGATATCAAGTTGAATATGAGTATATAGAAACTTTTTTAGTCGGGCATCAAATTGTATAGAATTCTATGTAATTGTATTGACTTAGATATAGTTCGATGTAATTAAATACAATTTTGTACAGTTTGATGTTTATTAGATACAATTTCATCCGAATTTTGTCCGCATACAAATTTTTGTGTATTATATATAATTGTATCGAATTAGATATAATTCGATATTGTTAGATAAAAGTAAAAACAAACATTTCCTGTTTTTTCTCAACAATTATATAAAATTATATCTAATTTCATAAACTAATATATGTGACTAATATTATTGCAACAGTTTTTTACGAAGGTTAAACAATAGAGCCAAAAATCATGGCTCTAGTTAAAGAATTTAACTCCGAACAGGAGTGGTTTATAGAAAATTAAGCTTTTTTCAGGCTTTACAGCAAAAAAACTGTATAATCGACTAAATTGTAAAACCGATGAAAAAACTTCCGAAATAGGTATATATATTCATATATTTAATTCCATATCACATCATATATCAGGTGTTCCGAAAAATGACATACATAACCTTATCTCACGAGATCCCATGCGATTTCATTTGATATAATTTGATCTGAAAAATATGTATATCTAATTTGATCAACTTATATATAATTTGATACAATTTGATCTTCATCAATTCTTTGGAAATCCGCGCTTCAATTTTGTTTTACAATCCAAATAAAAAAAAAATTAAATATAAAACAATGAATTGTAAATTTTGACATGCCTTAATTTTGACTTATATACTGAGTTTCATAGCTATAACTTCATTTTGTTTTCCAATTATTTCTTAAACAACTGAACCGATAGCTTCAGTGTCTTCAGAAGATGAACTCATCTCTGTATTAGATTTCGATTGATGCAACATATAAAGTTGTTATTGTACATTGTAATTTTTGGCATGATTATTAAGTCATTAAGTGTTTATAACAGCATTTTTTTAAAATTTGAAAAGTTTATAGAAAATTTTTCATAAATTCAACCAAATTTATGTCGAGACTTGATTTTTTAACAATCCTACTTATTAGATTAAAGTCAAATAATTTTGATAGAAGAAAAGTTAATTTCTCGAGATAAATATCGCATATTATGGTTTTTTCGGCCAAATCCGATTCGGTTCTTTTTTGTTATGAAGCTTTTTACCTTTGGGCTTTTAATTGTTAATATGAAGATTTCCTGACTTTAAATATTTCTTTACTTATAAAAATTTCTTTATTCTACTAACTTTGAATTTTTTATTAATTGTAGCTTTGCTATGTTTTGACTTTTTTACAATTTTCTTTAGCTAAAAAACATTGAATTTTGTTTTTATTTTGTGTTCTCTGATAATTATATTTAAAAGTGATAGATTTTTTGTGAATTACTTCCATATTCAAAAGTGATTGAATTTTTCTTTTTAATTTTAACACATATATTGATATAGAATTTTATGTGATTTCATATATAATTATAATATAAAAATTATAGAATTTGTTTGGTTTCATTGTTATATATTTACTTATATATAATTATATATGATCTGATGTATAGATATATCAATTATATATGATGAGATAAAAAAGAATAACTTATATATAACATAAGATATAACGATATATTATTGCATATAGCACCATATTAGAAATATTAATAGAATAAAAATATAAATAATTTCGTGGTACTACAATGGAAAAAAATCGGCAAAAAATAGAATCCATTCGACTTCCATTCTGAAATTTACAGGGAATATTAAGGTTATATTGAGCTTTAAGAAAACAATTTTTTTAGATTTTTCGACTTGTTCGAAGATGGTGGAAAACAGAAATTAAGTAAAAAAAAAAAAACAAATTTTAAAAATAAAAAAAATAAATAAAAAAAAAAAAAATAATTTTTAAAAATAAGGTTCAAATACCTTTTAAATAAGGTATTAAACTTTTAAAAGTTGTCATGTCGAAAGATTTTTTACGATTTTGACGATTTTCAAATGTACAAAACTTTTTGAAAAAAAATGTTTAATTTTTTTTCTGGAAACACATGTAAAATATTTTTTAATGAAGAATACGTACTAAAATTTTGAAAGACATCGGAGACATCAAAGTCAATTTTTAGCAAAAATCGTACAGTCTGACATGGAATGACTCATATACGGAAAGCAAACATCCCATTACAACGAACTCTGCTGGCTTTGATTATCAAAATAATATTTTTAGACTTTAGTAAATTCATATAGAAATATAAAAAAAAAATTTGATAATGCAATAAAACTTTATATTATTTTAAAAAGTTGACTTTTCGACGTTTATGTTTATGCAGTCTCGCACAATGAAAGTTATAATAAATATGCAACTTCTAAAATGATGATCCAATTTAACAAATCAATGTTGAAGGAGTAATATGGCATGAACAGCTAAATGCAAAATACGTGCTTTGCCAAAATGAGTGGAAAGGAATAGCATTGAGGTGTGAATAGGATTTTAAGGCTTTAAAAAACTAACTTTGTAGTCAACCTAGTTTATTACATGGGGAGTACTAGCTCACAGTGGTTCAAAACACATACAAATTTTAATATTTATTGATCTTATAAATTCCTTGTAGAACTGTTCACAAAAGTTCAACAGGGGACTTACACTTTAAGAAAACTATTTCTATTGTCCCCCTGTTTTAACACAGGGTTTTGCATACCCTAGTTGTATCAAAGTTGACCGTGCCGGTCAATTATAGGCCATTCACATGAATCTTACTATTTATATGAAATAACTTTGTACTAATATTCTTCATTATTTGGTGAAAATTAATAGATATTTTTATTTAAATATATGAATTGCAATACCGAAAAAAATATTAAATTAACCCTATGAAATATTTTGGGTCAAACTGACCTTCACTAACTTGAGTTGATAAAATTTGACATATTTGTCAAATATATATATTTGAAAAATAAATATATCTGCCTTTTGACCTCGATGTGCATAACGAAACCATGGTTTTAGAACTAGTGTCACAGTATGCTAACATTGAAATTACAAAAAAATCGGCTGTCACGTTACTGCATATGTTTGCACTGAAGTTAGGCAGGTAATCTAATTTTTATGAAATAAACATTGCAGTCTAAATACCCTATAATTGATCTTGAACTTTTTGTAAATCTGGGTTCTTACCCAGTAAAATTGTTGTTTACCAGAAAGCAGGTTTGTAAGGGAGTTATCCTACTTACGTATGCCATGACTTTTATATGTCGAACACCCACTTGGAAGCATTACTTCTTTAAAAATAAGCTCGATTTCATGTCTTTCAGTAACATCATATTTCATGTCTACCATATTACGATTAAGGCCCGATTACTGAATGTTCAGTTAAAACAGTTACATTGAAAATTTATAAGGGAAACAACAACAAATGTTCCAGTTAAAGTCCCAGTTAGTAGGCAACGGGATATGAAAATAAAATTCAACAGAACTTAATTTTTTGTTGTTACAATTTTAGACATATTAATTTAATATTTTCGTTTACTTTTTACCGCAAAACGTGCTAGCTCCTTAGAAACAGTTAAATGACTAATTATTTTTATAACATACTCGAAAACTCCACATACAATCGGAAATCACGCGGGTAAAACTGGTACAGATCGCTTGAAATCCGCGATATGAGTTGCTTAGAACCTGAAAGGGAAAATAGTAAGCTCAACTTTTTTTGGTCTATTTTTATACGAAAATTATTCGTTTTTTTTGTGCTTCTTAGTTCAACCCTTGTTTGCGTAATTGCCATGACATTTGTTAAAGCCTATATGAAACTTTATCTTAATTATCTGAAAAGTTTAAAATTTGTCCATAAAATTGATTTTTTTTTAAAGATTTCATTCACTTTTATCTTAAATTTTTGATCTTTTTTAACATATTGAACATTGCACCTTAATAATTCTTAAGAGCAAATTCAAAATCATGCGAGGGAAGTCGACTTCCACAAAATCGATTAGTACCTCAGTTTAGCGGATAGGAAATTTTGAGTGGAAATATGAAGGTACATATAAATTGTCCATACAAGTTGTGGTATTTTAGTACAATGTCTGATATATGAAATAACTTGTCTAATTTTTTCAGCAGCTGTTTAAAGGTGAATAACATTTTGTATTCACCCAAAAATTGTTTTCACCAAAATTTATTTTCCTACCACAAAAATTGTTTTCACATTCAAAAAAAAAATTAATTTCATAAATTTTTTTAATATTAATAGTTTACGATTATTAAGTTAAGTTAAATTTAATTTAATATTACTTTAAACTATTAATTAATGATTACCTCTCTCACCTCTTCTTTTTAACATCGTTTTAGATGTTATCATGGAACAATCGATGAAAGGTCATTGTGGAATTGCTTTTGGACTGTAGGGCAAATTGGACGATCTTGATTACGCCGACGACATATGTCTCCTCTCACACAGCTACAACAATATGCACACAAAGCTTAATATCCTTGTTGAGAATGCATCCAAAGCTGGTCTAAAAATTAACATATCGAAGACAAAAACATTACGTGTCAACACCAACAATACAGAGCCATTAAAAATTTTTGAAAACCCACTCGTAGACGTCGACAGCTTCTGTTATCTCGGCAGCATAATAACAACTTCAGGCGGTAGTATGGAGGACATAGCTTACCGCATTGCAAAGGCTAACCAAGCATTTGGCGCACTTAACAAAGTACGGAAGTCAAATCACATAACTCTTCGCACAAAAATCAAACTTTTCAATTCTAATGTGAAAGCAGTATTATTATATGGTTCCGAAACTTGGAACATCAGTAGAGCGGACACAAATGCGCTCCAAGTATTTGTTAACCGTTGTTTGAGAAGAATATTACGTATTTTCTGGCCTCAAATAATTTCAAATAATGATCTTTGACAAAAAACACAACAAAACCCCATTAAGACTGACATACGAGTAAAGAAGATGAACTGGCTGGCCCATAAAGCCAAGATGACGTTATCAGAAAGGCCCTAGACTTCCATCCCCAGGGCAGCCGACGTAGAGGAAGACCTGCTAACACGTGGAGACGTCAAATAGAATCCGAACTCAGTACAGCCAGTATGACATGGAAGGAAGCAAAACGACACGCTGAAGACAGAATTCAATGGAAATCATTTGTACTGGCCCTTTGTTCCAACTAGGAGTTACAGGATTATATATATATAATTAATTAATTAAACTGTAATTTAATCTTAAAAATGTAAAAAAGCAACACATATGAAACAATGCGATATAGCACCGTACTCTCTCATGACATATTTCCAAAGTCACAAACAGAATGTAGTTTGCAGAACGAAAAGTTCGATATAAATTAGAAGTATTATTTCTCACAAAATCTTTGATCACTTTAATACTGCGCAAAAGAAAAATTGAATTTCTTAAGTTTTCAAGATGTTTTCATAAAAAAATTTTGTAAACGAGCCACTCTAGTACCAAACCGAAAATGAAAGTAATCTTATCATTCATACAAAGTATCTTACATGCATTCTATAAAGATGATACACAAAAAAACTTTAATAGTTCTAAACTTGTTACCATTGTTGCCGCTTTTTGTTTAGTAAGTTTCTTGTTGTACAAAAAAAATTGCTCTCTTGTGGTCGCTGCATTTAAAATGTTAAGATAAAAACAAATTTGTTGGTATAGTTTTTGAAATGATGTTTAGTAGGGTCTTCAAATTTGTAGACGTAGGTATTTGCCACCTCTTTAAGGCTCAATCAATTTTATTATACTTATAGAAATAAATATGTAAAAACAAAAAAAAATGGCTACTAAAAATTAGTTAAAAACGACCTTGCAGAAAAAATTGCTGAAATTAGCAGATTTTTTTTACTAAATATTAGTAATATAAGAATAGCAAAAATAAATAAATCTGTTGAATTTACAAATATTTAGTTGTATTTGACCTAAATTTTATTTAATTGAAAGTAATATAATAATCTGCTAAAAATAGCAAAAACATTTACTAAATATTAGTAGACAAAAAAAAACCATTAAAAAATGTGAAATTTTTAAAAGTTTTTTTTTAGTTCTTTTTTAATGCGAATATAAGTCTGCCCTTATGAAATTAACAATCTACAATTTGTTAGCAAACATTTCTGTTAATTTTTGCAAAATAAACTGTTATTTGCATTTAACTAAATTTGAGGTAAATATACCAAAAATTTTGTTAATATTAAAGTCTTTATTTGCTATTTAGCGTCTAGAAATATTTAATAAAAGTTTTTGCTAATTTTTCAATTAACTAAAACTCACATCAAATATAACTAAAAATTTGTAAAGCTAAGAGATTTATGTTTGCTATTCTTATTTTGTTTAGTAAACAAATCTGCTAAATTTAGCAGTTTTTGCTGCAAGGTGATTTTTAACTAATTTTTAGTAGCTTTTTCTGCTATTTTTACAATTTAATTTATATGAGTGTAAATATTAAAATTGTAAATAACCGAAAATCGATGACCAAAAGTTTTTATCTTAACTTCACTAAATAGCAATAAAATTACGAATAAGAACTCAAAAAGTTTAAAAATTATAAATATTAAATTTATACATAAAATCTATTAAATATTTTATCGATAATTACAACTATGTGGCCAAATTTTAAATTAGCGGTTTTCGCTATAATGCAGATTAAAATCATTTTTTTTTTATATTTGAAGTTTATCGTCTTCTATTATAAGACTTTTACTTCCTTGAATTTTCACTCTGCAAAAAACAATTAATTTTGATTGGAGCGTTATCTAAAAAGTTATTAACTCATCTTTGACACAGTGATCCTTTTTCGACCCAGTACGTTTAAACGGTAATATTTCTTAAAATTATTCGATATCTTGATTACAATCGTGAACAAAAAAATGGTGAAAAATTTGTTGCCAAATAATTATCAGAAAAAATAAAGTTATAACCTTTTTGATGGAATTTTTTAAAAATGTATATAAAAATATAAAAAAGCCTAATCTTGTATATGAGTCATTCCATGTCAGGCCGTACGATTTTTGCTAAAAACTGAATTTGATGTCTCCGATGTCTTTCAAAATTTTAGTACGTATTCTTCATTAAAAATATTTTTCAAGTGTTTCCAGAAAAAAATTAAAATTTTTTTTTTTAAATCTTTTGACATGACAACTTTTAAACTAATGTTTTTCTAAAACTAGTGAATGGATTTTAAAGTTTAATACATTATTTTAAAGGTATTTGAAGCATCTTTTTAAAAATTATTTGTTTTTTTTTAATTTATTTTTTTATTTTTAAAATTTGATTTTTTACTTAATTTCTGTTTTCCACTATCTTCGAACAAGTCGAAAAATCTGAAAAAAATATTTTTTTAAAGCTCAATATAACCTTAATATTCCCTGTAAATTTCAGAATGGAAGCTGAATGGCTTGTATTCTGAAATTAAACTATAAAATCCATTCACTAGTTTTAGAAAAACCTAAGTTTAAAAGTTGTCATGTCGGATGAATTTTAACGATTTTAACGATTTTAACGATTTTCAAATGCCCATAACCTTTTAAAAAAAAAAAATTTAATTTTTTTCTGGAAACACGGGTAAATTATTTTTTAATGTTCAGTATTAATATGTGTGGCAAATTTAAAGAAAATCGGAAGAGGTGTTGTAAAAAAGGTGCTCGGTGTGCCATGGAATGACTAATATGTTTGATTGTTATGTTGATGAAAAAAATATGAGAATGCATTTATCTTCCAGAAATTAGTTAGTCTAATATATATAATTTTTTGAAAATCTGACCAATCGAACGATGAAATTTTCAAATTTATTCCAAAATTTATTCCGTTTTCACTCAAAACATATGTAATTGATGGTTTTTATTAAAATACTACTTAACTTATAACATTTTGATAGTCAGGGTTGCCATATGGCAATTTTAAAAAATGGTCAAAAACTCTATTTTTCCAACAAATTTTACAAATCGGTTAACTTAAAGCAAATAATTTTTATATGTTTTTTAAATAAAGATTTGTTCGCAAAATTTAAAAAAATTAAAATTTTTAAAATATCTGCAACCGTCTAGGATTAATATGCTGTCAATATTTCTACTACAGGGGTTGCCAATATTTCTACTACAGAGGGGCTTAAAGAAAAAACTATTTTAAAAACTTCTTAATGAAGCATGGTTCTATATGTTTGGAAAGTTTGGTTGAAAAATGTCCAGCAGATCTATTACGTGTCATTAATCAGTTAAGAGAGAAATAACTCATATTTTATGACAAATTCCCAGGATAACGATATTTTTCCCGCAATGGGTATGTCATTTATTTATTTTTAAGATTTAGGAAAGAGAATTTAATTTATATATTGATTACACTATAAATTTATAATAAACACTGCATTAATTAACACTGACTCTTTTGATTAAAACAATTCATTGTGAATGCTGTGATTGACATGACTCCACTTAGCCACACTCAGCGCTGTGTCGACCGTAACTCAACTCGCTAAGAGGTGATGCTGCGAGTCATAGCCTGTTGTATGGTTGTGGGTTTGAAACTCACTACAATACAAATAATATAGAGCAATTTCACAATATAAAAATAATTTGTTCAATTGAAATATCAATTAACCACTGACTAGTCCTTGGAGGAGACGAAACTGCTGCAGTCTGCCATACACATTGTGTCCGTTAAAAATTTTGATAAAAATGTTTTCTTCTTCTTCATGTAAAAATCTAAATAATAAATATAATTTTTCATTTTTAATTGTCAGGTTTGAGATCATAATTAAATGTTACTATTACAAATAGAAAACCCTAATTGTTACTAAATGTAAGAGATGAAAAAAATATTGTGGTGATCAGCGGTAGAGTGAGTGCCGCACTTTCGAACTACGCGACTAGGACATCCTCAGTGTCATTCTAATCCACTACCCACAATAAACTCATGGTTTGATCAAGTATACATATTAATCAACCACACAAAATCGGTAATGTTGATTGAGTACCCGAACAACATGAGTTATTTTCGTCTTTTTTTACAATTATAGCCAACAGCTTTAAGTCTTAAAGCTATTAAGAAAAGATCTACATATTTAAGTTAATGTGATTCGTAAGGCCAGGCAATTTTCTTTTAAAACCCATTTACGAATTCAAAATCGGTTAAAAATGACTGAGTTAATGCGCCAGTCGAAAAAAATACTTTTTTATCGTTATCTCGAAAACTTGAGGGTATAAGGTGTGCGTTCGCGAATATGATAACATCCGTTTTGTCTCATAAGCTGTATTTAAATTTTTTTTTGGTCATAGGAGCTTTTAAAAATATGTCAGTAAATAAATTAATGACAATCTAGAAATGTCTATTAAATTTTTCACGAAATTAGTGATGAAAAATAACTTCGTTTGAAAAAATTCAAATATTTTCAACAAAATCAGTCTTGGACATATTAAAAAATTAGCAAAGGAATCAAAAGTTAGTGGTCAGATTGTTTAAAAATAATTCATTGGTTTAAGAGAGACTTGACCATTGAGATCAAATCTGGCTCAGGAGAAAACAAGGTCCTCATAATAAAAAGTTTCCTAAAAACTTCCTGCTATGGCAAGAAATATGCAGTTGTGAAAAAAGTCATTTGTCACAACAGGAACAATAAACACCGAAATTTATATAAAATATTGTTTGCAAAAATGACTACTTCCGAGACTTTTATGGAACAAGTCCTTTTTGTTAATTTCTTTATAAAAACAAAAATTAATATTTTTTTTCCTCGGTTTTAAGTTACGTTTTTCCGATGTTGGGCTCTTGCTAAAAGAGAATTAAAGGCCACAAAAAGGGTGTCCCATGGCATGGGCGATTGTAAGCAGGGATGAAAAACCTCATCCGAGAAGGTTACAGAAAGTACTTTAAAGTCCTTATTGCTGGGAGGGTTTCCCAAAAAGGTGAATTAGTGTATAGAAAGAGAATAAACCTGATTTTGGTTTGCTTGTACACTCAAAAAAAAAGTTAATGAAGTCATCAGAATTGCTTAATCAGCAACATTTTAGTCAGGAGAGTGCTTGCAAAAAAATTGTTAATGTCAGCAAAATCTTTTGCTGAAAATCAGCAAGCTGATTCATAAGCACTACAATAAATAAGTATTCGTTTTACTGTTCATTAGGATAATCAGTGTTATAACTTCATCACTACTTAACCAAAAAGTATAATTAAAACAAAGCATTTGTACCACGCAAAACAAATCTAATGAAGGAAGGGAAGAAAAAGAACGAGAACCGAATCAGCTACCGAATTCCACCTGTAAGGGTTACATTTTTTTGCCATAAATAACCCAATTTTCCATTATTTGCGTTTTTTGGAAAACGCAGGATAAGTTTTCGTTAAGCATGTATATTTTATATGATATGCAAGTTTGCAGTCATTATTATAGACTTTATTTAAACCATAATTTAAAAGTTTCCTTGCGAAGAATACAAATTTGTCATCCTTCTAAAGGGATATGTACTTTTAAAAAAAAATGCCATCATGTTTTTAGGTGTATCGGTAACAGTATTAAATACACCAATTGCAAAAAATTAATAAGAGTTTTTGCTAAAACTATTAAAAATTAGTTATTAATGACGGTGCAAGAACAACTTTAGATTAATTTTAGTTAATTGACAGTAACAAATTAATCTACTAAAAAAAGTGTGGAATTTTTAAAGTTTTTTTATGTGCGAATATTAAAAAAAAAAAAATCTGTTTAATTAAAAAAAAAAAAAAATCTGTAGATTTTAGCAAAATATACAGTAATTAGTATTATACTAAATTTAAGTAAAATATAGCAAAAATTTGGTTTATATTACAGTTTTTGTTTGATGTTTCTGCTAAGTAAATTTTTGCAGATTAAATTTTTATTTTCAAATAACTAAAATTAGACTCGAATATAACTAAAATGTTGTAAAGTTAACAGTTTCATTTTTACTGTTCTTATTATATAGCAACAAAAAAAAATCTGCTAATTTCAGCAGTTTTTTCTAATTTTTTTCTAATTTTTTTTTCTATGAGTGTATAAACTCATGTGCAAGTTTATATATAAAGTCATGTTTATTATACACAACTTGGTTGACATTTGTAGAAGATTAATGGGATATTAATGATAATTGCATGGTTGTAAGAAAATCGAAATGTAAACGTTATTTATATGAAACTTAAGATTCTATGATGAACATAATCTTTTTGTTTTAAATGTTAATTAAATTATATGAAAAATTATGTCTCTAGATATTAATCTGTTGGAAACTAATATAATAAGGATAGAAAAGAACTTTAAATAACACAAGTAAAACTATTTATATATGGTCTTATGTTTTCTTATCTTAAAATATATTATAATATGTGATTTTATATGAAGTCATGCATTGCCATATATGTATTACTATATGTTTCTTATGCGGCAACATATATAACGATGTATTTTTTTATATCGACATTTATAAAATTAAATATTTGACATATACAGTGAGAGACTAAACCCGATTACAACAAATTTATATTATGCTTTATATAATCATACGTTGTTTTATGTGTGTCTTTCCAAAGGTTTCTCCGAGAAATGGGCCCATTTAATTATATAAGTTTGCGTTAGTTTAGTCCTAATTTGATAGCATCAGATTAAATTACATCCGAATAATGGCGCGATACATTTTCATCAGATTTTATATAATGGTATAAAATTTTATCTGAGCTGATAAAAACACATACAAAATGAGTTCTAGTTGTATCCGGTTTTTGGCGTTAAAAACTTCAGTGAAATCCGAAAAATCATGCTTCAATGTTAATAAGGATTTCAGGCCTTTGATACTTGCAAAAAGTTCACGACTTTATAATTTGAAGGAAATTCATCTCCATTTGAAAATTGGATTTGATTCATAAAATTAATGAAGTTATAACTTAATTTAGGTTTTTACAAACATGTTCGTTTTCAAAGATAAATCGAAATAAGTTGATTTTAATAGTCCCACATCTTGTTAAATAAAAGGTATTAAAATTAGGGAACCGGAAAGCAATCAATATGCAAAAGACTAAAATCTGTGAAGTTGCTTAATTCGACTAAAGTTGTTTTTTCAAGTGCTTTGGTGTAATATAAAATTATATCTTAATGAAGATTAACAAATTATCTAGTGTGACTCTGTATGGGGTAATATAAAATTTTATCCCAAATTAAATAGTGTTTTTCTCAAATATCATATAATATCTAAATAAATATTATTTTGTATTATGCAATGTCTATGTATATATAACGTCATATGTAATTGGATTAATTTTATCTAATTCTAAATTTAATATACTATTACATATTGATCGAGATCCGGTAAGACTCATTTTAAAAATTTTCAACAAAACTAGTTTTATATATGAATTTATATACTTATTTCCAGTTAAATACTCTGGCAGACAAAAACAAAATAAGTGCACATAAAAAAATGTATTCGTAGATGTAAACGTTTTTACTCGGGAGGTTTAAATACACTTTTCAAATTAGGGGCTTAAATGAAGCTAAATATTTCAGAAAAATAATAAGTGTGTTGGTTTATTATATTTCATGAACGATTAAATACAAAAAAAAAAAAAAAAGAACAATAAAATATCCCTGAGTAAGAACGATTACATATAATCATGCATTATTTTATAGAAATATATATGTTATTGAATGCTATTATATGTAAATAGATATATTTATGTATGTTTATATGTATCAAATTTCTTTCCTAATATTAGACTCTATATTAAAATTTTTAACCGGGCCGCATATTTCTGATAAAATTTTATAAGATTGCATATCGCTTCATATAGAATTTTTTTTTTATCGGGTATAAATTAAACTGCATACTTACAATATTTGTGAAATATCGTATTTACATTTATTTAGTCATTAAATTTGAAGAGTGTATTAAAACTATAGTCTCTGACTGTAAGCTATCCATAATAAGATATGATAAATATATTTTCATTTCTAATAATACGTTCTCATATATAACATAATACGTTATCACGTATGACATATAAGCAATATAAGCAATATGAGTTAAGATGTAATACATATATACTGTCTTATAAAAAAAAAGTTTTTTGTGTGATACAAGATATGCCTATATATGCTATATATATAATACAAATTAAGATATAATTCTATATGATATTAAATGATGTAAGATTCCATATATGATACAAGATTAACAACTTAGTTTTAGATAGTATTATTTACGGTCCAACATTATTAATATTTTTTATGCGTATAAGACATAATGGTACATTGTTATATATTTATATATATATATATATATATATATATATATATATATATATATATATATATATGTATGTATATGTATGTACACCGCATACTCTAGAGACATTTATTCATTCCCCCGCATAGTTTAGGGACATTTGCTTACTTTGGGGACTGTCCCCAAAATTTTCGCGCATTTTCATACATCTAGCGTTTAAGATGAGGACAATTTTTTCTATACACCGCATGTTCCGGCGACAATTTTGGGCGTGTCCCTAAACTATGCGCTGTGCATACATATATATATATATATATGTATGTGTAGCGCATACTTTAGGGACACGCCCAAAATTGTCGCCGAAATATGCGGTGTATAGAAAAAATTGTCCTCATCTTAAACGCTAGATGTATGAAAAGGCGCGAAAATTTTGGGGACAGTCCCCAAAGTAAGCAAATGTCCCTAAACTCTGCGGGGGAACGAATAAATGTCTCTAGACTATGCGCTGCGCATACATATATATATATATATATATATGTCTGAATTATTTTTCATAATTTTTTTTTTTTAATTTCATTAAACATTATATATGTCAGGGAACTTAAGTAAATCCAATTTAAAAATATCTTATTCAATCCACAAAAAATTACTTATCTTTGTTGATCTAATTAGATCCAATTAGATATAAATTAATCCATTGCGATATTTTGGGATCTATCAGGATCTTAAATAAGATATTATTAGATCTCAAAATTTTGATCTAATTTAATCCAGTAATATGTTTGAGGGATCTTGTCGGATATTACTGGATACCCCAATTTTGAGATAAACTTGAATAAGAAGAAATATCGATCTATATCAAATGAAATCTGATTTTGTAATTAAGATATCATTTTTTTTGATTGGGAACAGATATGCTATAATTATTAAATCTTTTTAACTTAAACTAAAGCAATAATATTTTTCAAAATATAACTTTTACATATAAACAAAATTAAGCATGTATATAAACTGAAGGTTATAAACGTCGTCATCAACATCTGTTGAATGCGATGTTGACATTGATGTTGACTACTTCTACTACTCTTTTTATTTATTCTCTACAGTTTAAACACGTATCCTACTGAAATACTTAGTAATACAAAATATGTATTTTAATTATTTTAACCTTGATTTTATAAAATAAATTTATATACATTAGAGTGCCTCATTTTAAGACTTAAACAAAAAAGCAAGGCTCACCCAGTGAAAATAAAGAATAACATGTTTTATGACGACTTTTAAAATATTTCTGCTCCAGCATTAACATCCCGTGAGTTAAAAAGTTTTTAACCATTTCACAAAAGATGGGTCCGAAACCCGATTTTTTGAAACTTTCACGGCCATTTTCAAAACAAAAACATTAGAATAACCAAAATGCTTGGTTTGATTTTGTTCTGGTCACTAAGTGAAGCTACGTGCCAAATTTCGAGATTCTAGCCTTGTTGGTTTGCGATATGCTCCAGAAGCTAATTTTTGCGAAAATAAAGGCTGAAATTGTTAACAATCAGAATTTGTTAACAAATATAACCACTATATAGCCCTTATAAACAGATTATGCATGTGATGATTTTTTTACAATTATTAATATGCTAATGAACATATTTAAACAAAAGTATAAAGTTTTATTTTATTATCAATTTTTAATTAATTTTTTTAAAATGTGTATACTGTACACACAGGGAAAATGCTCCTTTATATTTACGGCTGAATGTGATGAAATTGTGTCATAAAAGAACGAATTGATGTTAGGCTTCTTCATATTTATGAAACATTTGAAGTTTCTTAACTTATTATGACGTGCTTCATAAATATTATGAAACATTTCATGAAAAATTTCATAAGCTTTTATGAAAAGTTTCATAAATATTAAGAAACGTTTAAAAAAAATTTAAATTTTCAAAAATTATGTTTAAAATTTTTATTACATTTATTTATAAAAATTGCGAAAACTTTTATAAATGCTGTGCTTTTAAATTCTTTTTATTCACTATAATAAATTTTATTTTACCTAAAACTAAAAAATACAAAAGGCTTCTTGTAAAAACTTGATAAGCCACATTTATTTTTTTATGAATTTTCGCTGTTTTTTGGCATCTATTGCTTAATATTTGGTACAAGTCTTACTTAAACACTTATTACGAGTGCCTAGAGTATAAACGTCCTGCAAAAGTCATATTTAGTGCATTTTTTTCAACCTTTAAAAGGCGAAAACAAACCACAAATAAAATGTGGCTTATAGTGTTTTTTTTTTTTTAATTTAACCAATACTCAGTCATCGCATTGTATTGATCAGGAAAATAGGGTATGATATTTGATATTAAAATTTTACAATTTTATTAAATTAAAAGGTAATCTGCTGAAACATCAATACACCCGAAAATTTCGAAAAAATCCATGATATGGTGTGGGCCGATCGAAGAGTAAAAGTGCATGAGATTGTTGATGCCATAGGCATTTCATATGGCAGTGGGGTTTCGATTTTAAATGATCAGTTGGGTTTAAAAAGGCTGTCTGCGAGATGGGTGCCGCGTTTGCTCTTAACTGACCATAAACGTAATCGTGTGACAACTCAAAGGATTGTTTGGAGTTGATTAGCCGTTTTGTAACTGTGGATGAAACATGGATACATTCCAACACTCCGGAGACCAAGCAGTAGTCTTAACAATGGGTTTCTCCGGGTGAACTGGCCCCGAAGAAGGCCCACGTAATTTTGTCGGCCAATAAGGTAATGGTATCAGTTTTTTGGGATGCAAGCAGGATTATCCACATCGATTACCTTCAAAAGGGAAAAACAATATGCCAACTTTTTGGACCGATTTAACGAGGATTTAAAAAAAAAGAAGTTCTTTTTCATCAAGTTAATGCACCGGTACACACGTGTGAAGACTCCATGGCAAAATTCCATGAATTGGGCTACGAATTTTTACCTCATCCGCTATATTCTCAGGATTTAGCCCCCAGTAACTATTTCCTATTTCCAAACCTAAAGAAATGGCTCGGTGGAAAGAGATTTAGCTCCAACGATGAAATTATTGATCAAACAAATGCCTATTTTATGGACCTCGAAAAATTCTATTTTTTGGAAGGGATACAAAAATTGGAGAAACTTTGGACTAAGTGTATGATGCTAAAAGTAGATTATGTTGAAAAATATTTTTATTTTTTTTTTGCAAAAAAAACTGTGTTTCATTCAAAAAGTCACGGACTTTTTATTTTTTTTTTTATTATAATGTGAGCAAGATTATGCAAGTTCAATATTATTGGTTTTTTGTTAAACAAAAATCAGAGCAATGTTCATTAATTAATTATAAAAATGTTTATGTTGTAATAAAAATATCAAAGGTTTAGCCGTATTGTTTTATTTACTTGATGAGAAGTAAAAAAAAAAAATTAAAAGATCTTGAACTTGAATAATCTTGCTCTCATCATAATTTATGATAAAAGATCGAAAAATAAACTTTTGGTTTTAATTTTTTAAAATTTAAAAGTAAGACATTACTTCTTTGCTATTATTTTCCTTACTATTAAATGCTGTAATTGATACTAATTGCAATTGAATAAATTTTTGAAATGTATTTATTATTAATGTAATTATTACATTTTCTTATTAATACTTCTCAAAGTCAATTTATTTTTTTTTTAATTAATGCACATTTTGCAATTACAAGTACATGTAATTAGTAATTGACATTATTTCAATTACAATTACTTTTTTGTTATTGAAATTTTGCTTCAGCTTAATTACAATTACAATTACATGTAATTGTAATTGAGTTTATTTTCAATAACAATTACATGTAATTTGTAATTCAATGCGTAATTAAATAGATAATGTAATGATTAACACCCATGTCTGATATGAAGTGTTACATTGGACGAAAATAAATGAAGTTTTTCTTCATATATACGAAGCTTTTTCGCTTAGTGTAGAGCCGAAATATTTTAGAAGTCATCATAAAATATGTAAGTCTTTACTTTTTGTGGGGGAGCATCACACACTTTGTTTTGAGGCACTCTTATATACAAACTTTCAAAGGATTTTTTTTTTTTAACTATGTGGTTAAACAAAATAAATAATTTGAAAAAAAATCAAACACATACCCAGTCAGAAACTGACAGTGGTACAAAAAAAAAAAAAATAGGCACTGGTACACCACTGGCTAACAGAGGAATTGTAAATAAACTACAGCCAGAACACTTGTTTAAGACACTTTACCAGCATTTCCAGAAAGCGTTTTGCCAGTATTTGTTTTATAACAATTTTAGTGGTCTGCAGAAAAAATCATTGGCAAAGAATTGGCTTAGACCATGCCAACATTGGCAAAAAGTGTTTTCCCAGTGCTAACTAGTCTGAAATTACCAACGCACAGTGGTCAATTTCGCGAGATAGCGGTCAAAACTCTATAACTTTTGACCGGAGTGGTATTTTTTACGCAATTTGTTTTGTTCAATAGGAGGGACTTTAAGCTTGAATTTGCGTGTTCAAACGTAAAAATCGACTGATAGGAACGTAAGTAATGTGGAGTTAAAAATGCATTTTAATTTTTTGTTGAGTTTCCATGTAAAAGTTGAATATTTTGACATTTTAAATAGGTATTTTTTTTATAATTTCTTATTTTCTTCAATCGTATTTTACAACCAATACTTATTTATTATTCCTAAACTTAATTTTGGTCAGAAAATGCCAACATTTGGCCCCTGACATTTATTTAGTCTCAATATTCACAGGGGCCAAAGGTTGGTTTTTTTTTTGGAAGAAAGCTAATTCTTGTGAAAACTGAAAAATTACACTGAAATTCCCAACAATATCAATACCATTTGGATATATTATATACAGAACACAACATCGATAAAATTTTAAGTAAACTTTTACTATTGATTTAAAGTGCACATATATTTTATTTAAATGTATTAATAAAAATTTATACTAAAATTAGAAACAAATTATAATCTTTAAACTAGTATTAATTAAACAATATTAGTAAAAATTTCTTCCAAATAGCTTTGATTTTCATTTTGCAGTAGTTGTTTAGCTTCTTCATCTAACTCTAATGAGGTTGATTTCCATTTTTGTCGAATACTGGACATATATGGGTCTGATGTGCACAACAAAATATTAATAAGATCTTCATTAGTACAATATCTGAAAATTTTTCTTGTATTGTGCTCGCGAAAGAATCTGTAGTCTTTGTTCCTTTTTTCTTGCGCTTCTTCTGAGAGATCTCCAATTAGAAGCATATTGTGCTGAATTATTTGTTCCCCATGGAACAAAATTTTGTGAACTGTGGTTGGCATATGTCTCCAAGAATATTTTTGGTTATAAAGGGTTGCTGTCTCATTAGCATACTGACCAAATTTTTTTGCATCTATCTTTTTGCTACATGCTATAACTTCTAATATGATTTGGAATCGTCGTATTAAATCATAATCTACTCCAGTTATAGAAGCTGCAGTTTCTGGATCGGAAAAAAATCTCCTTGCTGTGTTTCCATCATTAGAATTTCCTTCTCCTTGCTTTGGCTGGTCAATTATAAGGCCTATCTCACGGTATTTTTCTTGAATATCTTTTTTTTTTTTTTTGCTTTCTTTTTTCCAAATTTTCTTTGTTGTTTCTCACTGTTTCGCCTAACGGGCCAAATTCCAAATCGTATCCCAATTTAGGAATATGCTCCATAAAACGAATTCTAGCATGAAGAGGTGACATTCCAAATTCATATGCTTCATTAAAACTATCGTCTTGTGTTGGTGGTTGGCTCAATTGACTTGATGTTTTTTGGCATATGGTGCAGCTTGACGAAGACTTTGTTTCGGTTAAAGCTTGTGCAACTTTTCCATCGATCATTGTAAGTGACATTTTAAAGTTAACTTCGATGCATTGGTCATTAAATTCAAATATCACTGGTTGAAGTTCTTTAATTTCATCTCTTATTTTGCCAACTTCTTCAGTTATGACATCTTTAGTTTCTTTTTTGTAAGCAAACTTTATTGGTCTACAAAATTTTGTTGACGGGGGAATTTCATTCTTCCATACATCTATCTCTGCAGCTTACTAGTTGACGGCTCTGAACCAATATAAGTTTTTGTTAAACGTAATGGAACGAAAGAAATCATGAATAAATTGGCATCTGATGAATTTTCCGCATTACATTGTTTGTATTGTTTCTGGCCAGAGGACCCATCACATCCCCATTTAGAAATTAAAGTCATGCTGCAATTTTTAAACTTCTTTAAATAGTCAGCATCAAATGTCTTTAATAATCGTTCTGCAGTGTGTTCAAGAAGATCCTGCAATTTTATTTCTGCTGAACTTGAAGTTACACTAATAGCAGTTGGTGAAGGTAAGCAATCTTTTTTGGCAGAAACTATATCTCGATATGATGGAAAAATTCCACAATTTTTTTCATTGGTTCGCTTCCGCAATTCTGTATATTGGTTTTTAGTCATTTTCAAATCCAAAAATAGTGCAAATGCTTCTTCTGGAGAAAATTTATTTTCTTCAGTTGGTGTCGGCATACTTTCTAAAATCCTTTTTGTGCGTCTGGGGCTTGCTTCCACTATTTTTTTTCAATGCTAGCAATTTTACTCTTTTTAGTTTTCGATGGTTGAATTTAATGCAGAAATGAATCCTTTATGATGCTACAAGAAACTTCTTCATTGATAAGTTTAAGCTTGCGTCTTCGTGATCTTTCACTACAATTATCAATTGGCTTTGCTGGTCGACCACCTTTTCCAGTTTCCGTGGTAGTTACTGATGGCTTTTTAAAAATAAGTTTATTTCTTAGCCATTCTTGGTTGCGTGAGTAAAACAATTTCTTGTTTCTGGAACATTGATTGTACCGTTTTCTTAAAGTATTTAAAAAGTTTTTTATTTTTAAGTTATGAATTTTAATTTCTTGTTTGTCGCATATTTTGAAGAATGCATTATTCATTATATGTAAAATAATGTCGTTTTCATCTTTCCGTTCAAAATATATATCAGATAGATCACTATAACTGAATTTAGCCATTGTTTAAACAATAATGAAGAAAAAAAATGAATGCATGGATTAATATACTATTGCTCGAAGTTTCAACATGATCTTTTTTACCTCTTTGAAACATAATATAACAGGTACTTGGTTTTACCAGTTATTTCCATTGGTTTTAAATTTATTTGCAATTTTCAGGTATTTAAGTGATGTAATATTAGATGGCAATAAAATCTTTTTTACCTTTTCCAAATGAATTGCTAGATACCACATAATTTGAGAGTTAACAGGTGCTGGCAATAATATAACAGGTACTTGGTTTTACCAGTTATTTCCATTGGTTTTAAATTTATTTGCAATTTTCAGGTATTTAAGTGATGTAATATTAGATGGCAATAAAATCATTTTTTACCTTTTCCAAATGAATTGCCAGATACCACATAATTTGAGAGTTCTATTGCCATTTTTGTCAAAATTTTGATACACCCTTCTATGTGGACTAGGTCCAAATATGGGCCAACTTCTCTTAATTTCAACAGAATTATTTTTTGGGTCAATAAGAACTCTTGTACAAAATTTCATCAAAATATATGCATAATAGCCACTTTCACATACAAATAACTTCTCAAAAAATATGACGTGCATTTGTACCGAATATCTTACCTTGGGTCAGAAAAATTGCTGTATCTCAAAAAGTGCAGTCCCGATGCATGGACATGTATATATAGGAATGTAGGGGAGAGTTAGGAATACAAAATAGTAAATTTGTGTTTTGACTCAGCTTGACTCACAGGAGTTGTGCTCTATGAAGTAGGAAATTTCCGAAAAATTTGACCTTTTTTAAAAAGAATATTTAAATTGTTCTGAAAACAGTAGAGCTTCAATTTTTTTACCAGTAATAGGAAATAAGTTAAAACAAAAAAGTTATGATCATTTAAACTTTAAAAATTAACTAAAAATATCATAAATTTACTAAATTCTGAAAAAGCCCATTTTGGACCACCCTGTTCTCAGTGAAATAGTTGAAATAGAGTTCTAATTTTTTGGCTCCCGAGGTTTACTACTGTCTACTTTCATATGAGTCTAATAACTTTAAAATCGGAGAACAAAAACCAAAAGGAGTTTTGGCCGCTATCTCAAAATATTGACCACAGTGCACGGCCTAAAAATCTAACCACTGTTAAAGCATTTATTTTATAAAAATGTTGATGCTTTGTTTAGCAAAGTTTGTAGTCGGAGGGTTCCGAGTTCAAGGCCAGTTTCAGGCAAACATTTTTTGTGGGAGTTTTTTTAATACTTTTACATATATTTTTTTTTTTGCATATAAAATTGAGTTTTTTTGTTCCTGTTTCTTTTAATTCAAAGTTTTTTTTTGTTTTCCCAACGTTGGCAAGTTGTTTCCATCAAACCTTATGCCAGTGCTAACATATTTGAGCAGCCAACTGTTACCCAACAGTTATCATGTACTTATTATGTCTTAAGCTATCAAGTATTATATATCTCGTTATGTCAGTGGTTAGAGCTGTCGGCTGCCAATCTAGCGGCCAGTGTTCGAGTGCCGGCGGGAGCAAACAAATTATACATGAACTTTTTTAAACTTTATTTTGGAAAAAAAAGCAGTGGTCCGTTTGTCTTTTTCTGATTGGGCACTTTCACTTTGTAGGGATATCATGTTTCATGTTTATTTCTATGTCATTTATGTATTAATTATAATTGCTGAACTTTAATATTGATTACAACTTTTGGTTAAAAAAAAAGAAAAAGTTAACAGAAAGCGATTAAAAAATAATCTGATTTGTTTACAGATTATCTAATTTATTTTATATATTTTTTTTAATTACTCAATTTAATATAAATATTAAATTGAGTAAATAACTTTTCTATTAAGATTGATTAGAGACATAATCAGCAGAAATCAGCAACAATATTTTTTTAAGAAAACATTTCATGACAAATTGAAAAAGTTCAACGTTAAATCAATAATAATGTTGGCTAAATTATAATTGGTCTTGTCATTTATTGAAATATTTGTAATATAACTCAAAAAATTTTAATTCCAGCAACATAATATGTTATTACAAATTATATATCACTTTCAGGGCAGCAGCCAGGCATTCATTTTGTGTGGGGAGGGTGATAATAATTTAATTTATCGGTGATAATAATTTAAGCCAAATATTTTTGAATTACACTGTGTGTAATTTTTTAAGTCATGGCAAAATAACCATATACGGACACCACTACGTGATAAAAGACTAAAAAAAAAGACCCGTGTCTCCCAATTTTTCCCAAAGTCATATCCTTTTTTGTTTATGGGCCGCCAAAGATTTGGGGCCTCGGTATCATTTTCGCAAAAAAGTGATCATTTTCTCAGGCTCATATCTAGCAAACCGTTCAGAATCTCTATGGCAAAGTAGTAGCTCTTGTCATAAAGAACAAAAATTGCGAACATATAAAATCAAAAAAACTTCACCTTCCAGATCAAAATCGCAAAAAACTTAAAAAAATTCGATTTTTTTTTTACCTTTTTCCCGTGTTCAGGTCCATAGGTAGCAAACCGTTCAAAATTCAAGGAAACAATCAACTACAAAAATTTACCTAAGATCTCAATAAACAAATTTCTAGAACATATAAACTTCCTGGGAATTGGGTTTGCTACCTATGCACCTGAACAGGAGAAAAAAGGAAAAAAAAATGAAATTAAAAAATTTTTCACTTTTGCGCGCTACCTAAACAGTGTTAAGAATCATCTCTAGGAAGTTTATATGTTCTAGAAATTTGTTTATTGAGATCTTAGGTAAATTTTTGTAGTTGATTGTTTCCTTGAATTTTGAACGGTTTGCTACCTATGGACCTGAACACGGGAAAAAAGGTAAAAAAAATCGAATTTTTTTAAGTTTTTTTGATTTTATATGTTCACAATTTTTGTTCTTTATGACAAGAGCTACAACTTTGCCATAGAGAGTAAATCGAAATTCTGAACGGTTTGCAAGATATGAGCCTGAGAAAATGATCACTTTTTTGCGAAAATGATACCGAGGCCCCAAATCTTTGGCGGCCCATAAACAAAAAAGGATATGACTTTGGGAAAAATTGGGCGACACGGGTCTTTTTTTTTAGTCTTTTATCACGTAGTGGTGTCCGTATATGGTTATTTTTTTTCGTGTTGCACTGTGTTATATTTATTCCAGAACATTTATTTTATGTTTTTGAATTATAATTTTTAATTGAATTTGTACATTAAATTTTGTTATAAATAAATTTGCATAAAATTGAAAACATAAATATTGAATGTAAAACCAACACAACCATGTTTTTAATCGAAATTCGCTAAAATAAGTGTTGAAAATTTTTTGCTCATTTAATTACTTTCATCCAAGTTTTAACAAATTTAAATCAAAATTCGTTAAAATAATAAGTAAGAGTTGAGAACTTATTGCTCATTACATTACTTTTTTTAAACCACAAAAAAAGGAAAATAAAATGTAAGGCAAAATACATTTTATTTTACTTTTAATTATTTAAAAATATATATATAATTTTAGTTTTCGTTCGAGCAACATTTTTTTGATCCAAATTTTAACAAATTTTAATCTAAATTCGCTAAAATAATAAGAAAGTGTTAAAAAACTTATTGCTCATTTCATGACTTTTTGGAAATCAGAACAAAAAGCGATGAAAACAATCACTGAAATTTAGCCTGTAATTTCTGTTCTTTAATAACATACACTGAGAGCATTCTCTGCATGATATGAATGATCTATGATATGTCACGGGAACTCGTCCATTAAAACTTTTCATTTATTATTTTATTTATTAAAAATTTCATTCAGCTAATGAAACCATTTCAGTAAAAATTGTTTTTATTAAAACGATGAAGCTTTTTCATACATTTTAAGAAATTTTTCATTCACATTGTGAAGAAGACTTCATCAGTTTAGTGAGACAATTTCATTAAAACTCGTCCAAGAAATGCTCTCTGTGTATGGAACTTACGGAGCAGTATGAGAAGCAGCAAGGGATGCCGTAAACGGTTTTTACTGCTTAACATTTTCAGCTGGGAATGGATAAAAAAAAACAACTTAATTCTAGACTCCTGAGTTTTTCTGCTAGAACAGAGAAAATGTTAGACCAATTTTAGACAGCTATCAATTATACTCTAACAAATCGAGTTTATGACCATAAAAATATTGATGCCACTTTAGCGCGTTTTTGCTACCCAAAACTCGCATTATTTTCTTTCAGCGGTTTTTTATAAAAAAGCGCATGGCTGGCGACGAAACTATGGGTTTTTAGATTAAAAAATATGCTCTGAAAAACACATGTTTATACAAAATTCGTATTTTAAAGCTCACTTTTTAGAATAGTTAGCGTAACTTTTGCGAATTTTATTTCAATTGCTAACAAAAATAGGAATACAAATTGTATTATATCTAAATCGGTACAGTCTTAAAACAAAGTGCGCAAATTTGTTGGAATTTGGCTTGGATTTTTGAAATAGGTTTTGCGAACCAAGGAATTTTTAGACATTTTTTTTTATCGAAAAAATATATTGCTCTATAACGACAAATGCAAAAAAAAACTAACAATATGCACTAACATATCAAAAGCTTGTTTTTTTGTTCTAAAAAGTAAAAAACTCTGCTCTAAAAATACTTTTTATCAAAAATATATTCTTAAAATCAAAATATACTATTAACAGCAAAATATTCAAAACAAATCAATGGCAGAATTAGTCAATTGTTCTGAAAAGGATGAATATTCCATTAATTTTTTAATACGATGCACAGAAAAATAAGATACAACATATTTCTGGTGGCCCTTTGGGATATCAAAATTTTTTAGAAACTTTTTGCATCAATAAACTAGTGCAACATTTTTTTGATTAATTTCGACCCGTTAATAAATTATAAAGTTAAAATTATATTTTAACAGTTTAGCCAACATACAAAATTTTCATATCAAACATACACGTACCATGCAATGTAAAATCTAACAAGAAAACATTCAACTACAATATGTTGTTTTTAAATATTAGTATACATGACGGATTGCCAATTCGTTCCCAGTAATAGTAACATTAGCAGTTGGACTGGCAACCCTGCCAAAAAAAATAAAGCTTTTAGATTTAAAGCTGTTTTCTAAACTGGTAAAAAAAGACGAAAATTGCTTACATTGTTCGGTTACTCAATTAACATTACCGATTTTCTGTGGTTGGTTGATATATTTACCTTATCAAAAACCTTGAGTTTCTTGTGGGTGGTGGATTAGAGTTTCTTGTGGGTGGTGGATTAGAGTTTCTTGTGGGTGGTGGATTAGAGAAGAAGTGGATTAGAAGATGAAGTAGTCGATTAGGTCGAAAGTGCGGCACTCCCTCTAGCGCTGATCCCCATAAGATTTTTTTCATCTTCTCTTACATTTATTAACAATTAGTGTTTTCTATTTTTAATTGTAACAATTTTTTATGATCAACCCTGAAAATGCAAAATGGGGAAAAATATATTTACAATTTTCTGATCGCCGATTTTTTTTTTTTTGCATTCTTCTCATTTTGTATAACAAGAAAGTAAAAATAAAAGGACATTAATTTTTTTTTTAGCTGCGCAATATTACGTTTAAGGGTTAAAAGATACACACAGAGAAAAATTTAGCTATTTGCCAACTGAAATTCGGTTAGTACAACTCAAATTCTGTTATTACGAATTTCAGACGGTTGGCACAACTGAACATTAGTTTTCACAACAAAGTTCTGTTAATTCAACTGCATTTTAGTTGCAACACCCAAAATATTCAGAAATGTAATGTAAATATCGTTGTCCTAACTGGATTTATAAGTTGTCACAATTAAAATACACTTTTCAATTGGGTTGGCACTTCATTTCTCTGTATGTAGGGTCAATGTTGTTTGTATGAAAACTTGTCTTTAATTTTCGAAATCTAGATTTATTTGTACGCAGGGTGAAAGTACTCAAGAAAAAAAAATGTTGATACCCATATTGTCTATATAGTGGACCCAGAGTTGCCACATTTTGGAATTATTTGAAATAGAGGGGAAAAAGACTGTTCACGAAAAGTCGCATAAAACCCAAACGTATTAGAATATCGGAAAAAGATTAAACTAAATAGGCATTGCTATGCAACTAAAATTTCTTAATAAAACGCCAGATTTAATGGTACTCAAAACACATTTTTTTGAATAACAAAAATACTTGAAAGTCTTTGGACACCAGTGAAACAAAAAAACTTTTTATTTCATACTAAACGTGTGTGTAGTAACTTTTGCTAGAACGAAATAAACCGAAAAATACGTCAAATGGGCTCATTTTTGACTGCATTTAGTAACGCCTAAACATGAGATTGGGAAACTAAAAATAGACACGCGTCCCTTAAATTTGTATGCTCTAAAACATATTCGAAGTTGATTAAGATCTGCCGGTCCGGGTCGGGATACCTCCCTTGTTAGTTATATTTAGCTACACTCAAAAAACTAAATTAGTAGAAAAGTTAGTAAACCGTCTTGTAAATCAAGTATACATTTTCTCAGCAATTTTTTTTTTGCTGAAATTGTGTTTGCAGCAAAAATTTTAGTTATACTTAATCAGCACTTAGCTGTTCTGAACTAATGTTTTACGAATATTTTACTAATGTTTTACTAATTTATTTTGGTAAAAAAAATTATACTGATAAGCACATTAATATTGTGGACGACTACCACATTAAATGATGTACGCAGAATCAAGTAATTGTCGCGGCATGTCAAGATGTAGTAAAGGCGAGGAAAATGCTATTAACAAATACAACTCTTGTAAGACATATACAAATTTAACCATGAAAAATTTTTTCTTTCTGTTCTTAGAAAAGGATGATAGCAATGTGAATACATATATGGATTAAAAAACTTTAATTTTATGTTGTCACCGGCTTGTCAAAGTAATTATCTATCAACTTAATTAGAGATAAAATAAAATATTTAAATTTAATAAACATTTAATATGTATTTGTAAACTTAAATCTTCAAAGCGATTATTTATGTACTATGGTCAAATTGCAAACAAATATACGTTCAGGTAGAAAGACTTTAGTGAACGACAAGGAAACACATATTATGTAATTTTTTATATTTCTTATTGCAAAAAAGGGTTATATATTTAGACAACCATTGCTGGAAGTAGTTGAAAGATAATTTTGAAAGATATTTTTTCATGTCGTCAATGTGGAAGTATGCACATTTTTATATTTTGTAACGTATTGTAAATTATTTTTTAAAGAATCACAAATTTTCAGATTTTCAGCAAATAAATTAACTAAAATATAATGTTTCTACAAATTTTTTGAGTTCTTTTCAGTGAACTAATATTCAGAAAAAGAAACTTTTAGCAAGTATTTTTTAATTTTTAATCAACTAAGTTATAGCAAAACTTTTGCTGAATCTACTAATTTTGTTGCTGAAAATCAGCTACATAAAACAATTGCTGACATTTGCAATTTTTGTGCAAGTATCCTCCTGACTTAAATTTTGCTCACTCAGAAAAATTTTTTGAGAACTTTATTATTTTTTTTTGTTTTTTTTTTTTGAGTGTATAAAACAGTTTTATATCCATTGATCTAAACTTTTATATTCACATGTGAATATGGTTATGTGTTTGTAGGTGTTAAAGTACAAAAAAAACCAAATGAACGTGACTTGAAGAAAAATTTCTTTATTAATATTCTATATAATTTTTATTACACGTATTTTTTATGTGTATTAATAGAGTACATGTGTGCGTGTGCATTAGACTGGATCGTTTTGTAAAAAGTTTCTCTGAACAAAAAGTAACACCCCGCAAAAGTTGAGTACACATAAACTCAGATGTAACATAAACTCAGATGTAAAGTTTGGCTGAGATCGGACAATATCTTCGGTCTCTACTTTTAACCTGAATATTAGGGTTTTGGAAAATATGGACATATTTGGAAAAAAAAATTTAAAATATAAAGTTAAGTTAAATTAATAATTAAAACAAAAATGTTATAAATATTATTTAACTCAAAATTTTTAAATCAAAAATACATAGGATATCAGAAACTGTTATCCACTTAACCCCAAAAAAACATAATGAAATTATAAGCATTCACAAACCAAGACTCGTGGTGGGCTGGGTTAAGAAACTCGATGGATAAAAAATATTATTTTTTTTTGGTTTCCTAGTGGGGGTAAAAATAATGAACTGAGTTGTTCAAAATCACGCACTAGATGTTCGACTATCATTTATGGAAATAAACATAAAAAAATAATCCTTTTTGGTCTTTGTCCAAATACAGAAAATTGCACTTTTTGCGCATTAGGTATAAGGGTTAAAGAGAGAATACTTCACAGATAAATTTTCTGTAATACTTTGAAACAACGAAGACTTTAACGGTATTAGCCTTATCAATATTCATTTCCAAACTCTAAATTTCTTGTCTGGGTAATTTTGGACTTTCGTTTAACATGGGCTAAGTATGATAAAAGTTTTAAATATGTTATAGAAAAAAAAAAATAGCGACTAAACTATGCTATTAAAACAATTAAAAAGACTTATATTGCCTTAAATGCATTGTAAATAAAATAAATAAGGGCAAACAACGATTTTCCTTGAACAACGATAAAATCAAATCGCTGCCCACTCTAATCGCGTGAGCGGATTCCTATAATTTTTTTTTATATGTTTTTTTTTTAAAATATTTCTTATAATCAAGTTAAGATAATGTGAGTTTATTACGATTCAATCAATTAAATATTTACAATACTAAAAATACCCGTTTGAGAATGATGCCAATTTCATGGTGTTTATTTGGCGTTAAGGGGAAACACGTTCACCTTTATGACATGTTAGGTAATTTATATTTTTTGATTAAACATTTTGGGTCAACTATAATTTATAAAAATTTATAAATTTTTAACTTCATATTTAAATGTTTTTTTTTTTTTTCAATATATGTCCACTTTTTCCAAACCCCAATTTTTGGGATAAAAGTTGTCCGATCTGAGTTTATGTTTTGAGCACTCAACTATAGCGGGGTATTACTTTTCGATCAGAGAAACTTTTTGCAAAACGATCCAGTCTAGTGTGCATTAAGGTGGGTCTTTTGAGAAGAAACAAGAAACTTTGGCATTTTCTAAAAATATTACCGAAATATTTCGTGTTTTCCGATAACCGTTATAATATATAATTAGAAAGCTGCACCACTTTTAAAAAATGTATACTTTTTAGTTTTTTCAGTATATTTTTTTTTCGTTCCAAGAAACTGTATGCAAAAGAGGTATCAAATTAAAAACCTTTTAAAGACGCATCTAAACAAAAAACAAAAAAGTAAAAATAAATTTATATAAAAAATATACACTTTTTTCAAAATGTTCCAGTTCACTAAAGGTTGTTTCAAAAAATTAATCCCGATAAAAAATGTCAAAGTTCATTTTAAGGGGGCCACTAAAAAATTGTTATGTTTCGACCCTCTTTAGTGTGTATGTGTGTGTGTGTATAAGAGTACCCAAAAAAGCAAAGTTGTTTTTTTCTCGCTCCCCTTACATTTTTTGATATATTGTACAAAATAAGATCTGCAAAAAAGTGGAATTCTATCGCGCAAACCGTCCATGCCGTTTTGACCTTTGACCTAAAAAATGGGCTAAAAATGTTTCATAGCTTTGTTGTTCTACAACTGTTGTTATGTGCAATAAATCAACAATTATTTTTGTAAAACATACTTTTGACCAACATATTATAATGTTTTTCGCGATCAAAACCAAAATTAAAAAAAAAAAAAAAATTTATGCAGCGATAAATTTGTTTGCTATACATCAGCTACTTGGGTATTAACTGTAAATTTAGCAAAGATTTGGTATTATCAAAATATATCGTCTATTCCTTGACAAAAGCCATACATTGAGATTAAAACTTGTTTTTATTGTTCTATTTCTATACTCTAGAATGAAAAAGAGACATTTATAGTTTCAGTTTCTGAAAATTCCAAACTGTAGCGATTTTTTTTTCGTTTACTTTTAAAATCGTTCATAAAAAATATATGAATATCGTGCGTTCTTCGAGAAATCAAAAAGAACACACAGAAAAATAAAGTGCGAACCGAACTGAAAAGTGTATATTAATTTTATCAACTTATACATTCAGTTAGTACAACAATATTTACATTCGATTTTTGACAATTTTGGATGTTGAAACTTAAATTCTGTTTATTTAACCAAACTTTGTTGTGAAAACTAATATAAAGTTGTGCCAATTGTCTGAAATTCGTAATAACCGCATTCGAGTCGAACTAATCGAATTTCAGTTGGTAAATAGCTAGGTTTTTTCTGTGTGTATAATAAATCTCAATGGAGACATCCCGATTTGGATTCCCGAATTGCACCAGGAAGAGCAGAATCATTTTATCATCCATACAATGGAACCATATTATAAAAATGTGCCATCTAACAATTTTTCAAAAAAAAAGAAATTTATAGAGTATTTGAAAAAAACTCATTATTGATATACGACTACTAAGACTAAAAAGAGTTAGTTTAAAAGTCAGCAAAACGGGTTCCAATTCAGCTAATTTTTTCTGTTGTCATCGTTTAAATAAGTTATTTAACTAAAGTTATTAGTTGTCTCGTTTTACCTAAAGAACAAACTTTATCCGTATTTCAACTAATTTTTTGACCTAAAATTTAGTAATTCTTGCTTCTCAAACACAATTGTTTTCAAACCATTCGTTTTGTGTCTCCGCTGTCAGTCTCACTTGTAGATGGCGTTATTTTCTCATATTTTTTATTTTATAATCATAAAATAGACTGTATCTCGGAAACTAATCGAGATAGACCAAAATGGACCAAAAATCGTTAATCCGTACTTATTAAATTACTACTTGTATTCCCGGTGTTAAATACGGACCTGCCTCGGCTCAGATCCGGAATGACCTCTTTAGCAGAAATTTTCTGTTGATTCAGCTTAAAAATTTGGTTGATTTAGCTAAATTCTTAGTTTAACTACAACCGTCAACTCAAATTTACTTATTCCAAAATTTAGGTCACCTAAATTCAGCTTAACTTTATTAAATATTCTGCTGGCGCAAATTCAGGTACTATTATCTGTTGTCGTGCACTCAAAAAAAAAGCCTGTAAAGTTAGCAACATTTTTGTTGGGAGGATCCTTTGTTTTGAATAACAACAACTTAACCCAAATTAAAAATCGATACGTAGGTACTTTGTTAATGACAAAATTTTTGATAATTTATGATATAAAGTTATAAGAAATTCTTATTACAAGTAGCAAAAAAAATTATTTAAAAAAAATATATCCGATTTTAATGTATACATTTTTGAAATATGTAAATTAATATAAATTTTTAATCTACGATACCTATTTTATGAGATATAGATTTTAAATCTTAATTATTGACTGTTTGGCTGTTTCAATAAAAACTAATAAAATTGGGAATAAAATAGCGACTTTTATAAATGTTTAAAAACTATAAAAACAAATATCTATATAGCATTCTAGAACACCGAACATACAAAAAATATCTCATTATATGGTTTTCGTCAATTCGTCATGGAATAGCCGATATATTTTTAAAAAACCAAACGTTTGCTAAAACTACAGTTAATACGCTATTAGCTGATGAGTAGCAAACAAATTTATCGCTTCACAAAATTAATAAGAGAAGTTTAAAATTTTTTTTTTTCAAAAATTTTGATTTTGCTTGCGAAAAGCATCACGATTTTTCATATGTAGGTCAAAAGTATATATGAGAAAAATAATTATTGTTTTATTTTGCATAATAAAACTAACAACACCTTTTAAAGAAATTCCATTATTTAACAAGTTGAAGAGCAACATGTTTTTGATTTCTCAAAGAACACACTATATTCATCTCTTATTTTTTGTGTAAAATTAAACTGAAATAAAATCGCGACTGTTTGGAAGTATTAGAAACTGAAACTATTAATGTCTACCAATTGCCAGGGTATTGCGTCCCAGAATGGGACTGCGACAGGATTTCAGAGAGGTCTGTCACGACGCTCTGTGACACGTTAATCCCCGACAGGCAACCATGGTTAAATAGGACCTTCTTGAGGAACCAACAGGGGATCCACTTATACACGGATGGATCAAAACTGGATGGGAAAACGGGTCTGGGCTTCTGTAACGCTGACTTCAATGTACGCAAATGCTTCCGTCTTCCTGACCATAACACCGTACTACAGGCGGAGGTCACCGCGATTACGGAGTGCATTAAGCAGGGCTTGCCCGGTGATATTGTGATTTTCACGGATAGCCAAGCGGCTATCCGGGCTTTATCTACGGACTCTGTGGGATCAATGACGATACTCAGGTGTAAAGGGGAAATTAACGATTTCTCTTCACGGGGACGCATTGAGATTATATGGGTGCCGTGACACTGTGGTATAGCGGGGAACGAAGTGGCTAATGATTTGGCTAGGGGAGGATCTTCCCTGGAATTAGTCACTTTGGAGAACGCTAAACCTTTTCGAGCTCTCAAGGCGGAGCTGGTGGACTGGGCTGACACCATGCATAGGACCATCTGGGAAAATGCGGGTGTTGGCAGGACTACAAATATTCTCTGGGGCAACCCGGACAATGACAAGACGAGGGAAATTCTGAATCTCAGTAGGAAGGAACTAAGTCTTTTGATGGAAATCCTCTCGGAACACTCGACACTTAGGGCCCATCTCCACCGTATTGGTAGGGCGGACTCGGAAGTGTGCAGGGCCTGTGGGGAGGACGAGGAGACCTTGGAACACTATCTCTGTGAATGCCCGGCGTTTGCCGGGATCCGGGTCGAAATACTATCCAGTGACCCAATATCCACATTGGGGGATCTTAGGGGCATAGGATGGAAGAAGTTGAGGAGTTTCGTCAGTGCGACGGAGTTCCTGGGATAGTAAGGTGACATAGGACATAGAACCGATTGTTTAGAGCGCACAACAAGCCGACATTCTGGCTTAAGTGTAAGTCCTCAGGGACTTGAGTCGGTTTAGGGCAGTATTTCCCTTCTCCGAATCCTCTTTTCGACCTAACCTAACCCCATTAATGTCTATTTTGCATTCTAGAGTATAGAAATAGAACAGAAAAAAAAATTTTAATCTCAGTCTATAGTTTTTGTCATTTCGTCATGGCATAGAAGATATATTTTAAGAAACCCTAACCTTTGTACAGTGGTTTCCCCCGTAGGCCAAAAATCAAAAAAAATAATGTTTTTCTTCTAAGCTTTATTGCACTAAATTTATTGATAACACTCTAAATTATATGAATGAAACAAATTTTGTTGTTTTTTTTTGCGAGATTTAATAATTGTGTCCGTTGAAAGTGGAGGTATCTTTATATTGCATATATTATGGTTGCATAGTCATAAAAGAAAACTTAAGTTTATCTAAAAAGTTATTGGCGATATTGTAACAGAAGTTTCCAAAAACCCTACAAACATTTAAGTTTAACTTATTTTCTACCAAATTAAATAATAAAAGATCCAAAAATATAAACCCATTACAAATCCCTGAAAAATACTTTTTTGACACACGTTTTTTTTAAAACTACTTTTTCACGTAGACTTTTAAATATTTAGCCCTCATCCACCCACAACTTCTTATACATAAAATTGTAGATTTTTTAGCCCTCTTTAAATAAAAAAATATTGTGGCAGCGGGTTTTTCCATATTTCGCATATGAATGTGATTTACATAGTCATTTGACGAAAAATAACGAAAAAACGGAATTTTTTTTGTACTATTTCTTTTTAAGAATGTGAGTATAGAGAAATGTTTTTTTTTAACTTTATATTGTAATTTTGTGGTATTTGACTTACAATTATGAATAAAGAGAAAACATTTTTTTTTAGAAATTGCCCGAAACTTACCAACAAAGAAAGCAAGTAGTTTAAGTCGAGGAGTTTTAAATTTGCTTAATAATTGATATATGTTAATATCTTATTTTCCCTTATTACCTTATATTACTTAATAGTACCTCATATTGCATTATATAACTTTGTAAAACTTTTTAATTTAGTTTTTTTTTCAGTGTATATTTCGAATGAATTAAAATAGAATACAAATTTACAAAAATTGTTTAAAAGAAAAAAATTTTCATATTGAAATGGCTACTGTGGCTTCAGTTGTTAATATTTTTTCCTAAAAACTTCCAAACTTTAAGTTCTTTGTTAGATATTGATTTTTGACCGCTTGTCCATATAAAAAAACCACTGTGCTTTGCTAAAACAACAGTTAATACCCTATTAGCTGATATCAAACAAATATATCGCTTCACAAAAATTAATAAAAGCAGTTTAAATTTTTTTTCTTAAAAAACTTTGATTGCGATAGCGAAAAACATAACGATTTTTCATATGTAGGTCAAAAGTTTGTATGAGAAAAATATTTGATGTGATAACTAACAGTTTTTAACGCAAACCCCTTATTTAAAAAGTTGTAGAACAACTGTCCATTTTTGAGGTCACGATGGAAGTCCATTTTATTTGCAGATTGTATTTTTTACACCCAATCTAACATAAAATGCGCGGGGAGCGAGAGAAAAACAGCTTAGCAATTTTCATATGTTTCATGGGCGCTCTAGTATGTATGGGCGCTCTAGTATGTATGTATCAGGGATGCAAAATTAAAATTTCAATTTTGTACAAAATTAATTATAAAATTGTACTTTTTGGACCTCAATTGTACCACTTTTTTTTAGTCCATTTTTGAGGTCACGATGGAAGTCCATTTTATTTGCAGATTGTATTTTTTACACCCAAGCTAACATAAAATGCGCGGGGAGCGAGAGAAAAACAACTTTGCAATTTTCATATGTTTCATGGGTGTATCAGGGATGCAAAATTAAAATTTCAATTTTGTACAAAATTAATTATAAAATTGTACTTTTTGGACCTCAATTGTAGCAATTTTTTTTTTTATTATTTTTATATAAAACTAACAAAAAAAAAAAAAAAACATTTCATTAATACATTTTTCATACATAAGTATTTTTAAGTCAAATGATTTGTTTAAAACACCAATTAGAGAACTTTTTATTTAATATTTTTATTTTAAAAAAAAAAAGTAAAAAAACTGTACAGAAAAATTCATTTGTGTATTAAAAGAATATACATAACCAACAAAAACTTAAAAAATTATATATGTACACATATATTTTTATATGTAAAATAAGGTATTATATGTTAGTGGATAACATATTTTTTGACAATTCAAAATTAAGGCAACAAGAATTCGATGAATGTAACAAATCTTTCGTTTGAACCAGGTTCAAAACGGTCGAAACATTTAACCAAGTTCTTTCGTTTGTATTATGTTTTGAAATGAAAGTGCCCTTTCCACATTCGCCGAGGAATGTGGAACCGATAATACTACTCTAATAACTTTCGATAATTCTTCAAACACTAATTGATTGAATTAATTTAGTTAGTTGCAAATAAACGAACATGTGGTAAAGAATATACAAGAAAACATTCACAAGAATATGATAGCACAAAGTTACAAAGTAAATAAAAGAGATTAATAAAACAAATTTTTACAAAGGAATGACAGCAAAAATTAGTTGCCAAGAAAAAAAAAAATTTACCATAAACTGAGCAAATTTATAAATTGTACCAAATAAGCTATTGGTGTACCATTGTACTTTAAAGACTAAAATTGTACCAAAAATGGTACAATTGTACCAACTTTTGCATCCCTGGTATGTATTGGTATGAGCATATCATTTATTATATGATGATGGGTATATTTACTCGTTTGTCAATCATATCAATGAAATAAGTTTATTGGTTATGAATTTCTAATGGTGCATGTCTTTTAAGATAATTAAGCTGATAAATGATATACTTTTGATATATTGGTTGTAAGCGGAGATGTAAGGTATAGGTACACCAAAAATATAGTGTTAGTAATTATGATTTATAAAAAATTAAATTATATATATGAACAATACTGTAATACTTAAACTTTTATTTTACTAATGCTTAAATGTTGCCATTTTTAAAATAGGACTTAAAACATATGAAATCAACCACTGAATTTCCCACACTCTTTCCGATTTTAACCAAACTTGGTATAGTAGTTTTACGTCATATAACTATAACCTCGTTCAAGTATTGGACAGCTAGTCCTAGATGATTTTAAAGCATCGTGTTTTGAAATATGAAAAATATTCCAAAATTTTACAAAAAGTAGTGGTAGATAATTGTCCCTGTCTTTTTAACAGTTAAAGCTTCGCGGTTCATTGATAACTCGTTTTGAAGGTATTGCTATCGTGCTTTAAATGAGAAAAGAAAAACCAATTTTTTTTGTTTAAGGTAAAAGATTTTTTGTTCAAAATTGTTAAATTTTCGATATTTCCAAACCCGTAAGAGCTAGGCAACCCAAAACTTAGATTGTTTCATATCTTTTAAATGACACTTAATTAATTTAAATGACACTTAAATTATTTTTCAAGTTTTGTTAAAATTGAAGATGGTCAAGGATTTTTGTATGCTTTTATAAGGAACGAGTCATATATAAAAGTGGTAAAAACAAATGAGAAAATTTATTTCCAATTTAATATTTTTGTTTTTGTTCTATGCACCATTAATATTATGGCATATTACTACACTCAAAAAAAAAAGTTTGTAAAGTCAGCAAAAAATTTTGATGAGTCAGCAAAGTTTTAGTCAGGAGGGTGAAAAATTGGTAAAAATTAATAAATTTTTTGCTGAAATTTAGTAGACTAAAAAAAACGCAAAAAAATTGTAAAAAACTGTAATTTAGTTAATATATTTGCTGAAAATCATAAAACATATTTTTGTGATTCTTTTAAAAATAATTTACAATAATTACGAAATATAAAAATTTTCATTTTCCCACATTGATGTCATGAAGTAATTTAATATCTGAAAATATATAGAAATAAATATATATAACATAACAAAAATTTTCTTTCAACTACTTACATCAATGGTTGTCTAAATGATGCTTTCTTTTAAGGACGCAACTGCCGAAGATAATTATAGAAACGAAACGAAAAAATAAACAAAAACAAACGAAACGAAAAAAACAACCCTTTTTTTGCAATAAGAAAAAGGAACCATACTAAGAGGAGTGTCTTTGTATTTCGCTTTACTCTGTCTACATGTCTGTATATGTTTGTTTGCAATTTGACCACACTAGATTATTAATCTATTAACATTTATTACAGAAATACATATTAAATTTATTAATAGACAATTATTTTCACAAGCCGGTGACAACGCAAAATTTAAGTTGTTTTAATCCTCAATTTTGTTTTATGTATGAAAATAGATACAAAAGTCTTCCATGGTTGATTTTTTTATATGTCTTATTAGAGTTGTACTTTTTCGTATCATTTTCCTCTTCTCTACTACATCTTGACATGCCGCGACATCTGCTTCATTCTGCTTATATCTTTCAATCTGGTTGTCGTTTACACTATTAATGTGCTTATCAGCACAATTGTTTTTAGCAAAATTAATTAGTAAAACATTAGTATATTAGTAAAGCATTAGTATAAAACAGTTAAGTGCTGAATAAGTATAACAAAAATTTTAGCTGAAAACACGATTTTAGCAAAAAAATTTGCTAAAAAATTGTATACCTGATTTACAAGACGTTTTACTAACTTTTGTACTAACTTATTTTTTTGAGTGTAGTATTAATTAATAATATTATATTTTATTGCACAATTTTATTGCATTAATATTATTGTACAGTGCGATATATCACAAAGTTTTGGGAAATAATTCGGCTATTTCTCATTTAGTGGCCCGACTGCAATGAAGAAACTTGCCCAAAAAATTAGGTATATGTTGGAGTATCTACAGCCGCTTCCGCTGCCTAAATGGAGGTGTGTACAATTTTTAACAAGTGGGTTATGATTGATATTTGCCTTGAAAATGTGA
Organism: Delia radicum; assembly: GCA_021234595.1. Taxonomy (NCBI): domain Eukaryota; kingdom Metazoa; phylum Arthropoda; class Insecta; order Diptera; family Anthomyiidae; genus Delia; species Delia radicum. The sequence goes on from CM037851.1 coordinate 221,765,102, forward strand.
CAACTTCAGAAGCGGCTGGGGGGTAAAAGTATATACAAATTAAGAACTTTTTAACACAACTCGCTTTTGTATAAAAATACTTATCAGAATAGTATACACACTTTATATATTCATAAAGAAAATATTTATCTGGAGGTAAAAGACTGTTGGTGCTTTTTGAAGAAAAAATTGCAAAAATATTACAGTTTTTTTTATTTAAACGAATGTAGTTTTTGAGTGAAACAAGATATTTCATTCATTTTCTATGTGTTTAAACAAGAATTTATTTAAGTACAGGTGTTATTTTAACGTCATATACTCAGTCGTAATTAAATTTGATATGCAGAAATTTCCCTATATTCGGTGGTCGTATTGCCGCCCCTAGTAGGTTCAAAATCAAAACTTAAGCTCGATATTACGTCAGTTATGCCTGTTCCAAATTTCATTCCAATCGGACTACTAAGTAAGAAATGGACGAATTATGTCCAAAAATTTTATGAGATATCCCACTGTGCATTGGCGTCTACCTACATACACAACCATAATTGAAATCGGTGGTGTGAAATGCTTCGCATTAAATGTCAGAGTATGATTTCATATATTAAATGCCATAAATTTTGAAGACAGATTAATAATAATCTTCTATTACATATTTTACTTATAATAAGTATTGTTATATTTAAGCTGTCTATCTGGGATATAAATTTCCTGTTTAATAATAAATGAACTCTAATAAATAATAAATTTCAATTGAATTTAGTAAAAAGATTAAAACTTAATTCACAATTATTTTGAGCATATGTGGCTTTTCAAGCCAAATGTTCAGCTATGTCAAAACAGTATTTGTTTTCCAAAAAGACACAACAAAAATGGAACAACTTTTTCAGTTTTTTCGAAACATGGTCGAAGTAGTCGTGGTTAAATATTGAAAAATTTTGTTCTCCATTTTAGTATATTATTTATTATTAACTAACTGACAATGGCGGTATTTCCGACCTGGACCGGTGGATCTTTATGAACTTCAGATATGTTGTAGAAAATAAACATTTAAGGGCCCGTGTTTCATTTTTAGACATTACTAAGTGCGATTAAAAATTACCCTATATCACTTTTTTCGATTTATTTCGTTCAATTAAATGTAACTATAGACAAATTTGGTATAAAATGATAGGGTTTTTGAAAACACATTCAGTAGTATACAAATTATGCCCAAAGACTCTTTATTTTATTTTTGTTATTCAAAAAAAAATGTGTTTTGAGTCACTTTAAATCTGGCGTTTTATTAAGAAATTTTAGTTGCATTAAGCTAAAAATAATGCACAGCAATGCCTATTTAATTTTACCGAGGAGGTGTCTGAGTTTTTTCCTATATTCGAAACAGTTTGGTTTTAATACGACTTTTCCCGAATAGCATTTGTCCCCTATGTTTTAAATAATTCAATAATATGGCTTCTCTGTGCCCACATTGTAGGAAATATTAGTAACAACATTTTTGTTTTCTTGAGCACTTTAACGCTGCTTACAAATAAATCTTGTTTTCGTAAATTAAAGACATAAACAAATTAATTTTTAACCCTTAAACCTGAGATAAGGCAGCTTAAAAAAATACATGTGTCTTTTTTTGATCCTTTACAACATATCCAAAGTTCGTTAAAACCTTCGAGTTCGGGTAGGGATGTGAATTCTGCAAATGCTACAATTCGGGAACTTCTGCTGTAAATATTTGCAGTTGTTGGAGTTGTAAAGATATTATTTCTTTACTTTTAAATAAAAAAAACAGTCGTAAATATGTAGTTCATTAAAAAAAAAAACAAACCATATCAAATTACTGTATTATTATTTACAAAGATAAAACAAATGAATAACTGTTTGTTTATTTGTTTTTATTTGGATATTTTTCACTGCAATACCAATCTCATCTAAATTTCTTGAAACTCTGTTTCTGAAAAGAGAAATGCTAATTATAGAATCTACTTATATCATTCCAAGTCACCAGTTTGGTTTCAGGAAATATCACAGACTTGTAGAAACCGTACAGGAGACATTTGAACAAATACTGCACAGCATTTTTTCTCGATATTTCGCAAGCATTTGATAAAGTCTGCCATGATGGCCTACTTTAAAAAAAAAATAAAAAAGTTGCTGCAAATAAACTATTATTCCTTCATTAAATCATATCTCGAAAATAGCTTTTTCTATGGAAAAGAAGATTGTGAAATGAGTTTCGTACATGTTATTAATGCCGGTGTCCCACAATGTATCGTTTTTGGAAAAACTCTTTTTCTTCTAACCTCACACAAACAGTGTAGTAATAGGATCTTTCGCTGATGATACAGCGGCTGTTTACACAAGCACGAAATCAGCTTCTAACAAGCTGCAAAAATGCATAGATGACTCCTCTAAATGGTTAAAAGACTGGCGAATAAAGGAAAATGAGAATAAATCTGCACAAGTCATATTTACCCTAAGAAAGGGAACATTCCCTCCTGTTATACTAAATAATAATGAAAACCCTTAAAAAAAATGTAGCCAAATACCTTAGAATAGGTCTCGATAGAAAAGTGAGTTATAAAAAACGCATTAAAATTAAAAGAACAGCCCTTGATTTACAGCTCATTAAAATGAATTCTTTAATTGGATTCCACTAACAATTTTCTCTTGAAAATAATTTATTGATATACAAATGCATTCTGGACATATGGCAGTCAGCTTTGGGGTACTGCTTCAAACATAAATCTTGAAATATTAAAGAGATTCTAATCTAACATTATTAGAAAAGTCACAAACGCCCCCAGTATATAACAAACAACCAACTTCATAGAGAACTCAAAATCCCAACAATAAAAGAAGAAGTGAAAAAACAATTACTATATATTCAAAATCACCCGAAGACATTAGCAGCAGTGCTGATGTCAAACCCGCACAGGTAGAAAAATACAAACGGCAATGCGTTGGGAAAGTACTGTAACTGGTGGTACAAACTTTGGCAGAACGTCCGCTATTCGAAAATTAAAGTGTTGGGCTAACCTTGAAATTATAACGTCAATCTTCGGTTCGCCGTTTATTTTTTTGAAACGTTGGGAAAAGCATTGGCAACAATGGTAAAATAAGTGCTCTGTCAACCCTGAAATAATAACTTCAATCTTCGGTTGGCAGTTTGTATTTCGAATGGTTTTCGAAGAGCTTGCAAAGCTCTGTATTAGTGAGCAAAAAAAGAGTTTTTCTTTTAATGTGTACTAGAAAAAAGAAGTTAAAGAGTAAAGTTGCTTGTGCTTAGTGATATTAAAAAATTTCGAATTGTAATTGATCTAATTTTAAGATTTTCTTTTCGATATTTAGAAAATTCAGTTTTCTTTTTTTGCCAAAATAAAAAATCAGGAATTTTTATTTTCGAGTTTAAATTGATAAGTATAAAAAAATTTCCAGAAAAATATTATTTGAAATATGTTTTTGAAATATGTTATTTGAAATATAAAAAGTGAATTTTGTTTAAAAGTTTGTATGTATTACAAAATCGTATAAATTAAAACTCATTTTGTTTTTCTTTTAATTTATAAAATATCGAATTTTTCATTTGCAAGATATTTTTCTCTTTAAATTTTTTCATAAACAGTAGTAAATTAAGTGAAACAAGTGCTGGTAAATCTCTTTTTTCAAACGTTGGTAGAGCACTTTAAACCAATCTTTTGCCAGCAGTATTTTTTCATATACAATCGTAAATTTTGTGAAACATGTACTGGTAAATCCCATTCAGCAGGTGTTGGTAAAGTGCTGTAACCCAATGTTTTGCCAGTAGTATTTTTCCCTATACGGCCGTAAATTTTGTAAAAGAAGTACTGATAAAGCACTTTCTATAAACGCTGGCAGAGCACATTCAAACGAAGTTTTGCCAGCAGAATTTTTCCATATACAGTCATAAGTTTTGTAAAACAAGTAATTTGAAAGACCCTTTTGAATACGTTGGCAAATCAGTTTTAGTTCATGGTTTGCCAGTGGTTGTTTTTCATAAAAGGTTGTAAATATTGTAAAAAGAGTATTGGCAAAGTCGCTTTTGAAAACGTTGGTAAATCACGTTCAACTGATGTTTAGCCAGTTTTTGTTATTTATAAATACGCAGGTAGAACTTAGAGACGGTACAAAACAAAAAAAAAAACACTGTCAAGCGTTTGTTTTCGATAGTACAAAAATAAAAGCATTTTCAGATTGTTAGTTGCCAATGGTATGAAATAAAAGCATTACTTGGAATTGCGTTTTGAACGTTTGCAAAACGTACTTTGTGAGTACATTTCATACAAAATCGACCATCCTATACCGCTGCAATTAGAAATAAATTGGTATGGAGGCCCATTCTCTAGTGTAGACGTCCTTTAAGCCGGAATTTTTTCAACAATTCCTACCGGGAGGGCTAAAAGTGGAAAAGTCCCCCCTTGGCTACCAGCCGAAACCCATTTGGTGTTAATGCTGAAATTATGAATATGTGTTAATTACGATGTGTTCTAACTCCGTGCTATGGTACTTTTTGGAATACTGCCCAGAAACGTGCTGTAACAGGAGCTTAAATGATAAAATAGTATCCTCCTTGGCGGCCTGACCGAACCGATGAAGATGGGAACTTGAATTTTTTGTATGTGGATTCCTTATCAATTCGAAATTCCTACGGAAAGGGAAATAAAGAGGGAAAATTCTACCCCTGGGCGGTCTTGCTAAATCGCTAACGTTAAGAACTTGAAATTTAGTATCTTGGTTTTTAATACCGCTTTAACAGCCGCTTATGTTGAATTTTTAGAAATTCTTTCGGGATGGGGAACAAATTAAAACTTACCCTGGCCAAGCCATTAAAGCGAGGAAATTGGAATTTAATATGTGGGTTCCTATTTCCGAGTAGATATTATCTGAGAGTTAATTTTTGTAAATTTCAACATGGAGGCTCATGAAGGGGAAAAGTCAGCCCCTTGACGGCCTGTCCAAACCATTAATGCGAGCAACTTAAGGTTTGGAACGGGCTCTGAAATTTATGTTTAATCGATTTCATTGATGAATTTCATTGAACTCGGTGAGGGTCGATCCGAAAATGCCATTTTTTATTGATTTATTAAGTTTTCACTCCCCATCAAAAAAAAACTTGATTTGGTAAGCAGTAACTACATTTTTATGCTTCCAAAATAGCGCTTCACCGCCTTGCATGCTATAAAGCAATAAGGGAAGGCATTCTGTAGTGCTTCCCAGAATACATTCTTTGAAACAGTGAATAATGATTATAACGAAGCAATAAAGTATGCATACCATGAAGCACTAATGTTGTCAACATACAAAAAGCGCTTCTTAGTGCCTAAGAAGGCACGAATTTATTGCTTCTAAAAACACATGAAATAAGCGCTTTAAAATAGACATACCAAGTGGGACATCGCGAACAAAAATAATGGCTTCTTTATTTGCTTTGGAAGCGCTACGTTATCAAATAATGCCTTACGGAAGCGCTTCTAGGTAAACACTATTTTTTGCTGGATCTATTCTTAACCTTACGTCCTCACACCTATTTTTTATTTCAAGCAATTTACACCGCAGTTTGAGTGTAAGACATCCCAGTGTGAGGATGGACGGTTAAATTAAGTTGTAATTTAATCGTCATTTAGACATTAATTTTGGTAAAATATGTCGACAATTTTAGATTAATATTTGGCTTATTTCGTAACATTAAAAATATTGTTTTTAATTTTTCTTTAAAATCACAGATTATGAAAAACAAAGTTTCTATTACAATACAGCATTTATTGTTTTTAATTTGGCAAACTAATCAACTGTGATATTGCTTCCGATTAGAAAAGAAAATAAATTGTCTGAATTTTGCACAACGGAAGTTATAACAAAATAATTGTCAATGCTGATAATGTTGTTTTGATTTCAACATGTTTTTATTAACAAAAAAAAAAAAAACCTTTAAAGAAAATACTTCCTGAATGCTGATAAAAACAGAAATTCCATATAAAAAATTTAAATATTTAAGGCAAAATGTTCTGTAAGTGATGCCCATGTAAGGTTAAATAAAACGCTCAATTTTTGGAAATATCGCAGTGCAGAAAAGCATTGCCATATAAATGGGTACAATACGGACATGAGCAAGTGCGACCCCAGAACGAATTTCGTGCTGCTCTAAACCGAAAAAGAAAAATACCCCCAAATGAAAAATTTAAAATCCGTCTATTAAATAATAAAAAAAAAATATGAAATAAAAAAGTACTAAAAAAATATTTAAGCAGTAAGTGAAATGGTTACCAGGGTGGCCATGTTAATCTGAATTCTAAATTATACTTTTTAGGGTCATTATTACAACTTGCCTTTAAAGTAAATGTTAGTAAAAGGTAACTTTAGCTAAAGTGAGGAATAAAGTGAGCTATAACGTTTTTCGTTATTACAACTTGCCAATTTAATATTTTTGATAATGTGGCAGCACCAAACTAAAAACCGATTATTGGTTTATGAATTGGTTTATAAAAATACGTAGTGGCAACGTACTTTTATTTATTTATTTACAAACAAACAATAATTTGTGAAATTCGGTTGTGAAATTCGGTATTTTCTTCTTTTTCTTTATAGAGCAGAAAATGTGGTAACTTTAAACACATAAACCTTACGTTAAAAGTTAAAGGCAACAATATCTTCCCTTTAGCTTATCGGTCACTTTTAGCTTAAAGTATACTTATAATAACGAAAAACTAATAATCTGTCAGATAACATCCGAACTTAAGCTATTGGCAAATTTTAATAATGGCCCTTAGAATAATATTTAAAATTTTTTGAATAAACCATTTTTTTTTTTTTTTATAAATTTTTTTTTGTTTTTATAATATTGTCGTTTTTATAGATTTCTAAAGCTAGTAAACCCCTTAAATGAAAAAAAGGTGATTATTTGTTACAAAAATTTACGCACTGTAATTTGTATACCATTTTAAAATGACTATCCTCATATGAGAAAAAAAAATGTAAGTTCCATTAAACAGTAGCCTTTCGTTAGCTCCATTTAAATTTGCATTTTGATGTGTTTGCATAGTGTATTAAACACAATACAATTCATATTTATCTGTTAAATAATTTAGAATTCCACTCATGACCATGAGACACTCCCACTCTGGGGAAATTAACAACAATCATATTATTCTGCTCTATAAACAAAAAATTAAGTAGAATATATTTGATTTTTGAGTGTGTTTGTGTCGGTTATTTTCATTCCCAGATCAATCAAAAGTATGTGCTTTTAGGGTGTCCCAAAAACACTTTTGCCCAGCTAGACAAAAACGTAACGAAACTTATGAAAAAAGGTGTTGATCATAATATATTGGCAAACTTTCAACATCCTGCGACTACTGGAAGGCGCTGCACAGCGATCATTTTTGTTGGCGATTTCAACAAAAATCTAAAACTGTTTTACCTTTCTATATAATTGATAATCATATGGGCAATTCCTGGGCGACGGACGCGACATTCGCACACTTTTAGTTGAGCCAGAAATATTTAAGGAATATAAAGATGCGGTATATATCCTCAGTGTATTGAAGCAAGGAAGAGTACTACATTTGAGGACAAACAATGGGCAGAATCAATAATGTAGTAAAAAGATATAAGCAAATATCAGCGAGAAACGGACGCGACAAATTTAGTACACTCAAAAAAAAAAGTTTGTAAAGTCAGCAAAAAATTTTGCTGAGTCAGCAAAATTTTAGTCAGGAGGGTGCTTGCAAAAAAATTGCTAATGTCAGCAAAATCTTTTGCTGAAAATCCGCGAGCTCATTTTTAGCAACAAAATTAGTAGATTCAGCAAAAGTTTTGCTAACACTTAGTAGATTAGTAATACAAAAGCCTTGCTAAAAATTAATAATTTTTTTGCTGAATTTTAGTAGACTGGAAAAAACGCAAAAAATGTATGGAAAAATTGTAACTTAGTTAATTTATTTGCTGAAAACCATAAAACATATTTTTGTGATTCTTTTAAAAATAACTTACAATAATTACGAAATATAAAAATTTTCATTTTCCCACTTTGACGACATGAATCTGAAAATATATAACATAACAAAAATTTTCTTTCAACTACTTACATCAATGGTTGTCTAAATGATGCTATCTTTTAAAGGACGCAACTGCCGAAGATAATTATAGAAACGAAACGAAAAAATAAACAAAAACAAACGAAACGAAAAAAACAACCCTTTTTTTGCAATACGAAAAAGGAACCATAAAAATCTACCTAAGATGTGTGTCTTTGTCTTTCGATTTACTCTGTCTACATGTCTGTAAATGTTTGTTTGTTTGCAATTTGACCACACTAGATTATTAATCTATAAACACTTAGTTTAGAAATACATATTAAATTTAAATATTTTATTTTGTCTTTTATTTAATTAATAGACAATTATTTTCACAAGCCGGTGACAACGCAAAATTTAAGTTGTTTTAATCCTCAATTTTGTTTTACATATGAAAAACAGATACAAAAGTCTTCCATGGTTGATTTTTTTATATGTCTTATTAGAGTTGTACTTTTTAGTAGCATTTTCCTCTTCTCTACTACATCTTGACATGCCGCGACATCTGCTTCATTCTGCTTATATCTTTCAATCTGGTTGTCGTCCACACTATTAATGTGCTTATCAGCACAATTTTTTTTTAGCAAAATTAATTAGTAAAACAGTATAATATTAGTACAGCATTAGTATAAAACAGTTAAGTGTTGAATAAGTATAACAAAAATTTTAGCTGAAAACACGATTTTAGCAAAAAAATTTGCTAAAAAATGGTATACCTGATTTACAAGACGTTTTACTAACTTTTCTACTAACTTATTTTTTTGGGTGTAGTTATTTTTATGCACTTATAGAAACATACTTAAGTTAACGAAATTTGTAAAAAGAAATTTTTTTTTTGAGAATGTGGAAATTAAGGTGAAAGAACAAATTTTATGTGTAGAGTTATGAAAGTACAAATACGGACGCGACAAGACGGGCGCGACAATTTTTTTCAAGAGACCAAAACACACTAAATTAATAATAATAATAATTATTTAACTTTAATTAAAAAAATCTAAAGAAAGCCATAACATAAAGTTAACTTTAAGTAAATGTAATAACAATAACAAAAATGATATCGAAATAAAGTTCCATATTCTCAATTACGTACTTTAGGATATGTAATAGTTAATAAAGTTGGATTTTCTTAGTTAGCTTTGATTATAGATTTTAATGAGGTCCGAGCAACCTCACTGCTTTCGCTGTCGTAATAAGAAAACCAATGCAGGCTTTTAATCCCTTTAATTTTTGGAACATTCTGCCAGTTCAGCTAAAAACCCTCAATTTGTTCTGTCGATATATAAAAAAAGCTTAACTCCATCAATGTTGTTCCTTGAAATTGATAAAACGATAAAGCATCTTTGAGAACAATATTGATATAAATCGCAAAAAAGCTCAGAAAAAATTTTTTTTTTGCAGTTGTATATTTCGAAAAATGAGAAAAATTAAAAATGCTTTTACATTTATAAAGTATAGACATTTATGGTTTATTATTGAAAACAATTAAAAAGTTCTGAGCACTTTACGTTTTTCACTCGTGGTTGACCTTTTTATGGAATTGCCCATACATAAATTTTATATATGTATTACATATATATGTATTCATAAGAAAAAAGATGAATTATATATGTATTTAATTTATGAAAAAACCTGAAAAATCAAAAAATTAAAATTTGACAGCGGCCTTTTAAAGAAACACGAAATATGGTAAAATATTAAAATCACACCATATTCGGGCCACCTGGCAATAAAACTGTGGTTCCCAGCAAAACTTTGGTAATGGGTGCGATAAAGTAATGCATTACCTTGTAATGTGTACTCCTTACCTGTATCATTATTTTCTAACAAGAAGTAATGAGTTACCGATAATTGAACACTCATGTATTACCTTGTAATGATACCTTATTACATTTTACATTACTTCAAAATATAAAATAAAGACTTACCGATCATCATAATATATATTTTTGAAAATCCATTTACAGACAAATTACTTTGTGATTTTTTGTAAGCATGAGGGTATGGTGTATATTTTTGATATCACGAACGAAAACACGAAGCACAACAACCCATTTACATTTTAAGCAATAAAATTTTATGTGTATCGATAGCTCAGTTGGTAGAGTTCTCGCCTAACTAATTGTTAAATACCAGAGACCCCAGGTTCGAATCCCAGCAAGACCAGGTTATTTATTTAATTAAAAAAAAATATCTGTAAAAAAAATTTTTTACGCATTTTTTTTATGAAAATCTATTTATAGACACATTACTTTTTCCCACAATGTAACCATATAAGTAACCAGTTACTTTACCCCTACAAGGTAATTGTAACTGCGTACAATTTTATGGTGTTAAAAATTTCTTAGTAAGCGATACCTAAAGTGCCGCGCATTTGCAGGCTAAAAACAAAACTTAAAAAAACTAAAAATCGAAAAAATTTGATTTCCAAATATTAACACCATATAACTTTTTACGTATTGGTGGCACACCATGAGTACATACATATGAATAGTGTAAATTAACTTAAGTGTGATGAGTTTAAATTACGCGATTTGGGTCGCTAAGTTGTAAGCTTATGAAAAATTTTGAGTCTTACTCAAACGACTTTTTGAGTATTTTTAACTTTGAGCGTTAATAACTATGAGCCAGTAGCTTTAAATATCCTGAAATAAACAAAAAGAGCGTTATTGTAATCATTGATATAAATCTATAGCCGCTATGCTCTGACTTAAAAAATATTGAAGTTATTGCAAAATTTAGTCAGTTTCATCAATATGAAAAAATTTTGAAAAATTAGAAATGTATAAAATGTTAAGATTTTGTATGAAATCGCTAACACAAATGATAGAGGTGCACCGCCTTTCAGTAGTCGTAGGATGTTGAAATTTTGCCAGTATATTATGATCGACACCGTCTTTCACCCTGGCTTGTACGATTTACATACTATTTTGGGACACAATAATCTTCATGCAGTTTTTTTATATACGAAAATTTGCATATGCAATAAACTCTTATTTCTTTTTGTTGAAATATAAGGATAAGACCAGTATTAATATTTATGGTACATATTCCCAAAGTTGCAAATGAAACTCGCTGTACACACTCAAAAAAAGTCAGTAAAGTCTGCAACATTTTTTGCTGGGAGGATCCTTGCCGAAAAATTGCTAATACCCATATTTGTCACAAAAAGTAGTGTTTTGAAAGAAAAACTTTTTGAAACATAAATATTTTTGGATGATTTTTTTTGCACATATAGGCCTGTTCACACACGGCAATTTTACTTGCGCAATTTTTCTTCCATTCTCCTTTGAAATTGCTTTTGTGTTCACACAGGAAAAGTTTGTTTCAGCAATTTTCGTATATCAACCTGCAGTGCTGAAAATTGCGGATGAGAAAACAAAACGGAATTGGAGTACGGGCAAGTCTGTACCCAATTCCATTCTCTTTTCCTCCCACTTCTATAAACTCAAGAATTGCGCAAGTAAAATTGCCGTGTGTGAACAGGAACATACTTCTCAAAGGTATTCACATATCATACTAAAAGTTGTGCTTATTTTGGAGCATTTTCCATATGAGGCACCATATTAAAATACTAGTTTTCTTGCTGAAACACCTCCCTCTACTGCTTGACCATGTGTTAAGGTCAATTGGTAGTTTAGCGATAAAAAGTACTTAAACCGTAAAAAAGTTAGTAAAGACAATAAATAAATTTGCTGAGTCAGCTAAATTTTAGTAAGGAGGGTGCTTGCAAAAGCGAGCTGATTTTTAGCAACAAAATTGGTAGATTCGGCAAAAAGTTTTGCTAACAGTTAATTGATTAAAAATTAAAAATCATTGCTACAAGTTAATAAAATTTTTGCTGAATATTAGTAGACTTAAAAAACAAAAAAATTTTACAAAAATTATACTTTAGTTAATTTTTTTTTTTGCTGCAAATCTTAAAAAAGAATTTGCGATTATAATACGTTTCAAAATATTAAAATGTTGATACTTTCACATTGACGACATTATTAATTTAATATCTGAAAATATGTAGAAATAATTATACGTAACATAAACAAAATTATCTTTCAACTACTTACTTCAATGGGTGTCTAAATGAAAATAGCAAAATATGACACATACAACCATTTTTTGGAATAAGCAAAAGGATACATAAAAAATTACCTAAGATGTGTGTCTTTTTCTTTCGCTTTTGCTTGCAATTAGACCATACTACATTAATAATCCCCAGGGACCGAAAGTTTATGCAAATGCATGTTATTTTTTTTAAGTCTGCGAACAGAGTATTTGCGAATTAAAGAATTTGCTATTTTTGAATATTTTGCTATAAATGCATATTTTTTTCCTATTTTGCTTTAAATAAATATTTTTACTTATTTTGCTTTAAATGCATACTTTTACGGCATATTTATAATTATTTTGCTTTAATTAAATATTTTGATATAATTTTTCTTAGTTTTTTTTTTTTGTAAAACAATCACTAAAAAGCTCAAAGACTAAAAAAAGATCCAAGCTGCAAGTTGGGATTAAGAGAAAAAAATTTAGTGGTTTTTTAAATGAGTATTTTTCAATATAAACAATTAAAACGTTGTGTTAGTTGTGCATATTATAGGCAGACAATATATTAAATAATACAAACTAACTTTAAAAATTAGTTAAAATTTCTTAAAAATATGAAAAATGTTTATTTACAATGTCTCTCTTTTCACGTTTTTTGTTATTTTTCTTAGAATTATATTTTTTGTTTTTAAAAAATTTTAAGTGCATATTTTTTTAAATTTTTAGTCCATATTTTAAGATTTTTCATGCGTATTATAGGCTACTAAAACACTTTTTTAGTGCATAAAGTTCCTGTCCCTGATAATCACTATAAACATTTAGTTTATAAATACACATTTAATCTTTATTAAATTTAAATATTTTATTTTATTTTATTTTTAATTTAATTAATAGACAATATCTTTTGACAAGCCGGTGATAACACAAAATTAAAGTTAAACAATTTATATTTATACACATTGTTGGCGCCCTTTTGCTTTGTATACTCACAATATTTTGTCGTTAAAATCAAAGGAATATGTGCTTTAAAACTACTAAACAATAATAAGCTGTCTACACACTTTTCTGCATTTTTCATTTATTTTATTTTTTCTATCAAAAATTAACTCCCAACTTAGTAGAAACAACAGTTTTTCTTTTTACTATACTTTTTGGTTCAGATAAAGAATTTTTCGTAAAAGAAAGTTTTAAATGAAAATAATAACTGGTACAGAAAACAGTATTTATGTGTAGTTTGTTTTGTAATAAATGGTTATATAAGTTTAAAAAACAAGAATAAGAACATTAAAACTATTTTCTTTGTAGTTTCAATGTACATTCCTTAAAAAACTAAGTTTATTGATTACTTTTTAAATAAATTGCAATCAGTTACTGTTAAAATATCGTGAGTGTATGAAAAATTGATACAAAGGGCATATAAAAAAAATCAATCAGGAAGATGGTTGTGTTTTTTATATGCCTTACAGTAAACGTACTTTTTAATATCATTTTCCTCGTCTCTACTAAATCTTGACATGCCCCAACATCTACTTTATTCCGTGTATATCTTTCAATGTGGTTGTCGTCCACACTATTAATATGTTTTTGGAAAAATAAATTAGTAAAATGTTTGTAAAATATTAGTAAAACATCACTTCAAAACAGTTGAATGCTAAATAAGAATAACTAAAATTTTAATTGAAACCACAATTTTAGCAAAAAAGTTGCTGAAAAACAGTATAATTGATTTACAAGACGTGTTACTAACTTTTCTACTAACTTATTTTTTTGAGTGTTTCTCAAATGAGAATATAGGGGCTGTCTTTACATTTCAACAGAGCGGAGTCAGATTGATTGCATTCTAAAAACGTTATATATATAAAAAATACGCCAAAGTTTAAAGTAATTTTATGGGAAAACTGTACCAGAGATCAAAAAACGAGGTACGTCATTGAAATCAGCCTGCATGAAATATATAGAATTGGTGGAAATAATCTCATTACTTTTTAGAAGGTATGATGTTTTCTAGTGTGTTGTTACTATATTGAAAAAATATTGTAATCAAAATCTATTATAGTTACTAGATTTCTTATTATTTCTAAACTGATTTAATTAATTTAAACATAAATTGGAAATCAAATGAGACAACATTTTTTTTTTAAAAATGCTCACTTTTAAATATATCAATTATTAACTTATTAAAAAATATTCAAGAATTTCAATTATAATTTAAATTTTAGCAATTACAAATTTAAATGAATACTTGAAAAAGTAAAATAAACTGAGAGCTACGTCATTTTTATATCGTATATTTTGCAACAAACAATGTCTGCTAAAAATGTCTGGTGTAAAAATGTCAGTTGTAATTTTATATCTCAATTCACTTTTTCAAGTTGCAATAATAAATCTGTTTTCTCTGTGTATAAAGTTTAAATAAAAATATTAAATATATATGATAATTTCAAAAGTTTTCGACACTTTGAGGCAAAATATTTTCAAATTTAGTTTGTTTGTTAGCTCATGTTTAAGCTTACTAAATCCATCCTTGAACGGAGAAAAATAGCAGCTTTAAGTTTAAATCAAATAAAAAATCTTACAATGTTTCCTTTGATTTTGCTCTTTAATGGCACGTCATAGATCAGTTGGACATTTTTCAACCAAGTTTTACAGATGATGATTCATTAAAAAAATTTTTAATTTTTGTTTGAATATATGAAAAATAATTTTTTTCTAAATTATTGAATTTTTTAGAACTTTTTACCATCATAAAATTTTTTTTTTTTTCATGAAAATTAATGAAATTTATTAAAATTTAAGTTTTAAGTTTTCAACTTAGATCATAAAGGGTCCGCCATCTAAGGTTTTTTTTTCAACTAGTGCTTATTTCGTGAATGGTAACACTTAGCTCATGTCTGATTTGACAGATAATTAGTTTTATCCTTCCGCTGAACGAATATGGTTATCGGGCCATGTTGAACGAATTTTTGTTCACAAAAATTGAAGAGGAGGATATTGGCAACATTTGGTTTTAACAGGACGGCGCTACGTGCCACACAGCCGAAGCTACACTCGATGTTTTGCGCCCTGTTTTTAAGATCACATTATCAGCCGCAGAGCTGATGTCGTTTGGCCACCTCGGAACTGCGATTTGACACCGTTGGACTATTATTTGTGGGGTGCCGTCAAAGATAAGTGTTACGCCAACAAGCCAGAGACAATTGACGCTTTAAAGGACAATATTCGTGAAGCCATTGGTGAAATACAGCTGCACACAATCGATAATGTGCTTAAAAATTGGACCGATCGTGTAGGCTACTGCATGGCCAGCCGAGGCAGCCATTTGAATGAAATTATTTTCCATTATTAACCGGAAGGATTGTACTTTCAAATAAAAAAAAAAATTTGAGAAAATATTCAGTAGTTTTTTTTTATAGCATTTTCAAAAAAAAAAAAGTTATTTGGCGGACCCTTTAAAATATGAATTTATTTATAAATGTTTAAAATGTAGCATTATATAAGGACTACGTAAATAATATATGATTTTAAACGTTACAAACGTTTGACGAACAAAAGTTGTTTCGTTAAGTTTTGATTTTATATGAGTTTAAACTCCTAATGAATATATTTTATTTTTTTTTTTTTGCTCTAATCTTTATAGAACTCATACAATAGCCCTGTGTTTTAATCACCGGATTTATTTATGGATTTATTTTGTTTCGTTAAAAATCAATAATTTCACGTTTAATTTTATATAAATCATACTTTTATCTTAATCACTAATATGATGTGAAGGAAACAATTAAAATGTGGCAATTCTGGAAATCCCTTTTGGTTTTATTTTATTTCAGTACTGGCATTTTTGAAAATTTTGTATTTAATTATAAAAGCGATTGTTACACAGAAAAAATTATGGACAAAAAATATTGAATTAATCGATTGTTTGAATATGAATGGTGTTTTAAACAATTTTTTTAACTGATTCAATTAAAATATTTATTAAATTTTCTTATAAATCTAACCAGTGTTGATAACACATAAACATAATTCTTAAAAAGTTTCCCAACATTTTTTTTTTTTTATTACTTTATTGTGATTAAAATGTCAAACGAACGTTTAATTATATGCGTCTATTATTTTATTTGTAAATAAAAAGGACAAAATGCAAATGATTAACTTTTAATTAGTAGAACAGGTTAACGATTTTATATACACGCAAAATCGTAATTATTTCGGTAGAGTTTGCAACACTCTTTTTTTTTAAATCAATGCTCGTGTACACACGATAACTATACACGAAAATAGTTTTAGTTGATTTTCGTGTTGTTTAGAGGTGATACAAAAAAGTGCGCTGTGAATAAAAAAAAACTTTTTTGAAAAAAACGCATTTAACTATTATTTATGTAAACAATTTAACTTTCAATAACTAATAGTGTTTTACAATTATAATTTTAAAGTTTGTTAGATTTTTTTTTTAATAATTAAAGAAAAAGTTTTGTTAGATTTTTTTTAATAATGAAATAAATAAAAGTAAAATGTTTGTAAATTTTTGTTCTTTACTTTTAATTGTTTCATTATAATAAATTATTAAATTATAAAGTTTATAAAAAGTTAATTGTTTAACACAATTTGTTGTAAAAAGATGATTATTACAAATATTAGTTAAACGCTTCTTTTTTTCAGCTTATAAAAGAAATAGCGAAAAACATATTTTCCTTGGATGTGTGTGTACCTTTTTTTTCCTTCTTTTGTAGCAACTAAAGCATGCGTTTCGCACTTGTTGTTGTTGCTTTTTTACTTTAATTCTTATTTTCTTTTACGGGCAGTGGTTGATCGCTTTCCGGCAAGAAAGAATTTCTTGCAAAAAGTTCAGCGAAAAGGTTGGCCTTATCAACCGGGTCAGTGAATGATTGATCGTCCTTTAAAAGAGTTGGAATAGAAGAACTAGCATTATCCCTTACTCTTTTAACAAACGACCAAAAGGTCTTACTGCCCCGTGGAGCAGAAAGAACTTTGGCACGTAGACGCTGTTCGTATAAAACCTTTTCGCATCTAAGTACCTTTACAAAAAAGTGCACTGTGTTATCGGTAACGCATTACGTTATGTTTCGAAATAATGCTCAAGATAAGGTGTATTCATTACAAAATAATGCATTATGTAACCAATTAGCGGTAACTCATTATTTTTGTTGGGAAATAACGATACAGGTAAGGAGTACACATTACTTTATCGCACCCATTACCAATTCCTGGGATAATTGTAACAATTGAAAATAACATATACAACATAATATAAATAATTCTGCTCAAATTATTGTTTATACGACAACTTTTATTTCAATAGCATGCTTTTTTGTTTTTACCGTCCTGTTTTTTTTTTTTTTTTTTTTGGCTCTCTTAAAGGAAATTCTATTTTTTTTAGTAGCATAACTTGGTCTGAACTATTTTGCCCTTCAAATTTAAACAATCACATATTTGAATAGAAGTCGGCCCTAAAAAAATACTATTAATTAAAGAGAGGCACGTAAAGGCACCCAAAGCTATGTTTTTTATATTTTTGATACTTGTACTAATCAAGTTTAATAAAATATTTTGAGATAAACGTTTTTTTAGATTTTGTCGAAAATTTTGGTTTTTGAAAAAAAAATTTACTTTGGTATTATTTTTCATACTACAGAATTGACAATGTGGTTGGCATTAATATACTAACAACCTATTGTAAAATCAATCTAGTAGAACTTTTTTTTCTAAATTTAGAAAATTTTTTTTTTGGTACCCCTTGAAAATTCACGCCACTTTTGAATATTTCTGAAGTAATTACAAAGTTCAACTTTGAGGCTCAATAACTTCGGCAAAAATTTATATTTTTTTTAGTTAGATATTTACAGTAAGAAAAAAAAGAAAACATCTTTATTGAACAATTTAACCTACATAATGAATATGCCTGACTGCCGCAGTTTCATCCCCTCCAAGGACTCGTCGGAGGTTTATTTATGTGTCAATTGAACAAAGTATTTTATATTGTTAATTGCTCTATATGAAAAACTTTTTCCTTTGTGTCGTAGTGAGTTTCAAACCCATATCCATACATCAGACTATGACTCGTAGCATCACATCTTAGCAAGTTGAGCCACCGTCGACACAGCGATGAATGTGTCTTAGTGGAGTTTTGTCAACCACAGCATTTACAATGTATTGTTTTAATCAGAAGAGACAGATTGACAAAGGTTCACTAAGCCACACTGATCAGTCCGAACCTTAAACTTTTGCGCATAGACATATTTGTGGCAATGTTTCATTGCGTCAACTACGGCCAACAATTCCTATCTAGTTACACAGTATTTTCTTTCAGGCTTTAATAGTTTTCTGATAAAATAACCAATAACATATTCATTACCACCAATCTCTTGAGAAAGAACGGCGCCAATACCGTCATTAGATGCACTTGGTCCAGTATAAACTCACTCACCATAACCGAAAATGACAATACAACTGTTGTTGCTAAATGTTCCTTTAATATTTCAAAAGCCGTTTGACACTTCGGTTTCCATTCTAAAACACCTGATTTTAATGCCAAAGTATGTAACGGAGATGCGATTGTAGCCAAATGGTTGACAAATATTCTATAGTAAGTACAAAGACCCAAATATTATCGTAGCCCGTCTCTATTCTTGGGAAAGAATCAGGTCTTTATCATTTCCAGCTTTTCCTGATCGACAGAAATGCAATTTCTGGAAACTATGTAACCCAAATACTTAAAAACTATCAAAAATTTATTTAATTTCTAACATTGGTATATACTGGCCACCCACTCAACACAGTGCACCGTACACCGTTTTTTTTTTTTTTTAATACTGTTCTCAATACTCAATTCCGTTAAACGGCGCAAAAATCCTATGAAAATAAATGCGAAATTTTAAAAATCGGAAAATTTTGGTTTCACTTGTAAAAGCACATAAATAAACTTTTCACCAAGCAGTGAATCCATTTTGTATTGGTTTTGGATCTGAAAGTTATAAACTTTGAAGAAAAAAAAAATAAATTGAACGAAAAAAAACTCTTATAAGTTCCAAGTCTTTCCTTTTAATTATAAAAACCTTGAGAAATACTAGGCATCTAAAGTCAGTTTCAAACGGTGTCGAACATTTTTGAAATTATTCATATGTATGAAATATTTTCTATAAAGTTTTTGTATATTTCATGAAGTGTTTGTAACAATTGACTTATGTATGAGAAAAGTAGCTTTCTTAACACTTCAATACTCCTTGACTTTCTATTCTTGGAATCAATAATAATAATATAGTTTTTCTTGTTTAGTACTTTACGTGTAACATGTTTATAGATTTTAATATTGCAAGTGTAACATGATTCCAAGTTTGTGTTATTCTTCTATGTGAAATTCTTCTCTGTTTTCTATAAACGAAAACTTAAGTTAAAGCAAACATAAATCTGATACGAAAATGAAAATTATTCAAGTTCGAGGCCATACTCTATATTTCTTTATTAGGATATTGTCCTAACAAATAATCTATAGAGTTTTCGTTTTCAAATTTATTAATTGACCACTTTCAGGAATGTGTTAATAGATCTATTTCGGGAATTTTCTAGATTCCCATCGTCAGAACACGTTTTGAAAAAAATGACAATTCCATGCAAAATCCCATGTGAAAATAAAAAGGAGAATAAAAACAAAGAGCATGTATTGTATATATACCAAAAGTAGAGCTTGCATATAACGAACAAGTTTTCAATTTATTATTGATCAATGCTGATAATCTTTAACTTCGAGCTCATATATTAGTTCTCATTTAGTGGGAAAACTAGTTTATATGAATGTTTGATGTTTTGCATTGGATTGTCATTTCTTTCAAAATGTTTTCTGATGATGGGAACCTAGAAAATTTCCGAAACAGATATATCAACACATTCCTGAAATTGGTCAATTAATAAATTTAAAAACAAAAACTCTATAGGTTATTTGTTAGGACAATATCCTAATAAAAAAATACAGAATTTGGCCTCGAACTTGAATAATTTTCTTTAGTTAGTCTCTTTACAGGAAGAAGAAGAAGAAAACATTTTTGTTGAAAAATGTTTTACGGACACAAGGGATACACCAGACTGCCGCAGTTTCGTCCCCCTCCTGGGACTCGTCAGTGGTTAATGTATGTGTCAATTGAACAAAGTATTTTATATTGTTAATTTGCTCTATATGAACAACTTTTTTTATTTTTTGGTGTCGTACTGTGATTTGAACTCACTACCTTAGCATCAAGCTATGCATCGTAATCTCACCTCTTAACCAGTTGAGCCACGGTCGACACAGCGATGACTGTAGCTAAAGTGGAGTTTGGTCACACTACGTACACACAAGTATTGTTTCTATCAGAAGAGACAGAATTAACTAATACCAATGCACAATTCATTTCTCAACTAGAATGCTTTTTCTTCTTTATCCTATCTCTTTTTCACAAGTAATTATCACGTTTTATGATGCGCTTTATTCACATACAATAGTTGGATACCAAGTGTAGGTTAGAGATTGAGTCGCCGTTAAGCAAGTTTCTTCAAATTTCATGTTAGAAAGTGTTTTGCAACTGTCAGATAATGACAATCGTAATTAATTTTTATATTAATTACTGTAGAATATTACTTTAGTTAGTCTCTTTACAGGAAGAAGAAGAAGAAAACATTTTTGTTGAAAAATTTTTTACGGACACAAGGGATACACCATTTTCATTGCACAATTAAAGGTCGAAAAAACATAATTTTTATTTTTAATAAAAATTATAAATCTGCACTTAGAATAATATGTAGGTAAAGACCACTGCAAATGTAGTTAAAAATAAATGAAATTTCACTTGAGGACGACTTACATTTCAGTAAATTCTACTAACATTGTCATTTGTTTTTTAATGTTCAAAAATGACTAACGATTGTAGTAAAAATGAACCACATGTTAGTAAAAAATATACAAGCATTTATTTCTTTACTATTACCGATGATCACTTATATAAAAAAAATAAAGTAATTACAGTAAAAAAAATTAAAATTTACATAAAACAGTATGAAATTACATAAATTTATTTAAAAATACACACACACTTAACGATCCACAAAAATTCACAGAGTTTAATAATACACAGTTGTTTTGTAAAATCCCATTTATCATAATTTTAACAACTTCTACAAATTTCTTTCAAACGCTAACTCGAGTAAATGACGCCACACACTAAAAACAGGTTTTTGTCAAAAATGTGCATTAATTTGAATAAAATAATTGTGGTTTTAACAATAGAATTTGTCAAAAATTAACTAAAATTTTATGTTGATTTCACTTACGACTTGTGGTTCAATGTAGATACATTTTAGAAATTTATCGATTTTTTCAAATGCATGTTTAAAAGGTTTGAAGGGGCAAAACAATTTTAAATATGCATTGAAAAATTGAATTTGCATCAAAAATGCGTAAAAAAAAATTATCAAATTTGAAGACCTTTGGTCAATAATTGCTGTTTGATATATCAAAGAACTCTTGAATAATTAAACAAAAATTTATGAACAAACATTTGAACTGAAAGCACCAATTAGTTCAATAAATATAAAAGCACGAAATGAACTATTAAGCACAATGCTAATATAAACCAAAGTATCAATTTCACTAGTTTCCTTTTTTTTTATAAAGCATTACTAAGGGTCAACTGTCTCTAGTTTTCCCTGATATAAGAATTATTCTATATAAGTTCACATATGCTGTCTTTATTTAAAATGTATTCCAAGTTTATCAATATCTTCATATATGGCATGGTCAGTTCTATTAACACGTTTGTGTTAAGTATCATTTAGGGGTAAATTTCTTTATATAGTTATGCGTTTATATTAATAATTCAGAACTCACCTGAGGCCTCTGTGTTATTTTTATGATTTTCTTATTCCTTTTGTATTTCGTGATTATACACATAAAAAAAATATTTGCCAAAAAAAATATATGAAATGACTTTAGACACTTTTTGTTTTTACTTTCATCGGTAAAAAAAAAGACCAGCCTTTGCATAATACACTCAAAAAAAAGTCTAAAAGGTCAACAACATTTTTTGTGGGATGATCTTTGCAGACAAATTGTTTATATCAGCAAAAAGAATATAGTAAATTGAGCAAAAATATTGCTGAATTTAGCAAATACTTTGCTGATATTACCAATTTATCGGCAAGGACCCTCAAAGCAAAAATGTTATTTTTACGAGTGTACCCATATATCTCATATTGTTATCATCTCTATTTTGTTATCTTAGTATATGATGAATAAAACAATCTAGGATTGTAGAAACTGACCTTTTTACTGTTTCTACAAGAGCACTTGTGCATAAAGTAGGAAAAACTTTCTTTTTTTTCAACTACATAAACATTCATGCTCAAACATACTCAAACATACTTATCAAGTTGAATAAAATTACTCACTTACGTCCAGGTATTGTTATAGTATTAGGGGAGCTTGAGGTGAAATGGTAACATAATATTTTTAACTCTTTAAAAGACCACATATACGATTTTTTAAGTCGTTCATGAGACACTTTTTACTGAGTGTGTTTTAACAAAAACACACTTTGGGTTGAAGTGAGAATTTTAACGGGAAAGTTGTAATACACAAATTATTAATTTATGTGTCGCTCTGCTGACATAAAATATAAAAATTTTTGAGAACCTGCTTTCTTTGCCACATGCACTTCGCACTACACTTTTAGACAGAGGCTCTAGCCACTTGAACTAAAGTCAGGTCAGGTGGCTTAAAACCAGTTTCAATTACACGGGGTCGATTTTGCATTTAATTGTAATTGCAGAAGACAGCTAAGACAAACACCACAACAATTCACAATTGTTAGAAAATCATATGTAATCTAATTTCCACTATTTCCCACATTTTGTGAGTTGGCGACAACTATGATGTATTTTTTGTACATACGGTAGTTTGGCTATTCACGTAGTTAGGGAAGAGTTGCCAGGCAGCAAATTTTTGATATATTTTATTGGGGATTTTTGAATTTTTATTCATCGTCTTCTTAGACAGTGTGCAATTAATACTATAATTAATAAGCACATATTTTTCAATTGTTTGAGATAGGCGTGGTAGAGAAGATTAAGCATATTTTTCTAAAAATCATAACTACATTGTAAATTTTTTATTGAATTAGACTGCGCAGTTTCTGGTAACACAACCTTCATCAGTAATCCTTTTTGACAATACTGTAATTATGTGTTATGGTTTTTATTGTTTGATTGCATCTATATGAAATGTTTATTTATTAAATGCAATCCTGACCGTGGCTTGAACCTGTTTTCTTTGCCACATGCACTTCGCACTACACTTTAGACAGAGGCTCTAGCCACTTGAACTAAAGTCAGGTCGATTTTTGCTGTGGCTTAAAACCAGTTTCAATTACACGGGGTCGATTTTACATTTAATTGTAATTGCAGAAGATAGCTAAGACAAACACCACAACAATTCACAATTGTTAGAAAATCATATGTAATCTAATTTCCACTATTTCCCACATTTTGTGAGTTGGCGACAACTTTTTAATTTTCCCAATTCAGAACTCAATAAAATCATAAATACACTTAGAATACTATATAGACCAATGAAAATGTAGTTAAAAACAAATGACATTTCATTTGAAGAAAGGACGACTTACATTACAGTAAATTCGACTAACATTGTAATATTTTTTTTAATGTTCAAAAAATGACTAACAATTGTAGTAAAAATAAACCATATATGTTAGTAAAAAATAAATAAACATTTATTTTTTTTATTTTTTTAAATCACAAAAAACGACAGTAAAAAATGAATGTAAAATCATAAAACAGTCATTTGATGTGGTTTGTTTTTTTTTTTTAATGAACTACAAAGTTAGTAAAAAATTTTATTTGCTCTACAAATGACTGACATTTACATTAAAAATAAAGAAACTGTATTATAATCCAAACAACTACATATTTTTAAAGCAGAAGTGCCCAGAGTGTAGTCATTGTCGTGTTGACGTGATATAAAATTTGTTGGATTGGTCTTTAAATACCTTTCATTTATTACCAAATTAGTTTTTGTGAAATAACCATACTTGCTGGTCAAATCTCTTGTGAACTGGAGAAAAATATAATATTGTTTTAACTATCAAATGAAAGATATTTTAAAAATCTATATAATAAATTTAATTGTATGCCAAAGCGTTGCCGATTTCTAAAGTTCTGAAGGTTTGAATAGGGAAAATTTTGAATTTTTACCTTTGAGAACATCAGAACATTTTAAACAAATAACACTACTCAACGGCCAAAAAAAAACCTAGCTTTGAAGTAGACATTTTATAATAAACCAAATCTGGCTAACATGATATCTTATTTGCAGTTTTTGAACTATCGCGGTTTTTGTATTTGCATCATTCACCCTATTTTTTTTTTTTTGTATATTTTGCATAGTTTTTCGAAATTTTTGTAGCAAAATCAAGATATTTTTCTAAAGAGTATAAATCTACACAAAATTATGTTTAATTTGGGCATAATCATGTCGGTGTTTGCATCAGGATATCGCAAGAATTTTGAATATTTTATATTTGTAGTTTTATCCTTATAAAATTTAAGCAATGAAAATGAAAATTATTAAAGTTCGAGATCATACTCTATATTTCTTTATTACGATATTGTCCTAACAAATAATCTATAGAGTTTTTTGTTTTCAAATGTATTAATTGACCACTTTC
The DNA here is from genome assembly GCA_021234595.1 of Delia radicum. Lineage (NCBI taxonomy): Eukaryota > Metazoa > Arthropoda > Insecta > Diptera > Anthomyiidae > Delia > Delia radicum. The sequence continues at coordinate 221,789,931 of CM037851.1, forward strand.
AGGAATGTGTTGATAGATCTATTTCGGGAAATTTCTAGTTTCCCATCATCAGAACACGTTTTGAAAGAAGTGACAATCATATGCAAACATCAAACATTCATATAAACTAGTTATCCCACTAAATAAGAACTAATATATGAGCTCGAAGTTAAAAATTATCACCATTGATAAAAAGTGGTCAATTAATAAATTTGAAAACAAAAACTCTATAGATTATTTGTTAGGACAATATCCTAATAAAGAAATATAGAGTATGGCATCAAACTTGAAATATTTTCATTTTCATTGCACAATTAAAGGTCGAAAAAACATAATTTTTATTTTTAATAAAAATTATATCAAACTTATAAAATTTAAGCATGTTAAAAAATTAAAATTTTATCATTGTACATAAACTAAATTTTATCATTGTCTTAAATTTGCAAATCCACTGAAAATGTTCTGAAATATTTGGAAAAGGACTTCAAGTTAATTGTTCCGCATGCCTTAAATACCAAAGTTTAAAAAAAAAACATATTTATATATAAATATGTTATTAACATTACTACTGAAGAATTTGCATCTGTTTGCAGAATCTGTTTTTGTAATATATATTTTCTAATAGATTTAGTTACGCTGAGTCTTAATTTGGTACGCTGAGTGTTTTTTATCATATTTAATTTTACAAATATTGCAGTTTTTATATTAACCTTACAAACATAATTTTTTTTACATATAAATTTGTGTTCTTTTTTAAATATTTCAAAATCTTTTCAATGGATTTGGAATTTTAATACAAAAATGAGTTAAGTAGAATGTTTAGTTTAGTTTTTCTTTTTTACAAGCATAGAAATTATAAGGATATCCTAAACATGCACATCTTTCAACTTCCTTGCAATACCGGTAGGATATCCTGAATCAGACACTGCCATGCTTATAGTCAGATGCAAGATAATTTTGTGTAGATTTGCATTCTTAAAAAAAAATTCATGATTTTGCAGTTCAATTTTGAAAAATTAAGCAAAATACACAAAAAAATTGGGTAAATGATTTAAATATAAAAACCGCGATTATTTAAAAACTGCAAAAAGGGGAAAAAAAAAATTGTGACAGATTTGTATTCAGCGTCAATTTATTAAAAAAAATATATATTTCAAAAGGATGTTCTGCAAAAAAGTGAAATTTGTTGAGTAGTGTAATTTAATAATTTGTTTAAAAGGCTACCCGAGTAGTATGTGGAGCGTATAAAAGAGCATCAATTTTGAAAAAATATATCCATAATAATTTGTGCTTAAAAATACAAAAGTATTTTACGTAAATTTTTTTTCGTACAATGTACAAACATTATGTTAATATCACAAAATTTTCGTATGTAACAAGTTTCGTAAATTTAGTAGTTTTGTAGATAATTCAAATACGATTTCGTAAATTATTTTTAACACAAAGTGCAAAAATAATTTTAACATTACAACATTTTCGTAAATAATACGAAACAAATTTTGAAATATACACTTATTTATAATAATCTATGCTTAAATACGAAAAAAATTGCGAAAACAACGAAATCTTTTATTAAATGAACAAATTTTCGTTTATTTTAAAATTTTTTTGGTTATTTTGACATTTTTTTGTATTTATACGCATGGATTATTAACAGTGTAAGAAAATGTATACAAACTTTCGTAAAATATGCAAATAACATTTGCTACTGGAAACGAAATAAAATTTGTGTATATTACAAACTGTGTCGTAATATCAAAATAATCAAAACTTTCGTAAAATTAAAAACAGTGTTCGTGTACTTTACCTATGGATTATTATGAGTGTATATAATTTATTATTTTACCCCCATTACCAAACTATCCCGCGTTCCCCTATTAAATTTAAGTTTAAAGTCTTAGGAAAATAAGTATGCCTTGAGTTGGCACTTAATTCTGTGTACGTTAATATTTAAGAGTCATTCAATGGCTGGTGAATTCAAGTTTTAAAGATTTAAACTTTTAGGTGAAATATTTATTGAAAGCATTGCATTGATGTTATATTATCGATTAATTTTTCATTTGTTAAGACAGCATCTTCAAATAAGTGCCACAAATATTTAAAAATACTCCTTTTATTTAACCTAATTATGGAAAAGTTTTAAGTTAAGTTTATTTCTACTTCATTATCATGTTATTTAAATGCCTTTCAGCAGTAACTACTAATTCATAAAATAAAGCAACATCAAAAATGATCAAAATGTTAAACATCAAAAAAAAAAAAAAATACTGAGTTTTTCTTTTAGTCATTTTAAAAGGATATTTTAGCATTTTGACAATATGCATTTGACAGACAACACCCATTATCACAATGTGTCTTCACAAAACTAGTGAAACATACTTTTTATGATATGCTGCTGCAACAAACTAAGGCATCACATGTCACCGTTAATATTTGTGCCACAATTGTGCAACTGAGCGCATAAGACTTTTTGAATTGAAGCCAACAAAAAAAAAAAAAAAAAAAAAAAACCTTAAAATATGGAAGTATACGCAAATAACTTAAAACACATGTGAAGATTTAAGGTTCCATTAAAGATGAATTTTAAGTTGCATGCTGTTTTGCATGCACGTACAAAATTTGTTTGACAAATATTTACCCAAAAATAAGAATGCATGATTTAAGTGCAAATACGTTTTAATAAGAGTGACTCGAAATTTTAAAAAAGTTTTGGTTTTAGAATTTTAACAATGCAAAGATTGTGCAAAAATGAGAGATTTTATAAAAAAATATATTTTTGTAAAACTTTGACGCTTGAACTAATCGGCCTTATTATGAGTGTCGTTGTCGTCTCGTAAATAAGTCGTTTTTAAAAATCACTGTTTACTAATCTATTACAATTTTCGGTACCACCAGTGGCGTATTTAAATATAAAATATTAAAAAATTGTCGTTAAAGTTTTTGTTAACGACAAACTGAAAAAAATGGAAAAAATTTAAAAATGTCTATATTTGAATTGTTCCTCTTTTTGTGGTGATATAATATTTATGTGGGTTCCATCTATACATCCTATAACACTAGGAAACCCAGTTTTGTTGTAAAAATATTCCTTGATTTCATACTTTTTACTTTCCTCCGTTGGAAAATAAATCCATTCTGGGCAAAGTTCATCTCATACATTACATCTATGCACTCTCGGAAAACAATACTAACTGATGATTGGCACATGCTGCAGTTGTAGTCATCGCCAGCACCCTTTTGATAACTACCCTCGGCGATTAGCCGCACTGTTGCTGAAAGTTTTAAAATATTTGATAAACTTGTGATTCTTACGTGTTCTTTTAATTTAGGCGTAATTCTTTCCAGGACATATTAAAAAGCCTCCGTATTTAAACGAAAATATCTAACAAATCTTAAAGAAAATAACCAATACATTTATTTTATATTTACTTACGTGGAGTTCGGAATGGATAATGTGTTCGACTGTTGGCGTAATTGTCTTTGAATGGCATTTAACTCAGCCGTAGTCTATTCCTCTTCATCTTTAGAAGATGAAAATGCAGCAACACTTAACATATTTTTTTCTATTTTAAAATGTATTTCACAAACAACAATAATTTGTATTTAAATTTAATGAAGACAGATTATAAAACCGGGTTGCTCATAAACATTTAAAATGGAGATAATTATGAACCAACCTGATTTTAAAAATCTGTTACAAAAATGTCGTTATCGAAAATTTCACATGATACCAAAAAATATTGAAAACGACAACGACTACGACAACTGTCGAAATACGAGAACGACACTCATAATAAGGCAGTATATGCACTGATAATAATTCACGCATAAAAATTCAAGAAAATTTCAAAATAAAAAAATTTTCGTAAAATATACGAATATTTGTTCATTTTACTAAAGCTTTTTTTGTTTTGACAGTTTTTTTTCGTATTTTTAGCATGGATTATTATAAGTGTAATAATGCTTGAGAAACTATTAGTAAAAGGTTTTAATGAAACTTATTTCCACTTTCAGATAAAACCAATATTGGAATGGTAATGACATATCATTATTTTTGGGCCAAATGAGCTTACACTTTGCATTACTTTAATAAAAATAATAATGACTTACCAATAACTAGTTAATTTTCCGATTTTTCAATATAAAATGTAATGCGTTACCCATAAGTACTTATTTTTATCATTATTTTAAATATAAATTATTCAAAATCTTTTTTTTCGTCCCTAGTAAGTACATATATACTTACTTATTTTTGATGTTTTGTAAGCTGGAAAGTAATAACATTTTTTTAAGTAATGAAATTTTTTATTCATGTATATTTTTATCTATCAAGAATAACATGTCGAGATAGCTCAGATAGTAGAGCGGTTGACAGAAAACTTGGAGTCCCAAGTCGAATATAGTGTGGGCACATTTTACTAAAAAAAAAAAATTTCTAAAATTTTTTTTTATTAAATTTAGTTTTTTTGAAAATTTGTTTTTAGACACATTATTTTTGTAAATACTGGTAAGCATAAAGGTAATCTCATATTTGTGATTTTTTATAAAGTGATTAGTTATGATATGTCATTATTTTGCGTGACATCGCCATATAAAAGTAAGAAGACTTGTATTGCGAATTGTAGTACTTGCCATAACCAAATATGTACTTGTATAACAACTTTCCTTCACCGGGCAACCATTTAAGAAATTCAAAGAAAATTGATATATATATATAAGATTATAAACATTTTAGCTGGAAATAATTATTGAAATTTAAATTATTTCGAACACTTAAAAATCACCCTAGAACTGCTGATGTTTCCAAAGAGTATATACAAATAGAGACTACACTGACCTTTACTGAACTCGGGCAAGCAAATGAAACAATATTCTTTACAATAAAAAGTTATTGCAATATGTTGATAACAAATTGTTGGTTGAAACACTTACTTTTATTTTGCTTTTATTTTGTTATTTTCTTTTAAAAATTAATAAATTTTAATTTTAGCTTGCTGAGTTTATCATTAATATTTGAAATAATTAAAAATTTTATTAAATTATTATTTCAAAACATGATTCAAATTAATTTAAACGTCTAAATTTCTGCAACATGTTTTCATTTGCTCGGAGCGAAATTACGAACAAATAAAAAGAGAGCAGATTGAGCAACACTGAGTAGTATGGAAACCTACTGATGTCTCCTTAAAAATCTTTACAAAAATTTAATTGAAGACGTTTTCCTACAATAAAAAAGTTAGCAAAGTCAACAAAAAAAAATTGCTGAGTCAGCAAAATTTTAGTCAGGAGGGTTTTGCAAAAAAAATTGCTAATGTCAGCAAAATTTTTAGCGAGCTGGTTTTTAACAACAAAATCAGTAGATTCAGCAAAAGTTAAATTAAAAAAGCATTGCTAAAAGTTAACAAAATTGTTGCTGAATATTAGTAAACTGAAAAAAACTTTAAAAATTTGTAGAAAAATTATACTTTAGTTAATTTATTTGCTAAAAATCCAAAAAAAATTTTGTGATTCTTTTAAAAATAATTTACAATGCATTAAATAATATAAAAATTTTCATAGACAACATGAATACTGACATGAATTAATATAATAGCTGAAAATATATAGAAAAAATTATAGATACCCAAGTAAAAAAAATTGATATGCGGCATCGTCAAATTATATTAAATTATATATTAATTAAATATGCGACGCCATAAAATTTGATCCGAAATATAAGAACATATAATTGTATCTAAAATACATTAAGTTTTATCACATTCGATACAATCGCATCGAATTAGATCTACGCCATTGCAATCAAATACAGTTTTGTACAATTTGATGTATAATAGATACATCTAAATGTTGTAATTTGAGATTTTTTTTGTCAACAATTATGTCAAATAAAATCTGATTTCATAAGAGTTTAAAAATGATTAATACGTGTTCTTAAACTAATATACTTAATGATGATTTGTTAGGTATTTAGCGTATTTTGACTTATATTAAATATTTTTACAGTTTTTTTACGAATGTGAAATTTTGGAGCCAAAAAATCAAGGCTCTATTTTAACAATTTAGCTCCAACCAGGGTAATTTTGTTGAAAAATGTGTTGAAATTGTTGAAAAATGTGCTTATGTCAAATGTTTTCACTATTAAAATGCATTTGTTCGTCTATGATCTCTTAGCATATGTTAAACTTCTTAGTCTAAAATACGCACTGGTTAGTTTGTAATATAACAAACGTGTATCAAAAAAGAGATGTGTTGCGAAAAATGCTCGACTTTTTTGTGCTTATCAGTAAAATATTTTTTAGCAAACTAAATTAGTAAAATATTAGTAAAACATTAGTTCAAAACAGTTAAGTGTATACAATAGTGAGTATAACTAAAATGTTAGCAAGATGTTTACTAACTTTTCTACCAACATATCTTTTTGAGTTTAGCACACCATCCCAGCAAAAGCAAACATTACTAAGTAACTAGGCATGTAAATAGCGCCTAAAGGGTTTCACTAGTTACCGCTTAATTAATTTTGTTCGCGATATCCAAAAATTCATGAGTGGTCATTACCCTCTCGCTTAGGTACAAAAAAGTGAGAAAAATTAGTTACCTGATTGGTTACTCTTAGTGAAAGAATAAGTTTTTACTTTAAGAAAAAGAATAAGTGGTTACTTACAATGATAGAATAAGTGATTACATAAGAGTTACAAAATAAGTGGTTACATTTAAGTTAATTTTTTCAAAGAGAAATGTCTAAATATTTAAAAAAATATCTTCACTTCAGAAAATTTGCATGTAAATGTTTTCCATTACTTATGTAATCAATTAAAAGTAACTCGTTATTTTGCAATTACATATATTTAATTCTATAAGCCATTATTAGAAAGTCATTATTTTGTATTTCAAAGTAACGCAATATAAAATAACATATAATTACTTGGTAGATTACCTGACCTAGATTAATGGCCTGGCATTACCATATTTTTGCTGGGATACTATGTCATGCTTTTGATAAAGCATGGATGTTTGCAAGTACTTGCTTGTAGAGTGTCAAGATATAAAATTTACAATTGTTTTGTATACTACTAGCATTCATACTTCACTTACACACATAAATGAAATTTCAAACAAACTGACTCACTGCAGGAAAAGTACGAGTAATAAACTTTATGAAGGTGAAACCTGTAGGACTTAATCACAGAATGTTTTGCTTACAAGGCAAATAAACGCTTTACCAGCTGAGCTAATGCATATTGGCTGGCTAACAGAAAAGTTATATTTTTTGCGCTCGTGTTTAAATACAAACAAAACAAAGACAAAAGAAAAAAGATAAACAAATTATTGTTGAAGTGCACTGATATGTTCTTTATTAGCCAGTCACGGGATATGTCTTTTGAGGTCAACTCGCTCATTTGTTTGCTGTATTTGCAAAAAATGTATTAAAAATAAATCATGTGTAAATTAATAATCATTTAATAAAGTCGAATCGAGCTCCTACATGAGCACAAAAAATTCTCCAAACTTTCGAGTTTAGATTACTAGAATTATTATTTGGTAATGTGTGTTTTTGCTGTGATGTATTGAAAATTGGCAACGGATGAAAAATGGCAGATTTTTTTTTTAAATTCTTATAAAAACTAATAAATAATAATTTTTTAATGAAGAGTGGTAGAATTTTTAAATATTTTATATATTTTGATTTGATATATTTGACATAAAAGAGCCGTAAATAATTTTTAATTCACAAAAAATATTATTTTTGGATGCTTTTTAAAAACGGTTTAGTTCACGGGTTGTTATCGCTAGAGCCGAAATATGTTAGGACACATCATAATCTTTGTTTTCAGGGGGGTGCATCTTTTAAAAGGCCTCAAAATGAGGCACTCTAATGAACATAAATAGGTCAATAAGTAATTTGATATTTGTACATATTGTACTTATATGAAGGAAGATATAATTATATATTTGATGGAAATCAAAATTATTCAAGTTCAAAGCCAATAATTTTCATTTTCATTGCACAAATAAAGGTCCAAAAAAACATAATTTTTATTTTTATTAAAAATTATATCAAACTTGTCAAAGTATGGTCTTATTTACTACTTCCCCTGTACATTTTGTTTTTCAAAACAAATCTACAAATCAAAAGGAAAAGAAACAAAAGTAGACATACACACAAAAAACAAGTTTTTCAATTTATTTTTTGATTAATGGTGATAATATTAAACTTCAACCTCATATATATATTAGTTCTCATGTAGTGAGTAAACTAGTTTATATGAATGTTTGATGTTTGGCATAAGATTGTTAGCTCTTTCAAAACGTGTTCTGATGATGGGAACCTAGAAAATGCCCGAAATAGATCTATCAACACATTCCTGAAAGGGTCAAATAATAAATTTGAAAACAAAAAGTCTATAGATTATTTGTTAGGACAATATCCTAATAAAGAAATATAGAGTATGGCCTCGAACTTGAATAATTTTCATTTCCATTGCACAATTAAAGGTCAAAAAAAACATAATTTTTATTTTTAATAAAAATTATATCAAAATTATATATTTGAGATATAACTTTTTATAACTTTGTATAATTTATAAATATATATTTTGTAATATATCATTATAAACAATTGTAGATTAATCGTTCATTTTGGTGACTCGATTATTATAGTTCAATTCGTGTCAGTGAACAAGTTCGTTAAAATTGTTCAATTGTTCTATTTTGTTATGACCTGTGATTGAACTGCTTGTTGTGAAAAGTGTCGTTCGTTTGACAATTTATTACGCATTTATTATATTATTCATGTTTTAAAATTTTTTCACAAATTTTACTGTACATAGACAAAAAGTGTTATAAAATTCCAACTTTTCTAACAAAAATTATTTTGTGTGAAAAATATTTTATTTTTATGACTAATTGTTTTTCTTAATTTGGAACAATATTATTACTATTTCCTAAAAAATTATTGCTCTTGCAAGGAATTTGATTGAATAGAGATGCAATTGTTCTATTAATTAAAAAAACGAAATGAGCGATTGAACAAAAATATTGAATATTGGTAAACAAATCATATCGTTCAATTGAGTGTGTCGTTCAATTGAACTAAAGGGTCCGCCAAATAACTTTTTTTTTTGAAAATGCTATACAAAAAAACTACTGAATATTTTCTCAAATTTCTTTTTTTATTTGAAAGTATAAGGTGGCGCAGAAGTAATCCTCCTATCAGAAAATGCTATACATAATAAATACATAATAAAAAAAAAACATCGGAAGGTTATTTTTGCGCCACCTTATACAATCCTTCCGGTTAATAATGGAAAATAATTTCATTCAAATGGCTGCCTCGGCTGGCCATGCAGTAGCCTACACGATCGGTCCAATTTTTAAGCACATTATCGATTGTGTGCAGCTGTATTTCACCAATGGCTTCACGAATATTATCCTTTAAAGCGTCAATTGTCTCTGGCTTGTTGGCGTAACACTTATCTTTGACGGCACCCCACAAATAGTAGTCCAACGGTGTCAAATCGCAGCTCCGAGGTGGCCAAACGACATCAGCTCTGCGGGTGATAATGCGATCTTCAAAAACAGGGCACAAAACATCGAGTGTAGCTTCGGCTGTGTGGCAGGTAGCGCCGTCCTGTTGAAACCAAATGTTGACAATAAACTCCTCTTAAATTTTTGTGAACAAAAATTCGTTCAACATGGCCCGATAACGATCGCCATTGACTGTAACGGCCACTCCTTGCTCATTTTCGAAGAAAAATGGCCGAATTATGCCTCTGGACCAAAATCCGCACCAAACAGTGACTCGTTTTGGGTGTATCGGCTTTTCAATGTATGCGTGCGGGTTTTCTGTGACCCAAATCCGACAATTTTGCTTGTTTATATACCCGCCAAGATCAAAATGAGCTTCTTCCAAAATCCGTACGCAAATTTCGCACACATTCTGCAACATTACCATTTTCAAAGTAATGTCGCAATATTTCCCAGCGTTGTTCAAGCGTATACACAACCATATTCGTTCAGCGGAAGGATAAAACTAATTATCTGTCAAATCAGACATGAGCTAAGTGTTGCCATTCACGAAATAAGCACTAGTTGAAAACAATGGCGGACCCTTTAGTTCGTTCATGAACGATACAACTCTAAACAATTGCATAAGATAATATATAATTATAGCAAAACTGTTAGACTTAGAAATGTATCTTCCCACGATTGTGCCTCCATTATGCATTGAACTATGAGCAAAATAATACAATGAATGAAAAACTCATGTACGTTTGTACTTGGGAAAAAACGATTGAGGTATTGAGTTGCTAATGGATTTGCATTATCATTGGTATGAAAAAATGCATACCTCTATGTTTTATTCCCATGTATGGTTTCAAGTCATTTATTTAATTTTTCGTATTTTAAGGTGTTATCTATCTTCCGAAATCCATACAAACAACAATTTGAGAATAATTCTTTAGTCCCTGACGTAGTCGGATTTTAAAAATGTCTAAACTTCAGGTAGGTCTACGCATTAGCGTTGCACAGTGGCACCATATTTTCAATATATTACGCTCCTCTATTCATTAAATGCCAACTCAAAAAAGTCAACTTCTCAGGAGAGCTAGAAAACTAGTTATTTCACTTATTATTGTAAAAATAAACAATGTACTTTCCATAAGAAGATTTAAATGTTCTCACTAATTTATACCTACCCGATTAAATAAAATTAATATGATGCAACAAAAAAATGTATCAAATCTGATATAGCCTTATATATAATTGAAATACAATTTGATCCGAAAAATCGTGGATCGTATTGTATATAAATGGATTATGTTACATTGAGTTTGATATAATTTGATGCGATTCAATCCAGTGAAAATAAATTCGCTAAATTGAATACAGGTTGCTAGATATTATTGTCCGATTATAAAGAGCCCAATTTAAATTTAACGTGCAGTTAAATTTTTATTTTATATGCTTAACAATCACAAATGTTTATGTCGAACTAAAACTTTTGAAGTTTGATAATTTTGATGTCCATTTAAGACAATCTTAATAGTTTTTTTTTAATGAAAATTAAAATTTTGAGCCGATATTAAAATTTTGAGAAGGATGTTAATGGATTTCAAAACAAAATCGTCACTTTTCCGCAACTTAATTATTTTTTATTTTTTTACATTGTTTTGTTTAATACCAAATATTAATTTAACTCTGCAAATCCAATTATGTATATATTGCCCGTCTAATAACTTATGATATAACATATTGTAAAATACATTTAAATATACCGTTTTACGAAAAATTACAGTGACAAATCAAATTGTATCCTACTATACATGATGTCATACTTAACCTCAAACTTTCTTAAAATTAAATTTGTCAAATGCATATTAATTAAAAATTAATAGCGAAATAACACTGTACTAAAATACACTATAAAATTTTTCCTGTTTCGATGTCTCAACATTAACGCAAAGTTGTCTACTCTGAACATAAAAATCATACGTCAATCTGGTAACGTTGTGAAATTTGAAAAATAAACAAAAATCTAAAAATAGAATATTTGAGTTAGTTAGTGTTGGTTACTTCTGAGTATAATATACAATAACAGAAGAAGCTAATAGGAAAGAAAACTGTAATTTAGCTGCATATCATTCAAGACCATACTTGGGTGTGATCGCTAAGCGGTCATGACTTGGTATTGTTACGTTTGTTGTTGAAAAATGTATCATATAGAAACCATCTGACAATTATAAGACACAAATAATAATAAAATTTAAAAATGAAAAATCACTGATGACGCCTGTCCATAAAAAGGCAGAAACTAGTCTAGTCTGATTTAAAAATTAAATAATGTTTATAATTTTGAGAGAAAAACGTTTATTCTTCTTTTTAACCTCAACCTTTCTAAAAATTAAATTTGTCTAATGCATATTAATTAAAAATTATATGACGTTAAAATAACACTGTACTAAATTACATTATAAAATTTGCCTTGTGGCTGTGTCTCAACATAAACGCAAAGTTGTCTACACTGAACGTACAAACCACAGTGTTTATCATTTTTAGAGAAAAACGTTTATTATTTTTCTTAACCTCAACCTTTCTAAAAAGTATATTAAATTGTTCAAAACAGAACCACATTATACACGATTATATAATATATTTTTTACTCGGATATACAAAAAAATTAATATTTTTCACTTGTTCGCGAATTTTTTTTCGTGCATCAAAAAACAAATATTTTTTCAGAGTTAGCACATTTTGTCGGATGATAAAAATATGATTTTTTTGTAATATGTTTATTATATTTTATTAAATATTAGATGTAAAAATTGATATAATGCGAGAAAAAAGCATAACATAAAAAATACCATAAGAAAATAATATATATTACCATTTTTTTTTTGTTTGGAACTACTTAGTAAATAATATTAGTACATAATATCGTAAAAAGACCTTATATCGAAAACTAGATATTGGATATCAAAATTAATATTTAATTGCACCAAACAAATAAATTTACTTTGATTATTTTATGTTTTTTTGCTTTAAAATTTATATCACAGATGAGTATCGCATAAATAGGGGAGCTATTTGTCATCAAAAACTTATTTTGACCAAATCAAAGTTGGCATATCAAAATCAATAAAAAATCTAAAGATGGTTAACCCCTTAAATATACATAAATTCTTTAGTTGAAGACATTACTACGTAAAACTTATCATGCCATAGTTTTTAAGCGCAGTCTACGTAACTCTGTGCATTGCTTCACTCAGTTCAAAAACCCTGAGAAATAAAAGGTATCTTAAGTCAGCTTCGACAGGTGTCGAAATTGCTTTTAATTTTTTCATATTTATTTAGATATCTATATAGCAGACATGGGCAAAAATCAATACAAAAAAAATATATAATCACGCTATGGGGAATGGGACCGGTTCTGCGTGTGCCACAGGTTCGGTCCCTTCGTGGCAGAGACCGGTCCTCTGCTAAACCCTACCCTATGTAAACAACTGGCAACTTTAACATTGGCTTGCCATAGGAGGGGGTCATTTGTCCTGCTTTAAACCACATAGTGTCATGCCACATGACTAACCAAAGATGGGCATACCACAAGACTGTCGCAAAAGGCCCATGTCGTATGAAATAATTATTGGTAATTTTAGGACAATTGACACTGCTTAACCCACTTCAGTATTAAATTATACCAGTCCTGTGATAAGTCCTTCTTTAACCAGTCACTTTTAGGTCAATTGACTCCTCATTCCCCATAGGGCAATGACAACTAAAAAAAAAATATATAAATAAAATTAAGAATAAGCTAAATAAATGTTAGAAAAGATCAGAATTTAAATAAATAATTCAAAATGAAACCTCAACAGAAATACCACTGCTCCACAAAAAAATCAATGAGTCTGAAGTCAAAGAAGTAGAAACTCTTTACAAAATGCTGTCTTTTCTCGATTTGAACTTAAACTATGGGGAAAATCCTTCATTTCTCAATAATACGAGAACAGCATATTGGGAAATGTTCTTTAAGCACTTAAATTTGCCAAAAACTTTTGGACACATTTAAACTTTATTCATACTTTAAGGAAAGCTTTATTGTATTTATGAAAACCTGTAAATATTTCAGATACGGGCCATTTTCAAATGAAAAACCTTTATGAACATTTTTTATTAAATATAGAAAATAATATGAAACTTTTTTCATAAAATTTTACGAAAAATTTCATAATATTCATGCAAACTTCATAAATATGACAATTCTCCAAAGTATTCTCCCTTAAGTAGATTCACTAATATTTGCAAGATATGTCAACATTTTTAGATTTTTTTTGTACAACGATGCAAAAAAATGGAAAAAAAAATAGAATCAATTCGATTTTCATTCTGCAATTTACAGGGAATATTAAAGTTATATTGAGCTTTAAGAAAGTATTTTTTTCAGATTTTTCGAGTTGTTCGAAGATGGTGGAAAACAGAAATAAATTATAAAAACCAAATTTTAAAAATAAAAAAATAAATTAAAAAAAAATAAAAAATATTTTTGAAAATAAGGTTCAAATACCTTTAAAATGAGGTATTAAACTTTAAAATCCATTCACTAGTTTTAGAAAAACTAGTCTTCATGTCGGAAGATTTTTTTTTAATTTTTTTCTGGAAACACGTGTAAAATATTTTTAATGAAGAATTCGTACTAAAATTGTGAAACACATCGCAGACATCAAAGTCAATTTTTAGCAAAACTCGTACGGTCTGCCATGGAATGACTCATATGTGGTTAATTTTTACTACAATTGTTAGGAAGTTTTTGAATATTAAAAACAAATGACAAATGTTAGTTGAATTTAATGAAATGTTAATCGTCCTTTCTTCAAGCGAAATTTCATTTGTTTTTGACTACAATTGCTGTCGTCATATTGAACACGCTTGAGCATTTTCATTTTGAACACGCCTGAGCATTTTCCGTGGAATTTTTATGTGGATTTTGATGTACCTAATTCCTTAAAAAAACTAACCCATAAAATATTCTCTCTTGGGTGAGGGGCTAAAAAATTAAAGACCAACAAAAAAGTAAATATGTTGAACTATTTTGACTTCAAATGCAGGTTTAAGAAATCAAAATCAATAAAAAAAAATGTCCCAGCTTTTCACTGCGGATTCTCATTGATCTGCTTAATATAGTGCCGTCCTCCGTAAGAATATCAAATCCCAAATTAGGCCCTTCAAGCCATTTCTGTGCCCACCAAAGTGTAAAACGAGTGATAGATGTACTTTATTTATTGCGTGTGATAAGAGATGTTATGATATTTACTCCCATTGTTTGTTTGTTATTTAACAATATTTCAAAAACACTTACATAAGTACGTACACACATACAAAAAACAATGTTTATGTCACTTGCATGAAAATAATGGATTCAAATACTTTTTTTTTTTTCTTTTTTTAAAAACGACAAAACGACACAGTTGTAAAATGTTCAAGGGTTATTAAACAAAATGTCAGTTTATATAAAAATATATACAGAACATCTCTACCTTTGAGTAATACAACAATAACTATACTGATATACAAACTAAAATAACACTAAAAAGTTTTTCCTCATCATTTTCGAATTGATCATACATTTTTGCAAAACTTATAATTTTTCACAATATCTTTAATAGATTAAATTTTCACTTTATAAATTTAAAATAATACGAACTCTGCATAAAAACATAATCCTTATTTTGCATTTATTTTTTTTAATAATGTTTCTTTCCCATGGGTAAATATAAAAGGTGTTCTTAGATACAAGGTACAAAATATCATTAACAAGCAAAAAAAAAAAAGAGTAAAACAAAAGCTTCAATACACACACACCCATACCCACACACACACACAGAGAAACATAAATAGCACGAACAGCAGATGCTATAACGGTCTAACAAAGTTATTTCGATGTAACACCGCAACAACATCAAAATTAATGACATTAAAAAGACACCCATTAATTATGTTGGGGCCCCCGATATCCATTACCACCATTGCCATCATCATCAACAATAGCAACAACACCAGCAGCAGCAATAATATCGGCATCGCCAGCTTAACATATTTTATATTTAAAGCAAAGTCACCATCAACTAGGGTTGCCAGACTTTCTTGATTTAACTAGATTTACAAGATTTTTAATACTCGTCAAGATTTTTAAAATCAAAATCAAAAACATATTAAAAAATAATTTTTTACATTTTTTCAAAGTTCTGTAAAAAGAAAATGATCATTTCATAGAAATATTATGGTGAAGCGTCTTTTAATGTATTTTTTCATAAACATATGAAATGATGAAATATTGTTTAATTTTTTCGAAAAATGTGCAGAACCTACAAAGATTAAAAAAAAAAAAAACTGATGTCATTGGTTTTTTGCAATGCAATGCTTCTTGTCAAATAGCCTTTAGCATTTAAAATAATTTGTATTCCAACGATAGGAATAGAATGTCATTCGATCTAATGATAGCCGAGCTGTTACAATCATAATAATCCAGCTAAAAATACGAAAAAAATGTCAAAACAACGAAATCTTTTGTAAAATGAACAAGTTTTCGTTTATTTTACAAAATGTTTGGTTATCTTGACATTTTTTTTATTGTTACACTCAAAAAAATAAGTTACTACAAAAGTTAGTAAAACGTCTTGTAAATCAGGTATACTATTTTTTAGCAAATTTTTTTGCTAAAATCGTGTTTGCAGCTAAAGTTTTTGTTATACTTATTCAGCACTTAACTGTTTTATACTAATGCTTTACTAATATACTAATGTTTTACTAATTAATTTTGCAAAAAAAAATTGTGCTGATAAGCACATTAATAGTGTGGACGACAACCAGATTGAAAGATATACGCAGAATGAAGCAGATGTCGCGGCATGTCAAGATGTAGTAGAGAAGAGGAAAAAGATACTAAAAAGTACAACTCTAATAAGACATATAAAAAAATCAACCATGGAAGACTTTTGTATCTGTTTTTCATACATAAAACAAAATTGAGGATTAAAACAACTTAAATTTTGCGTTGTCACCGGCTTGTGAAAATAATTGTCTATTAATAAAATAAAAGACAAAAGAAAATATTTAAATTTAATATATATTTCTATAATAAATGTTAATAGATGAATAATCTAGTGTGGTCAAATTGCAAACAAACATATACAGACATGTAGACAGAGTAAAGCGAAAGACAACGACACACATCTTAGTATGGTTCCTTTTTCTTATTGCAAAAAAAAGGGTTGTCTTTTTCGTTTCGTTTCGTTTGTTTTTGTTTTTGTTTATTTTTTCTTTTCGTTTCTATAATTATCTTCTGCAGTTGCGTCCTTATAAGATAGCATAATTTAGACAACCATTGATGTAAGTAGTTGAAAGAAAATTTTTGTTATGTTACATAAATTTATTTCTATATATTTTCAGATATTAAATTACTTCATGACATCAATGTGGGAAAATGAAAATTTTTATATTTCGTAATTATTGTAAATTATTTTTAAAAGAATCACAAAAATATGTTTTATGATTTTCAGCAAATATATTAACTAAATTACAATTTTTTAAAAATTTTTTTGCGTTTTTTTCAGTCTACTAAAATTCAGCAAAAAATTTATTAATTTTTACCAACGCTTTTTTATTTCTAATCTACTAAGTGTTAGCAAAACTTTTGCTGAATCTACTAATTTTGTTGCTAAAAATCAGCTCGCTGATTTTCAGCAAAAGATTTTGCTGACATTAGCAATTTTTTTGCTAGCACCCTCCTGACTAAAATTTTGCTGACTCAGCAAAATTTTTTGCTGACTTTACAAACTTTTTTTTTTGAGTGTACGC
Source organism: Delia radicum (assembly GCA_021234595.1). Lineage (NCBI taxonomy): Eukaryota > Metazoa > Arthropoda > Insecta > Diptera > Anthomyiidae > Delia > Delia radicum. Next base: position 221,807,259 of record CM037851.1, read on the forward strand.
ATGGATTATTTATTATCAGTGTAATAAGAATAAAATTTTTGCATTATTATAAGTTTTTGTTTTTATATACATCGAGGTTATTTTTATGTTATTTTCAATTTATAACGAGCTTTCAACCTCCGTATATTTACAAAAATAAAGCAAATCAAACATAGTAGCTAGGTTTATACTCGTATTTCGATCTGGCTAAAGATTTCATCAGAACCTGAAGTTTTAGAAAAGCTAGAGCCTCCATAATAGGAATTTTTGTTGAAATTTTTGCTAAGACTACTAAAAATTAGTTCAAAATTACGTTGCAGAAAAACTGCTAAAATTAGAAAATTTTTTTTTTTTCTAAATATTAGTAAGATAAGAAAAGCAAAAATAAATCTGTTGAAACAACAAATATTCGGTTATATTTGAGTTAAAATTTTGCTAATTTAAAGTAAGAAAGTAATGTGTTAAAATCTGCAAAAAAATATGCTAAGTATTAGTAGGCAATAATATCATAAAAAAATTGAAATTTTCAACGTTTTTTTTTTATAAGTTTTTGCGAATGCGAATAAAAATGCGAATAAAAATCTGCAATCTGCAATTTTTTTGCAAAATGTTTGTTGCTTTTAGCAAAATCTACCGCATTGTATAAATCATACTGCATTCTACTAAATTTAAGGTAACTATAGCAAATATATTGTTGATAACATTTGTTTTACTTATTTTATTTAGCAGAGTAAATTGCTTTTTTTTTAAATTAACTAAAATTCAACTCGAATATAACTAAAACTTTGTAAAGTTAAAAGTTTTATTTTTCGGTTATTATTTTATTATTAAAGAAAGATATATGAAAAGATTGGAAACACACCCTAATACACTAGCTCGAAATTTATTAAATAATCGTGGACATCTACGCCTTAGAAGATTGGACACACCAGACTTGGTGCAATAAAAGTGTTACAAATGCTCCTGAACATATGTAGTCGCTGAGCCCTCGAAGCTTTGTCTGGCACTGGCTGGATTTAGCGTCAACATTTAGTTTTAAGATTTGATTAATTATTGTTAGTTCACTAAAATTTTGTGAAGATCCAATAAATAGAAATGAGAAAAAAAAAATTTTATTATTAATTAATTATTTAGCAAAATGCTGATTTTCGCAGTTTTTTCTGCAACTATATTTTTAATTATTTTTCTTCTATTTTTACAGGTTTATTTCTATGAGTGTACGTATATAAAAAGACTGAAGCAATTAAATTTTTAGTGTTACTTTTTGTTTTTTGCTTTTTTTATATACTTTATAACACTGCTTTATACTTTTTATAAAAAAAAATATACATATTTTTATAAGAAAAATGAACGAAGTTGAAATACAACTACTAGCGTATGAGTGTTTTTAATTGTCAAGAATTTTTTTAAAAATCAAGATTTTTTTGGTGATTGTCAAGCACTTTGCAAATTCAAATCTGGCAACTCTAGCATCAATAGAAATCAAAATAGGTAAAGATATCTAAGACAATTTCTCGAAATTTAAGTTTGTACACATAATATGAGTTATTTCTAAAATTGTCGACACCTTTTAAAACTGATATTAGATGCCTCTTATTTGCAAGGCTTTTTGAATTAACAGAAATGGTGGACATAGTAAGGTAGACTTTACTTAAAATCCATGACGTTGCACCTAAAGAACTGATGGCCATTTAAAGGCCGAAAACTGAAAAAAAAATTAAATCAAACTTGTGTTGTAGTCCGTACGTTGGTGAAATATGCGTTTTAATTTGCATGTAATTAATAGCTAAACCAAGTTAATCACTAACTGCACTCAAAAAAATACGTTAGTAAAAAAGTTAGTAAACCGTCTTGAAAATTAAGTATACTATTTCTTAGCAAGTTTTTTGCTGAAATTGTGTTTTCAGCTAAAATTTTTGCTATACTTATTCAGAACTGAACTGTTTTCAACTAATATTTTACTAATGCTTTACTTATTTATTTTGCTAAATAAATTGAGCTGATAAGCACATTAGTAGCGTTGACGACAACCAGATATACAATATATACAAAGATATACGCAGAATCAAGTAGATGTCGCGAAATATCAAGATGTAGTAGAGACGAGGAAAATTATACTATAAAGTAGAACTCTTGTAAGAAACATCCATTGACAATTTTTGTATATGTTTCTCATGCGAAAGTACACTAACAATGATAATCCATATATGGATTAAAAACACTTTGTCTTTGTGTTGTCACCGCCTAGTCAAAGTAATTGTCTTTTAGTTAAATTAAAGATAAAATAAAATATTTAAATTTAATAAACATTAATGTGTATTTGTAAACTAATTAATTAAACTAATGATTATTATTGTAGTGTGGTCAAATTGCAAACAAATATACGTTCAGGTAGGCAGACTATGACAATGACACACATCTAAGGTAATTTTTTATGCTTCATTTTTCTTATTGCAAATGGTTGTATATTTAGACAGCCATTAATGTAAGTAGTTGAAAGAAAATTTTGTTTATGTTCCATGTAATTATTTCCATATAGTTTCTGATATTAAATTAATTCATGAAGTCAATGTTTGTTACGTAGTGTCAATTATTTTTTAAAAGAAGCACAAACAAATGTTTCAAATTTTCATCAAATGAACTAAATGAACTAAAATATAATTTTTCTAGAAAGTTTTTGAGTTTTTTTAAAGTCTTCTAATATTCAGCAGAAATTTTATTAACGTTTAGCAATGATTTTTTAATTTTTAATCAACTAAGTGTTAGCAAAAGGTTTGCTGAATCTACTAATTTTGTTGCTAAAAATCAGCTTGCTGACATTAGAAATTTTTTTGCCAAGCACCCTCCATTTTGCTGACTAAGCAAAACTTTTTGCTGAATTTACTATATTTTTTTAGTGTGGAAAAATAGCAGGATACTTTAACTGCTGCATTTAGTTTCCGAGATTATAAGCATTAATTACTGACATAGTAAAAAATCACAAAATAACATTTATTGTTATTGAAAATAAAACTTATGTTCGTGAAATGTTTTTGTTTGATTTGCTAATATTAATCATACAGGGCCAGTAAAATAAAATTAAAAAATATTAAAAAAATAAATATTCGACAAACAGGTTTTTGAATAAAAATTATAACTGCTACGTCCCTACTCAAAAAGCATCCTTTACTAGAATTTTTTATTTTTCGAATTTAAAAGTATCTAATAATATTCCATGCAAATAGGTAACCCTAAACCCAGCCCTTTTAGACGCAACTTTTAATGGCTTGCAATTATTCCATCAAACTTTGTGGACACATTGATCTAAATCTAAATAAATAAATATATTGTGTTAATTAATGGCTTTGCAGCATCCCCCTAGCAGAGATATTTGGACCTTAAAATTAAACTTTACCAAGCTGCCGGTCTTAAACGGGTTAAGATTTGTTAGCAATTACATTTTTTTTTTACTTTATTATGCATATATATATATATATTTTTTTTTTTATTAATTAATAATCATATAATTACAAATTATATACTATTACCCTAACCGAGCACTAGCTAAAATGGCTTTCCAGTGCCTATGGTGGGAGTTGAACCCACGGCCCCCGCACTGATAAGCCAGCACGCTACTAACTAGCCTACCGGGGAGCACGTAAATTATTTTTTTTTTTACGAAACGCTACATAAAATTTAAACAGTTTTTTAATTTTGTTCACTATAATATTATTGAGATTTAAAAAAAAACAATATCACCCCTATCGTGAATAAAAAGGGAAATGTTTGTTCCCATTTAATTTTCATTCCCCCTCAAGTGAAAATTTGTATCGTGAATTTCCCCTGAAATTGTATTTACGAGTAAATTATTAGACAAAGGAAACAAATTTCGAGGGAACTTTTATTGAGGGAAACAATATTCAATTGTACACTAATTACACGGTGCTACAAAAAACGAAAAATTGCAATTGCTTTTCAAGTGACCTAGTGTAGGTTGTAAGTCTAGTTGAGAGTATTGCAAAACCGGTTTGAGAAGTTTCAATATTCCCTCAAGTTTTCTAGATAACGGGAACAGAGTATTTTTTGCGACTGGCGCATTTAAACATTTGTAATTCAATCACTTTTAACCGATTATGAATTTTTAAACGGTATTGAAAATAAAATTGACTGGTCTTTTTATATATACAAGGTGGCGCAAAAATAAGCTTCCGATGTTTTTTGGCTGTAATTTAAAAAAAAAATGAAAAACTTTGATTCTTCTTGTGGATTATTTTTATTTGGTATTTTAATTTTTTTTACATCAAGTCGAGAATATGATGTCATGTAAATGGCCGCCGCCACAGTTGATTGTCATTTGAGCCCTTTTTATGGCATTTTCCATCACCTTGGCCAAAACTTCCGGCGATAGGTCCTCACATTCTTGACGGATATTGTCTTTAAGAGCTGCAAGAGTCTGAGGCTTGTTGACATAAACCCGCGACTTCAAAAAGCCCCACAAAAAGAAGTCTGGAGCGGTCAAATCAGGCGATCTTGCTGGCCAGTGCAAATCGCCAAAACGGGAGATTAGGCGCCCGGTAAATGCATCCTTCAGCATATCGGTTGTGGCACGTGCAGTGTGTGCCGTTGCACCGTCCTGTTGGAACCACATGTTTTCCAATCCCAATTCATCAAGTTGCGGCAAAAAGAACTCGTTGATCATTGCTCTGTAGCGCTCACCATTCACAGTAACCGTTTGGCCCGCGACGTCTTCGAAGAAAAAAGGTCCGATGACTCCTCCAGCGAAAACAGCACACCATACAGTGACTTTGAGCGGGTGTAATTGCTCTTCGTGGGTTACACGCGGATTTTCAGTGCCCCAGAAGCGTAAATTTTGCTTATTTACGTACCCGCTAAAATGGAAATGGGCCTCATCACTCATGATTATTTTTGATGAAAAATCATCTTCCTCGTGGTGGTGATTAAGGATGGCTGGTGATTAAGAACAGCTGATGCACCGTCTGGACTTTGTACGGAAACATCTTCAAATTTTGTACCAAAATTCGCTGTAAAGACCGTCGACTGATACCCATTTGCGTGGCACGTCGTCTGGTCGATGTCGACGGCGCTTCCATGACATCCTCGGCTACAGCAGCAATATTCTCTGCAGAACGCTACTCCGGGGTCTGCCACGCCTGGCAGCATCTCGTGTTGTGCCAGTCTCTTCGAGGCGAGCGGCTAAACGTCGCAGTGTTTCACCAGTAGGCGTTGGACGGCCAGGAAATCTGCGACGAAATTCACGTTGTGCCAAAGTCACCGACCGATTAGTGGTCAAATAAATAGTCACCAATATTCCGCGTTCTGGAGCAGTGTAGCGTAACATTGTTTATTAACGTGTATTTCGCATGTGTTTACTACACAAATGTCAAAACAGAACTGACATAAAGGGGCAAATGGCAAAATTTATAGCATTTTCTGATAGGAGGATTACTTTTGCGCCACCTTGTATGTATATACTTTTTATATTTTATTAATATATATATGTAGAAATTTTTGTTATATCTACTGAAATTTTAATTTTTTTTTTTTAACTTTTTCAACTTCTACGAGGTTTTTCTTTTCAAATGTTCTTTTAAAACGACAATATTTTGGAAGTGTCTGATTAAATCGAATCTTAACTTGTTAAAATATGTTGGAAATGGACAAAGATATGGTACTTTTTCTATATATATATATGTTAGTCTTTTCCTGAGTAAAATGTTAGTCTTTTCAAGCATTTGTTAAAATCGGTGGAAAGTTGACAAAGCTATGGTGCATTTTCCATATATAAAAAGCTAATTTTGTTTTTTTTTTTAAATAAAGAAGGAATAAACAAAAGTTTGTATATATATAGAAAAAGAACCATAACTATGTCAATTTTAACAACTGAAGACTCATTTTACTCAGAAAGATTTTAACTTTAAGAATATTTGATGATTAAAAGAATATTCAAAAAAAACTCTCATAGAAGTTGAAAAAGTTGTAAAAAAAAACTAAAACTTTTAATTATTATATATATAGAAAAAGTACCTTAACTTTGTAAACTTTCAACCGATGTCAACACGTGAAGGCTCACTTTACCCAGGAAACCCCGTAATTTCCCTACGGGAAACGAAAGGTCGATTGATCCAAAGTGACAAATCTATGATATATGATTTGGGGGCACGTCACGAAACTGGTAAAACCAAAATTGTGGTGCACCAAAAAGTGTAAATTTTGGAACGTTACTATAGTTATGGTGACAAAACATTCACTGGTTGCTACCAGATATATCATGTAACTGGAGAAAAAGTAACATAACATCAAAGTGTACTGAAGCAACTAGGGCCGTTGCAGTTGAAGTTATTACTGGTCATTGAACTGGTTCAAAACCGTTAGCAGTGGATGAAAACATGGCAATTAGTGCCAAATGATTCATTCCTTGACTGCTACACAGCAGACATAACACGGAATAAATTTTATTTGTACCGACTATGTGACAGTAGAAACGAAGACGTAACTCTCCACTGGTTTAAAAGAACTGAACACGGAACTGTAACCAGGGCTGCCAGATATGGCGATTTCTCGCCAAACGTCGCGATCTTAAACTTAGTTTTTTGTTGGGTATAGACAAACTAAGCTAATTATAAAATTGATTTTTGTTGTGCCTTTTTTGGAACTGTTTTGGAAAAGTGCAGTGATTGGTTCCGGACCGGCTATTTAGCAACTCGTGCATAATATGACATACGCTGAATAATAACTGACAGGTTACTTGCTAATTACTTTTCGCATGCCCGGCGACATGTACCCCTTAGACCAGTGCAGTGGTACGTCTCAAAACTATTTCAGTCAAACTACACCTGTTACAGAACACATTGCGCTCAATATGTGACTAGTTTTCCTTCAAAAATTGTTCTCCAGTTCTAAGATACGTACACCTACAACAGTCACGTGATAATTTTTTTCCCACTGGTTTTGTTGCATATAACATAAATCCTAAAATGGTCATACTTTGACACTTCATACTTCTAACTTGTCTTGTCTAACAGTCTGTATAGTGATAGTTTACCTTGGTCAAGTTATTCGATACGTCACACAGTGCTCCACAGGTAGCAAATTGTCACCTCCTTTGACAAGACCATGTTAAAAGTACCGGTCCCTTTCATATAACAGAACCGAAACTAGGACAGGTTCATACACACAAAGTTCTAGTCACATGACCATACCAGTGACTGGTCCATTTCCCGCAGGGTTAAGACTGTTGTTGTTTTTAAAGAATATTCTAAAAAAAAAAACCTCGTAGAAGCTTAAAAAGTTTGAAAAAAATTTAAAATTTTAATTGTTATTAAAAAAAATCCCTACCTATTTGTATTAATAACATAAAGAAAGTACATATTTTAAGAAAGACCGGATAGTTTTCTCTTAAATACCTTTTAAAAAGTTAAAATAGGTTAAAAAGTGACTAAGAAACAAATGATTAAAAGCGCCAGTCTCAAAACATACTGTTTTACAGTTATATTGAAAATTTTAGGGTATATTTCAACTTCTCAAACCGGTTTTTTAATACTCTCAGCTAGACCTACAACCTACATGAGGGCCTTTGACGAGTGATTTTTCTGTGTAGCAGTGATACAACTGCAGATTATTGAAAATAAATTTAAAATATCAAACTTGCAAAAAAGACAAACTACGTTCTTTTCATCTTGCTTTTAAATAAACCAAAATAAGCATAAAAATAAAAAGGAGAATAAAAACAAAAATCGTGTATTGTGTATCTACCAAAGGTAGTGCTTGCACATAACGAACAAGTTTTCAATTTATTTTTGATCAATGGTGATAATCTTTAAATTCGAGCTCATATATTAGTTCTCATTTAGTGGGATTGTGTGAATGTTTGATGTTTGCATTGGATTATCACTTCTTTGAAAACGTGTTCTAATGATGGGAACCTAGAAAATTCCCGAAATAGATCTATCAACACATTCCTGAAAGCGGTCAATTAATGAATTCGAAAACAAAAACTCTATTGATTATTTGTTAGGACAATATCCTAATAAAGAATAATCTAGTATGGCCTCGAACTTGAATAGTTTTCATTTTCAGTGCACAATTAAATCTAGAAAAAACATAATTTTTATTTTGAATAAAAATTATATCAAACTTGTAAAAAATGTAACTCTAAAATGTTTGTGGTTTGATTTGATTTCTTTTCTAAAAACATCAACTTGTAAGCACACTCTAAAAAATGATTGTAAGTTTACTACTACACTAAGAATACTACTACACTTAGGTACAGACCACTGCATATTTAGTTCAAAACAAAGGAAAAACAAAAACACACTTTGGGGTGAAGTGAGAATTTTAACAGGAAAGTTATAATACACAAATTATTAATTTATGGGTCACTCTGCTGACATAAAACACAAAAATTTTTAATTTTCCAAATTCAGAACTCAATAAAATCAAAAACACACTTAGAATACTATAAAGACCAATGAAAATGTAGTTAAAAACAAATGAAATTTCCTTTAAAGAACGAACGACTTACATTTCACCTACATTGTCATTTGTTTTTTACTGTTCAAAAAATGAACCACAATTGTAGTAAAAATTAACATATTAACAAAATAAACACACATTTATTTGTTTAAATTTTTTAAATAAAAAAAAACTACTGTATAAAATGAATGTAAAATCATAATACAGTAATTTGAAGTGGTTTGTTTTTTTAATAAACTACAATTGTAGTCAAAACTGAAATTTCTTCTACAAATGACTGATTTTTCACTTAAAAATAAAGTATAAAGTATTAAAATTTAAACAACTACAAATATTGACAGCAGAAATTCCCAGAGTGTATAAAGTATGTAAATATTATAGTAATATAATACGTTATTAGATTTGGAATTCTAATCGGTGTTTTTCCAAATACTGGGTAAATACCAGGTACATTTTGGATATTTATATAAACCATTTGAAATGCCAATAACTGAAATTTATTATAATAAAATATAAAAATTATTGTCTTTTTTTTTGAGAAAAAAATAGGAAATGTCTGTTAAACCAATACATTTGGCTTAAGTTGTGATTTTTCAACTTCTCTATAAGCATTATCATTTGTATTTCTAAAATTTGTTAAAAATTCCTTTAAATTATGCTGCTAAATGTGTTTGTTGGCCAAATGTTCTACAATATAGTTTAAACCCACTTGTATGGTAAATAACTACACTCAAAAAAATAAGTTAGTAGAAAAGTTAGTAAAACGTCTTGTAAATCAGGTATACCATTTTTTAGCAAAAATTTTTTGCTAAAATCGTGTTTTCAGCTAAAATTTTGTTATACTTAACTGTTTTATACTAATGCTTTACTAATATTATACTGTTTTACTAATTAATTTTGCTAAAAAAAATTGTGCTGATAATAGTGTGGACGACAACCAGATTGAAAGATATACTCAGAATGAAGCAGATGTCTCGGCATGTCAAGATGTAGTAGAGAAGAGGAAAATGATACTAAAAAGTACAACTCTAATAAGATATTTAAAAAAATCAACCATGGAAGTTTTTGTATCTGTTTTTCATACACTCAAAAAAATAAGTTAATAGAAAAGTTAGTAAAACGTCTTGTAAATCAGGTATACCATTTTTTAGCAAAATTTTTGCTAAAATCGTGTTTTCAGCTAAAATTTTTGTTATACTTATTCAGCACTTAACTGTTTTATACTAAGGCTTTACTAATATACTAATGTTTTACTAATGAATTTTGCTAAAAAAAATTGTGCTGCTAAGCACATTAATAATGTGGACGACAACCAGATTGAAAGATATACGCAGAATGAAGCAGATGTCGCGGCATGTCAAGATGTAGTAGAGAAGAGGAAAATGATACTAAAAAGTACAACTCTAATAAGACATATAAAAAAAATCAACCATGGAAGACTTTTGTATCTGTTTTTCATACATAAAACAAAATTGAGGATTAAAACAACTTAAATTTTGCGTTGTCACCGGCTTGTGAAAATAATTGTCTATTAATTAAATAAAAGCCAAAATAAAATATTTAAATTTAATATGTATTTCTAAACTAAATTTTTATAGATTAATAATCTAGTGTGGTCAAATTGCAAACAAACATATACAGACATGTAGACAGAGTAAAGCGAAAGACAAATACACACATCTTAGGTAGATTTTTATGGTTGCCTTTTCTTATTGCAAAAAAAGGGTTGTTTTTTTTGTTTCGTTTGTGTTTGTTTATTTTTTCGTTTCGTTTCTATAATTATCTTCGGCAGTTGCGTCCTTTAAAAGATAGCATCATTTAGACAATCATTGATGTAAGTAAATGAAAGAAAATTTTTTTATGTTATATATATTTATTTCTATATATTTTCAGATATTAAATTAATTCATGTGGTCAATGTGGGAAAATAAAAATGTTTATATTTCGCCATTATTGTAAATTACTTTTAAAAGAATCACAAAAATATGTTTTGTGATTTTCAGCAAATAAATTAACTAAATTATAATTTTTCTACAAATTTTTTGCGTTTTTTTTCAGTCTACTAAAATTCAGCAAAAAATTTATTAATTTTTAGCAAGGATTTTTTATTTCTAATCTACTAGTGTTAGCAAAACTTTTGCTGAATCTACTAATTTTGTTGCTAAAAATCAGCTCGCTGATTTTCACCAAAAGATTTTGCTGACATTAGCAATTTTTTTGCTAGCACCCTCCTGACTAAAATTTTGCTGACTCAGCAAAATTTTTTGCTGACTTTACAAACTTTTTTTTTGAGTGTACATAAATAAATAAAACCGTATTTAAAGATATTAAATTATAAGTATGTCCATTAAATATTGAAAACAGTTACTGAATTATTTCATAAAACGCAACACCTCACGTTGTGTTATTTTCCATACACAAATTAAACACTTCATTTTAAGTTAATTATAGCTACACTCATGGAAATAAACCAGTAAAAATACCAGAAAAAGCTACTAAGAAATTGTTAAAAATTACGTTGCAAATGAAACTGCTAAAATTAGCGAATTATTATTCTAAATATTAATAAAACATGAACAGCAAAAAATAAACCTGGTAACTATACAAAATTTTAGTCATATTCGGATTGAATTTTAGTTAAATTGAAAATAGAAATTTAATCTGCAAAAATTCACAAAAACGTTTACTAAATATTTTTGGACTAAAAACAGCAAAACAAAAACTGTAATATTTAAGATAAATATATTTTTGCCATATTTATCTTAAATTCTGGTCCATTTCCCGCAGGGTTAAGACTGTTGTTGTTTTTAAAGAATATTCTAAAAAAAAAACCTCGTAGAAGCTTAAAAAGTTTGAAAAAAATTTAAAATTTTAATTGTTATTAAAAAAAATCCCTACCTATTTGTATTAATAACATAAAGAAAGTACATATTTTAAGAAAGACCGGATAGTTTTCTCTTAAATACCTTTTAAAAAGTTAAAATAGGTTAAAAAGTGACTAAGAAACAAATGATTAAAAGCGCCAGTCTCAAAACATACTGTTTTACAGTTATATTGAAAATTTTAGGGTATATTTCAACTTCTCAAACCGGTTTTTTAATACTCTCAGCTAGACCTACAACCTACATGAGGGCCTTTGACGAGTGATTTTTCTGTGTAGCAGTGATACAACTGCAGATTATTGAAAATAAATTTAAAATATCAAACTTGCAAAAAAGACAAACTACGTTCTTTTCATCTTGCTTTTAAATAAACCAAAATAAGCATAAAAATAAAAAGGAGAATAAAAACAAAAATCGTGTATTGTGTATCTACCAAAGGTAGTGCTTGCACATAACGAACAAGTTTTCAATTTATTTTTGATCAATGGTGATAATCTTTAAATTCGAGCTCATATATTAGTTCTCATTTAGTGGGATTGTGTGAATGTTTGATGTTTGCATTGGATTATCACTTCTTTGAAAACGTGTTCTAATGATGGGAACCTAGAAAATTCCCGAAATAGATCTATCAACACATTCCTGAAAGCGGTCAATTAATGAATTCGAAAACAAAAACTCTATTGATTATTTGTTAGGACAATATCCTAATAAAGAATAATCTAGTATGGCCTCGAACTTGAATAGTTTTCATTTTCAGTGCACAATTAAATCTAGAAAAAACATAATTTTTATTTTGAATAAAAATTATATCAAACTTGTAAAAAATGTAACTCTAAAATGTTTGTGGTTTGATTTGATTTCTTTTCTAAAAACATCAACTTGTAAGCACACTCTAAAAAATGATTGTAAGTTTACTACTACACTAAGAATACTACTACACTTAGGTACAGACCACTGCATATTTAGTTCAAAACAAAGGAAAAACAAAAACACACTTTGGGGTGAAGTGAGAATTTTAACAGGAAAGTTATAATACACAAATTATTAATTTATGGGTCACTCTGCTGACATAAAACACAAAAATTTTTAATTTTCCAAATTCAGAACTCAATAAAATCAAAAACACACTTAGAATACTATAAAGACCAATGAAAATGTAGTTAAAAACAAATGAAATTTCCTTTAAAGAACGAACGACTTACATTTCACCTACATTGTCATTTGTTTTTTACTGTTCAAAAAATGAACCACAATTGTAGTAAAAATTAACATATTAACAAAATAAACACACATTTATTTGTTTAAATTTTTTAAATAAAAAAAAACTACTGTATAAAATGAATGTAAAATCATAATACAGTAATTTGAAGTGGTTTGTTTTTTTAATAAACTACAATTGTAGTCAAAACTGAAATTTCTTCTACAAATGACTGATTTTTCACTTAAAAATAAAGTATAAAGTATTAAAATTTAAACAACTACAAATATTGACAGCAGAAATTCCCAGAGTGTATAAAGTATGTAAATATTATAGTAATATAATACGTTATTAGATTTGGAATTCTAATCGGTGTTTTTCCAAATACTGGGTAAATACCAGGTACATTTTGGATATTTATATAAACCATTTGAAATGCCAATAACTGAAATTTATTATAATAAAATATAAAAATTATTGTCTTTTTTTTTGAGAAAAAAATAGGAAATGTCTGTTAAACCAATACATTTGGCTTAAGTTGTGATTTTTCAACTTCTCTATAAGCATTATCATTTGTATTTCTAAAATTTGTTAAAAATTCCTTTAAATTATGCTGCTAAATGTGTTTGTTGGCCAAATGTTCTACAATATAGTTTAAACCCACTTGTATGGTAAATAACTACACTCAAAAAAATAAGTTAGTAGAAAAGTTAGTAAAACGTCTTGTAAATCAGGTATACCATTTTTTAGCAAAAATTTTTTGCTAAAATCGTGTTTTCAGCTAAAATTTTTGTTATACTTAACTGTTTTATACTAATGCTTTACTAATATTATACTGTTTTACTAATTAATTTTGCTAAAAAAAATTGTGCTGATAATAGTGTGGACGACAACCAGATTGAAAGATATACTCAGAATGAAGCAGATGTCTCGGCATGTCAAGATGTAGTAGAGAAGAGGAAAATGATACTAAAAAGTACAACTCTAATAAGATATTTAAAAAAATCAACCATGGAAGTTTTTGTATCTGTTTTTCATACACTCAAAAAAATAAGTTAATAGAAAAGTTAGTAAAACGTCTTGTAAATCAGGTATACCATTTTTTAGCAAAATTTTTTGCTAAAATCGTGTTTTCAGCTAAAATTTTTGTTATACTTATTCAGCACTTAACTGTTTTATACTAAGGCTTTACTAATATACTAATGTTTTACTAATGAATTTTGCTAAAAAAAATTGTGCTGCTAAGCACATTAATAATGTGGACGACAACCAGATTGAAAGATATACGCAGAATGAAGCAGATGTCGCGGCATGTCAAGATGTAGTAGAGAAGAGGAAAATGATACTAAAAAGTACAACTCTAATAAGACATATAAAAAAAATCAACCATGGAAGACTTTTGTATCTGTTTTTCATACATAAAACAAAATTGAGGATTAAAACAACTTAAATTTTGCGTTGTCACCGGCTTGTGAAAATAATTGTCTATTAATTAAATAAAAGCCAAAATAAAATATTTAAATTTAATATGTATTTCTAAACTAAATTTTTATAGATTAATAATCTAGTGTGGTCAAATTGCAAACAAACATATACAGACATGTAGACAGAGTAAAGCGAAAGACAAATACACACATCTTAGGTAGATTTTTATGGTTGCCTTTTCTTATTGCAAAAAAAGGGTTGTTTTTTTTTGTTTCGTTTGTGTTTGTTTATTTTTTCGTTTCGTTTCTATAATTATCTTCGGCAGTTGCGTCCTTTAAAAGATAGCATCATTTAGACAATCATTGATGTAAGTAAATGAAAGAAAATTTTTTTTATGTTATATATATTTATTTCTATATATTTTCAGATATTAAATTAATTCATGTGGTCAATGTGGGAAAATAAAAATGTTTATATTTCGCCATTATTGTAAATTACTTTTAAAAGAATCACAAAAATATGTTTTGTGATTTTCAGCAAATAAATTAACTAAATTATAATTTTTCTACAAATTTTTTGCGTTTTTTTTCAGTCTACTAAAATTCAGCAAAAAATTTATTAATTTTTAGCAAGGATTTTTTATTTCTAATCTACTAGTGTTAGCAAAACTTTTGCTGAATCTACTAATTTTGTTGCTAAAAATCAGCTCGCTGATTTTCACCAAAAGATTTTGCTGACATTAGCAATTTTTTTGCTAGCACCCTCCTGACTAAAATTTTGCTGACTCAGCAAAATTTTTTGCTGACTTTACAAACTTTTTTTTTTGAGTGTACATAAATAAATAAAACCGTATTTAAAGATATTAAATTATAAGTATGTCCATTAAATATTGAAAACAGTTACTGAATTATTTCATAAAACGCAACACCTCACGTTGTGTTATTTTCCATACACAAATTAAACACTTCATTTTAAGTTAATTATAGCTACACTCATGGAAATAAACCAGTAAAAATACCAGAAAAAGCTACTAAGAAATTGTTAAAAATTACGTTGCAAATGAAACTGCTAAAATTAGCGAATTATTATTCTAAATATTAATAAAACATGAACAGCAAAAAATAAACCTGGTAACTATACAAAATTTTAGTCATATTCGGATTGAATTTTAGTTAAATTGAAAATAGAAATTTAATCTGCAAAAATTCACAAAAACGTTTACTAAATATTTTTGGACTAAAAACAGCAAAACAAAAACTGTAATATTTAAGATAAATATATTTTTGCCATATTTATCTTAAATTCTGTCGAATGCAAGTAACTGTATATATTGCTAAAATTAACAGTAATTTTTGTAAAAAATTGTAAAGTGCTGATTTCAGAAGGCTAGATTTTTATTAGCAGTAAAAACTTTGAAAATTTCACATTTGTCTTTGATTTTTTTTTGTCTTCTAATATTTAGCAATTTTTTTTGCAGATTTTAGCAGATTAATTTGCTTCTTTAAATTAACTAAAATTTAGCTCAAATATAACTTAATATTTGTGGGTACAACAGATTTTTTTTTGCTGTTCTTATCTTAGCAATTTGCTCATTTCAGCAGTTTTTTGTGCAACGTCATTATTAACTAATTTTCAGTTGTTTCATCAAAAATTTTTACTAATTTTTTTTTTATCAGTTCCAGCAAAATTTTTTAGAACAGATTACCTCTGAACCAGTTCTAGAACAAATTCTTTTACCACCGGTTACATGGAACTTGTTCTAGAACAGGTTCCTGGGAGTCGAAATGTAAGTTGTCACTGTCCCAGAACCAGTTCTATAACTGCTTCTAGAACCGGTTCTAAAGCAACCTGTTCTAGTTTGGAGGTAAAGAACCTATTGCAAATAGGACAAACTCTATATAAAAAGAACGAGTTGCAGAACAGAAATTAGAACCTGTTCTAATACAGTATAAGCTGTGCTGCAACCAGTTATTTGGATTTTACTATTTCATCACATTATAATTTTTTTGTTAAATATTTGTTTTCACAGAGAAATCCGGTTTCAATCCAACCTTACTGAATAAGTGAACAAATTCGAATATAGAGCAGAGTTCGAAATTAAACACAAGCAAACGGTTTTTTATCGGTCCGTTTTGCTCTTTGCTGAAACTCAACACAATCATTTTGTTGTGCACAGTAAACATAAACACAACATTTCTTTATTTTCATTTTGATTTGTAAACAGAACACAAACACTTTCACAAAGTACCCAGCCAGAAATTGCCAATGGTCTGAAAAATCAAGCACTGGCAGAGCACTACTTGCCAATGATCCAACAAATAAAGTGCTGGCAAAGTACTGATTTACAACGCTCTGTCAACGTTAGTAAAAAGAGCTTTGCCAGTGCATAATTAACAAAATTTACAACAGTAAAAATAATAAAAGCACTGGCACGGCTCTGGCTTAGAACGCTCTGCCAACGTTCGTAAAAAGTGCTTTGCCAGTACTTGATTTACAAAATTTGCAACCGTAAAAATAAAAAAGCACTGGCACAGTACTGACTTAGAGCGCTTTCCCAACATTGGCAAAAAATGTATTGCCAGTACTTATTTACAAAATTTACAACCGTTAACTTAATAAAAACAGTGGCACATCCCTTGTTCACAACAAGAGTGGAAAAATTCAAAACTAAATTGCAATTTATGATTTGAAGATAAGAATACTAAGGTCTCCTATTATATTCAGCACAAAGTATAGTTTTTGTACTAAAATTTTACTTAAGAAATTTATTTTCAAATTTCTTTCTTTAGTAAAATTGTAGTAAAAAATCGTGCTAACTTATCGCAAAAATAATTTGATAAAAAAAATATTTAGTTATTTTGTAATTAACTTAGCTGACGCAAGCCTATTGTTATTTCTGTTCAAATTACCAAAATCATTCAATAATAAATAATACAACTCTTTACTGAAGTGAATTAGTAAGTAGGACTTAATTGGTCGTTTTTGGTTTTGGTACTGGCAAAGCGCTTATTGTCAGTGATTTGACATAGATTTTAAAAAGAAACGGAAATGCCCTGCCCGGTGTTATCATTTTGGGGTTGGCAAAGCACTTAAATCTTCAGATATCCAACGCTCTTCCAACGCTCATACCACCGTTGAAAGTACTGGGCCAATGCTTTGCCGTTCGTATTTTTCTGGCTGGATAGTTTTCGATGAGAGACCAAACTAAACGATTTTGTTCTGTTTGTCCAATATTTCAAACAGTTTGAATTTGTTGTGTCAATGGAATGGAACAAAACTATTTGTAAACTGTTCTTAGTGTTTATGTCATATTAGAAGAGAGACAGAAATGCTTTTTTGCCTTTTTTTTAAAAGATTTTTACAAGATGTACTAGTAATAGTAGTAGTTTTATTTTTATTTTCAGCAATACATATAATTACAAAATAAAAATAAATTTATAAATATTTACGACTCTGACCATTGTCGTCAGCCGTTTAACATATGAATACAAATAACAATTCGAGATAAAGTGTTTAGTTATTAAATTCCATTATAAGAAAATTTCTATATTCTACACAAGTTTTTATATAATTTGCCAAATAATGCCAATTAACTTTTATTCCATTTAATATTTCTAAAATTTCCCTGTCATTCTTCCACAAAAACAAAAATCAAACAAAAAAAACAAGATGTACTATAATAGTTCAGAAGATACAAATTTATTACAACTTCATTTTGTTATTTTATTAAATCGTCTAAAATTATTTCTTTATTTTGACAACCACAACGTAAAAAACGCATTTTAATGTTTAAGTTAATTGAACACAAATAAATAACCACTACGAAATAATAATGTTTGACGAAAGAAACATTTTCGTTTTGTTCCGTTTTTTATATTACAAACAACAGTAGTCGCTTAAAAAAATAATGTAGAACATAGTATTTTAAAAACACTTTTAGTAAGCGAA
This sequence comes from Delia radicum, assembly GCA_021234595.1. NCBI lineage: Eukaryota > Metazoa > Arthropoda > Insecta > Diptera > Anthomyiidae > Delia > Delia radicum. The sequence goes on from CM037851.1 coordinate 221,825,163, forward strand.
AGAAACAGTTTTTATGCTCTCCTGCAAAGTTCTGTTTTATAAGATAGCGGATTATGAATATAAGCCTTCGATATGTTATTCACAAAAACAGTGTCGAAAAGTCGCTATTTTTAAAGTCACAGGTAAGTATATTACATTGAAAAAAAAGGTCATCAGTTAACAATTTTTTAGCAAATATTTCTGCTGACTTTAGCACGAAATATTGCTATTTGCATAAAACAAAATTCAACGCAAAAATTTTTTAGCTTTAACAGTTTGTATTTGAGGTTTTTAGTCGAATATATTTTGCTGTTTCAGCGACATAAATTTCTTTTTTAAACTAACAAAAACTCTTCTAAAAAATTTTGTGCATAAAACAGATTTATTTTTGTTGTTCTTACTTTACTAATATTTAGCAAAAGAATCTACAAAATTTTTAACTAATTTTAAGTAGATTAGCAAAAACTTCTACGTATGTTTTTTTATATTAGTGGTATATTAGAAAATACGACAAATTACGAAAATTTAATTTATATATGAATGTAATATGCCTATATTGTAATGCAGATATTAACTACACTGTGCTACACTGAAATGTCACTAGTCGGATGATCTAGTGTCGATTGTAAGTCTAGCTGAGTGCATTACAAAACCGGTTTGAGAAGTTGCAATATAAAGGGTCCGCCAAATAACTTTTTTTTTTTGAAAATGCTATAAAAAAAACTACTAAATATTTTCTCAAATTTCTTTTTTTATTTGAAAGTACAATCCTTCCGGTTAACAATGGAAAATAATTTCATTCAAATGGCTGCGTCGGCTGGCCATGCAGTAGCCTACACGATCGGTTCATCTGAAAAGATGATTTTTTTTTTTGGCAAAATCGACATCTTCTGTAAGTCGATCGCAGGCCCACTTAGCGAAGCGAAAACGCATTGGATGGTCAGTTGGCTTCAACTCCTGAACCAATTGGACTATGTATGGCGTCATACCAATGTCTTTATGCAAAATTCGTCTCAATGATGTCTCCGAAATGTTCAATTGTTGAGAACGACGGTGAATTGATGTTGATGGCGCTTCACGCACACTTTCTGCCACAGAAGCAATATTCTAGGACAATATATACGCACTGTTTTTTGCATTTCACGCTTTGGTTTATCGATGAGGATGCCAGTTTCTTTCACTTTTTTTCACAAGATAACGAACATGACGGTGCTTCTCTTCTTCCAAAATCCGTACGCAATTTTCGCACACATTCTGCAACATTACCATGATTTTCAAAGTAATGTCGCAATATCTCCCAGCGTTGTTCAAGCGTATACACAACCATATTCGTTCAGCGGAAGGATAAAACTAATTATCTGTCAAATCAGACATGAGCTAAGTGTTACCATTCACGAAATAAGCACTAGTTGAAAAAAAAAACGTTAGATGGCGGACCCTTTATAATCCAATTTTCGAGAATATTTAAACATATGTAACACAGTAATTTTTTAACGGATTTTGAATTTTTAAACGGTATTTGAGAGAAAATTACCTGGTCTTTCTAAAAATGTACACTTTCTTTATATTATTATTATAAATAGGTAAACATTTTTTTAATAACAATTAAAATTTTTTATTTTTTCTACGTGGGTTTTTTTCGAATCTTCTATTAAAACAACAATATTCTTTAAGTCATATTGTTAGTGTTTAAGTACAAAGTGTTAGTGACAAAGTTATGATACGGTTTACGCAAGATAATACTAGCTTTAATAATATCCCAGCAAAACTTTGGTAATTTGTAGGACTTTCTTCAGACCTTCCAAAGTAATGACTATCCATTCCATTTACTAATATGAATATATGTAACTGCTTATTTGTAAGATAAAAAACAACGCCTTACTAATATTGTGTTAAATATCTGCTTATTTGGAATAGCAAAAATAATAAGTTACTTATTCTCACTTATTTTAGACCTTTCGTAGTAATGACTAGCCATTACATTTGTTGTTATTTTGAAGGTCTGATATAATACCTTACTGATATGAACATACATCACTACTTATTTTGGAAGCTAAACAATTATGTCTTACTAATATTGTGTTATATACCTGCTTATTAGGAAGGGCCAAAGAAATAAGGTACTTGTAAGGTAATAAGTAACTACTTTTTTGTAAGGTATATTTATAAAGATTCATAATATATCATAATTAATAATTTAAATGCAATTTATTTAAGCAAACAAATATATAGTTATACATAAACGACTCTCACAAAACAAAAGCTTATTTAGTAAATAACAAAATTAAGATAATTGATATTAAGTAGAAATTATTAAATTTTATTTATTAATACATTAAGAGTTTTTGGTAATAATTTTCTTATTTTCGAAGAATAACCGAGTATTTTCCTTTGAAGATTTAAAAATTTGTTGTCTACAATATGAAAAAAAAACTTTTATTAAAAAAGAAATTGGCTTTTGAAAATATGTATTATATATTACGTACGTTTAATTTTTCATGAATGGAATGAATTTCCGGAATCAATATATATTCATTATTGTTATAATTGTCCTTATTAATAACTAGTTATTTTATTGCCTATTAATACCTTCTTATTTAGGTACATGTTAATACGTACTTATTTTTGCACCTATAAATAACTACTTATTAACATCCTTACAAGTAATACGTCATATAATGGCTTTAAGCATTACTTTTGATGCTACAAATAAGAAATAAAATAAGTACTTATGTGTAACTGGTGATTTCACTACATATTATGTAACGTCTTATTTTTGTCCCTATATGTAAGCACAAGGCAAGGCCTTGCCTCCTATGACACCCCCATGTTAAAATCAGGTGTTCTTGGCCTCAACTATAAGTACTTCTGATTCTTGTTTTCTTCTTCCATTTCCCATTCTATGGTAATAGCAAGTTTTCCTGGGATTGTTGCATTAAAAGAAGATTCGAAAAAAACACTCGTTGAAGTTAAAGAAGTTAAAAAACAAAAATTTAATTTCAATTGTTACTAAGAAAGTTTCTACCTACATTGATAATAATCTATGCATAAAAATACCAATAAATGTCAAAATAACAAAAAATTTCGTAAAATAAACCAATATTTGTTCATTTTACGAAAATTTTTGTTGTTTTGACATTATTTTCGTATTTTTAGCATGGATTATTATGAGTGTATTTCAGGGACCGTAAATAATGATTATTGTTCGTTTTTTAAATCAAAAAATCAATCACTTAGAACAGACATAAAACAAAATTTATTGCACCATTATTATTATTTTTTGACAATCTTTGCATATCCCTCATGATTTGTAAAATTTTGATTTTTAAAGTGTTCTTCAATGGGAATGATTATTTTTGAGTAATAATAAAAAAAATCAGCCACAATCATTATTTTTGAGCAAAAAAAAAATAAAACTCAAAAATTATCATTATTTATGATTTTTATTTTTTTCGCTCAAAATAAAACTTACTTTTATTGCCCAACTCGTGGTACTATGCCAAAAATTTGGTTATAGCCCTAATATGCATGTATACTGGGCATGAAGAATAGTAAAGCTGGTATTTAAATCTATACCCAATTTAAAAAAAAAATAAAAAATCAATGTCACGAAGATTGCAAGCTGTTATAATTCAAATTGATAGCAAACAAATACTAAATTTTTTCCACATCATTTTTAATGTTACGAATATTTAGTCTTTCGATACATTGTTGTTTAAATTGGGTACGAGTAAAATACTATTACTAACTCGGTCAGTTATAAGGAATATTCCAAAGTGAGCACAATATTAAAATTATTAAAATTAATAATAATAATAAATATTAATAATAATAATCAATTACCGCAGCCAGTGCTTGATGTTGCAACTCGTTGGAATTCAACATATCATATCCAATCAAGCATTTTGGGCAGAACGCATTCCTTACTAGATTACCTACTCGATTCTTTTAACAGGGCGTGAGACTAAAATAATTGATTCTTTAGAATTGATTATTGTTTTTACCGAAGAACTATTTACTTTATATTTTTAAGAACTACATACATTTTTTAATAAAGAAATAGTTCCATTGTAAAACTACGAAGTACTTACACAAAAAAAAAATAAATAAATAGTTCCCTAGAAAAAATAAGAAGTACTTACATTTAAAAAAAGGAAGTAGTTCCATAAGTAAATTCAACTCTCAAATATAACGATCAAAACTCATACGGAAATAAAATCCTAAAAAGTGAAACATCGAATTGATATGATAACATGGGTCTGTCATAATTTTGGAGCTATAAACCATGAAAATATAAATTATTCAAAAAAAAAGAACAATTCAAAATTGAAAAACAAAATTATGACTCACGCACAATCACCCTCGAAATTTTTTTTTACACTCACTCACGATAACGTCAGTAATTTCAACTTCTACTCACAATTTTCTGCTCACGTTCGCTTCCCTAATTTATACCTAACCCCAGTTTAACAAAATTTAGGCAACATGCAATTTCTGTTTTTAGTATTATTTTCCTCCAAATAAAAATTTGTTTGAAAAAATATATGAGATAAATTCTTTAAAATTGTATAACTTCTTTTTTCCAAATTAGGAACTACTTCCAATAACGTCCTTTTATTAAGAAAAAGTATATGATTACTTCTTGAGTACAAAAAGTTATACATATAAGTTAATAACATTGTTATTTTATTTTAAGTAAATAATTACTTTGTTATTGAGTTAATGCTTTCTGGTTTAAATTTAAAGAATTGATTACAATACTACTTGCTTTTTTGACTCTATCGTTGGAATGAGTTTGGTATTGCAGTTACTAAATTTGGCAATGAGATATGTAAGCAAGTGTGGGCATCACCTTCTTTTTGGAATGTGTAATTTTTTCCTGGGATGTTGAACACATTCCAAAAGTTCTGGGATTTTTGTGAAAGGCACCTTAAAAATTCTTTGAAAATGAGTTTTATTTTGAGCGAAAAAAATAAAAATCATAAATAATGATTATTTTTGAGTTGTATTTTTTTTGCTCAAAAATATTGATTATGGCTGATTTTTATTAATATTACTCAAAAATAATCATTACCATTGAAGCAAATCCTTAAAATTCATAATATAATCATTATTGTGTAATTTGTATTATAAAACTCATAAGTATTACGGTCCCTGGTGTATTTATATTAATGAGATAAAAAAAGTCCAGGTAATTTGTTTTTAAATACCGTTTAAAATTTTAAAATCGGTTGAAAAATGTTTAAATGCATCAGTAGCAAAAATACTCTTTTATCGTTATCTCGAAAATTTGAGGGTATATTGAAACTTCTCAAACCGGTTTTGTAATACAGTCATCTAAACTTACAACATACACTAGGTCACTTGATAAGGGATTGCAATTTTTTGTTTACAAAATCGAAGCTTTTTAGGCTTCGTTTTTTTGGAGAGCATAGCTGAACTTGTATAAATTATAAATTTGTTATTAAATTTTATCAGAAATAAACTATTTAGTTTTCTCACAACTAAATTATTCTTTTCTACAGCCTGACGCCTATGGAAACAGAAGTACCAGTTCTAACATTATGCTGGGCTGTAGGTCTAATCTTTCTCCGGTACGAAGAAAGCCTTCTAATATTGGTTGAAGAAAACATGAAAACAACAATAGCTCTCAAAAGTAGCAAAAATATTTATGTTTTTTTTATATTTCATAACAAAAATGTATGGTGTAAATCCACTAATTTTAAAAGTTTTAGCAGCAACAAACTAGTATTGTATAGTGTTTTAATTATAAATTATATAAAACAGTTAACAATTATTGTTAATTTTAAATGAAATGGTACAGTATACCCATTTAATAGCAATTGCAGTTGTTTTTTTACCAACAAATTTTTTTTGGTGTGCCGTTTTTTTAGACTGAAGGTAAAAGCCCAGCAACTTTTAAACAATGCTAATTGAGTGTAATGTTATTTAATTGAACCTAATAAAAATGTTATAAAAATCATTCCTTTTAAGTCTTTTAACTTACAAGGGAGGTGCCCCGACCCGACTTCGCAGATTTTAATGAACTTTGGATACATTGTAGAGAATAGAAATTTAATTGACCAGTGTATTTTTTTTAGCTGTCCAATCTCATGTTTAAGAGTTACTAAGTGGGGTCAAAAATTACCCCATTTTACATTTTTTTCGTTCTATTAAAAGTAACTATAATCAGATTAGGTATAAAAGGAAACGCTTTTTGAAGACACATTCGCTGGTGTACAAAGTATGTCGAAATACAAGTATTTTTGTTATTAGAAAAAGTGGGTTTTGGGTAACATTAAATCTGGCATTTCATTTAGGAATTTAAGCAGTATTAAGCTTAAAATAATGCGTAGCAATGCCTATTTAATTTAATAGAGGAATGTCTGAGCTTTTTTCAATATTCGAAACCGTTTGGTTTTTATGTGACTTTTACCAAAGAGCCTTTTTCCCTTATATTTCAATTATTAAAAAAGTATGGCAACTCGGGATAAACTATATTGACAATATGGGTATCAAAATTTTTGTTTTCTTGAGTACTTTAAACCTGCGTACAAATAAATCAATTTTCTTAGATTACAAAAATTCATACAAAAATAAATCCAAATAAATTAAAATTAATTAAATGAAATTTGTAACCTTACTTTTTAATCCTTAAACGTTAAAAAACAAAATTGGTGTATTTTTTTTTTCGTTTACAACAAATCCAAAGTTTATTAAAATCTGCTAGCTTGAGTCTGGATACCTCCCTAGTTAGTTAAAAACAAAAGGGTTAGCGTAACTTACATGCGTAAATATGCGCTTTTTATATGAATTTTATTGCATTTAAATATGCATTTTCAAGCACTTAAATATGGAGTTACAAGCATAATATGCCTAATTTTACACACTTTGTGTGTATGAATATTACACACAATGTGTGTATTATTTCAAATTTATGCACATTGTGTAATTTGACGGACATTATAGTACCCTTCTTTAAATAGGGTAAATTTAAATAAAATTTTATTAGAGTGAAACTACTAAAACAAAAGAAATATATCAATAATAGTTTATGCTAAAAGACCACAAACAGTAAATTTGTCTATAGGCAACATCGGACATGATGTGGTTAAAACCGTCTGGAAATGGGTGTTTTCCAAAATAATACCAGTTTTATTTTTTGGTTACAATATTTCGACGCCTCGGAACTAAAATATGTTAACTTTAAATTCTATGTTTTCTAAGTTAAATGGTGTTAAAATTTGGTACTTAAAAGTTATAAGCAAAAATGTACTTAGCACACAAATCTGTACATGAAAAAACTTTCATTCCAAAATGTAGCAAGTACATTTAGCATGCTTTGGCTTGGACATTTTTCAATTTGAACACCAAAGTACACTCACATTAATTTTTGTTTAATTTTTCCCTATTTACAGTAGGTAACTTTTTACCTATTATAATATCAGCAAAATTACTCAAAGTGTGCAAATTTAAAATAACACACACGTTGTGTGTAATATTCATACACACAATGTGTGTAAATGTACCTTTTTCTTTTAAGTATAAAAACTTATTTAACTAGTAAATATAAGCATTTAATGCTTGAAAAAGCATATTAAATGCTGGAAAATGCAAAAAATGGGCGTATTTATATGCAAATTAAAGAAACTAATTTTTTATTTTTTTTTTTAATTAAAATCATTGACTTTATAAACGAAATACATTTTTCACAATATATTCATCATTATTTTAATTAAATATTAGATTTTGTTCGTCGAATACTGTATGTTTCCCAATCAATATTGATAATCTTAGAACTATTCTTTCTCCAGAATCAGACCTTTTGTATGTTGTTGCCATTATCCATTCACACCAAAATGCAGAAAAAAATGTGATAAATACAAATATTATTAATAAAAAAAAAATGGCTAGGTGGTTTGAATTCCGATAGGTGATTTTTTTATAGATTTTAAGGTTCTGATCACCTCAAAATTTTTAGAATATAGTCAGACTACTTAAGTGCATATTTTAGCTACTCGACCCGTACTCATTATGTTTAATTGAGGCTTTTATTAAGAAGTTTCTAATAGGATTTTCTCTTAAATCGAATTCAGTAATTTTTAGGAAGATATAGCTGTTGAAAGTGCAAAGAAGAGCTGTATTTTGCTATTTTGATCAGTTTTCATGCTCTTAAAATTTTAAATTATGCTCTTAACAAATGCAGTAAAACCGCAAATAGTGCTAAGTATGCACTTAAAAACATTAAAATAAAACATTGCGCCCAAAAATATGCACTTTATGTTATGAAATATGCAAATATATAGAACAAAATTACAAAAATATGCAATAGGTATGCATCTAATATCAAAATATTTAAAATTACCGCTTTTATTTTCATAATTTGCAAGGAGATCGGATGGAGTGAAGTAAGTCTTGCACCGTTTTAGAAAACCGAGACACTTGAATGCCTCTTTCGACACTTGAAATACGTGCTTATTCCAACGGACATCACACTGTATTCTCATGAACAGAACATCAAGAGTATCCGATTCCTCAATACCTATACCATCCATAGTTACAGATGACAATGTCAATTCCACAGCCCGTCTGTGGGTTAACATACAACATTGGGTCTTGCGTGAATTAAAATCGACCTTATTTGCGCGACCCCACTCGGAGATTGTAGAAAGGTCTTGATTGAGTGTGTCATTCATGTTCTGCCGCATGCCCTCTATCTCCAAAGAGCTTGGCCTGTGATCGAATGAAAATGAATGACAAATGTTGCTGTCATCTGCAAAAGAGTAGATAGGGTTGATGGTCTGACCAAGAAGGTCATTAATAAAAATAAGAAAAAGGGTAGGAGAAAGAACAGAACCTTGCGGTACACCTGAGTTTAGCTGAAACTCGTTTGATGAGACCCCATCTAAAACAACACGTATAGTGCGGTCTCTGAGAAAACTCGTTATAAATCGAGAGAAGACATTACCGACACCAAAAGCAACTAGCTTAGTCACGAGTCCCCCGTGCCACACACGATCGAACGAATTAGAAATATCTAGAGCAACCACTTTACTCTCACCAAAGCGGTGGATTGACCGGCTCCAACGTTCCGATAGAAACGCCAACAGGTCTCCCGTAGATCAACCACTACGGAAGCCATACTGTCGATCATTTAAAAGTGAATTGGTCTCTAAATATTTCACAAGATGGTGGTTAACCATGGTCTCCATCACTTTGGAGAGCGCAGAGCAAATTGCGATTGGGCGGTAATTTTCAGGGTTGTTAGCCGCACCCTTTTTAGGGATAGGCTGGACATTGGCCACCTTCCAGCATGAGGGGAAAATTCCCGCACGGTACGAAGAGCTGAAAAGTTTTGCCAATGGATGTGCCAACGTTAAAGAGCACTGTTTCAGCACCAGTGCTGATATGCCATCCAGCCCCGGTGACTTATTTACGTTGAGATCCGCAAGAACCCTTTTGACTGCCCGGGCCCGAAAGAAAATCGAAGGCATAGTATAGGATACCCTTTCGAGAACGGGCAGTGGTTGATCGCTTTCCGGCAAGAAAGAATTTCTTGCAAAAAGTTCAGCGAAAAGGTTGGCCTTATCAAACCGCATTTCTAACGTTTTTTTTTCAACTAATGCTTATTTCGTGAATGGTAACACTTAGCTCATGTCTGATTTGACAGATAATTAGTTTTATCCTTCCGCTGAACGAATATGTTCGAATATGTTCGTTATCTTGTGAAAAAAGTGAAAGAAACTGGCATCCTCATCGATAATCCAAAGCGTGAAAAGCCAAAAACAGTGCGTACACCCGAGAATATTGCTGCTGTGGCAGAAAGTGTGCGTGAAGCGCCATCAATTCACCGTCGTTCTCAACAATTGAACATTTCGGAGACATCATTGAGACGAATTTTGCATAAAGACCTTGGTATGACGCCATACAAAGGTTCAGGAGTTCAAAAAAAAAAATTATTTGGCGGACCCTTTATATATATTTTTTAAAAAAAACCATGTAATTTTCTTTGAAATACCGTCTAAAAATTTAAAATATGATAAACAATTACTGACTAGGGAATCCCCCAATGATTACACGCCGATTTAAATGAAACTCGGTCGGATATGTTGTACGATATACGGAGGTTTTTTTATGTGCCATCTCGAAGGTTTAAGGGTTAAAAAGTGGGGTCAAAAATAACCCTTGGTGCTAATTTCATCGGAAGACATCGAAGTTGGTTCACTTGAGATGAAACGCCCCATATATGAATTTATAAAATAAATATATTTTTAGAAAGACCATGTAATTTTCTTTGAATATACCGTCTAAAAAATTAAAATATGATTAAAAATTACTGACTAGGGAATCCCCCAATGATTACACAGCGATTTAAATGAAATGTTGTAGAGAATACAAATTTACGATATACGGAGGTTTTTTTATTTGCATCTCGAAAGTTTAAAGGCTAAAAAGTGGGGTCAAAAATAACCCATTTTTTCGTTTTTTGATTTGTTTTGGTATTTTCTTTAGTAATTGGGGTTTTGGTTGTTTTTTGTAAAATTTCGCTTTAATGTTGTTGTTGTTGTAGTTGTAAAGAATGTACTAATTTTAGTGTACTTTATATGGAGATATATACTTGTATTACGACCAAATTCACATATGATAATCCCTATTAAGTTTAAATGGACACCTATTTTTTCTATTTTCAATATTCGGGATATTTCGGATTTGGTCTTTGTTTTCCCGAAATACCACTTTTGGTGCATATCAGACTTCATATTTTTTAGAAAACTTCAAACCTGTATACATTTCAGTTTTTATTTCGTAAGTTTGAGACATGCTCCCATACAAAAAGTATCAAAAAAATCGGATTTTCTCAACAAAAAAAAGCAATTCATTTATATGTAAACCCGTGTAAAAAAGATCTGATATGTCCAAATCTAAATAGATATGTTTTACCAGATCTAAACAGATATCCTAACAAATATGATCAGATCTAATTAAATCTCAAATCTGGGCAGATCTGATATTTTTAGGTTTGGAGAGGTTCAATAATTTTGAAAATTTTCTAGTTAAATTATTAAAAAACAGTTATTTTAACACTTTTATTAAAAAGCTTGGGGCAAATAAATGGATAACAAAGACATGGTGAAACAAACCCACATTTTTTAATGTTTCACTTTTTTGGAATTCGCGTATGGATGCCGGGTTTAGCTCAAAAATGTTCGTAATAATTTGTTAAAGTGTTTATAAATCTTCATCTTCGTCTGTTTATTTTTAGATTTGAAGAAGTTCAATATTTTTTTAAATTTCGAGTTAAAAGTTTATAACAAATTAATCGACTAATAAGACAAACAGAAACCAACTCACATTTTAATTTTTTTTTGAAATCCAGCTGAGGCTCGCTTCCAAAATTTTCGGTAGTCAATTGTTAGTGTGTTAATAAATACTAATTTATCTGCAGAATAACCGCCGTCTTCACATTTTGCTTGTGATCAGATACGAACTTCGGGAAATAGCAATTTGTCTTCTTACATTTGAATATTTATTTATGAAGCTGCAAAAAAAAAAAATATCGTTGTTAAACTTTCTGCAGGATATATGTTTATATTTTTTTACATTATTTCTGTTTTGCAACAAAACAGCATATTTTTTAATTCCATGAGCAATTTATGGTACATACGTATGTACAAAAACTTAAGGAAAATGTTTGAAGTTTTCAAAATTCTAAAAATAAACAAAATAACAAACACTATATGTATAAATTAAAGAAAATTTTTAATTTATATGGGTTACTTCAAAAATTCTAGCCACCTGCTCTTATTTCTAAAGGTTTTTTGAATGGAGATAAACGATGAACATGGTTTTGCAGACTATACTAAGAAGATATGACATGCAAAGTTTCACGTTGCATGGTCTTCACCTTAAGCATTGATGGTTATTCAAAAGTCGGAAATTAAAAAAATTTCTAAAAACCTTCAAGAGTTTTTTCCTTCATTTCATTTTTTTTCTCATAGTTTTTAACTTTCAGAGCCAAACCAATGCAAAATGGAGTGACTAGACCTGGAAGATTTATTCACTAAAAAAATTTTTCTATATCGCTGTTTGGTGAAAAGTTATACTTTTAAACTTTTGCAGTTTTTGCACTTTTGCATTGTGTAATGGAATTGAATTTTGAAAACAGAATTTAAAAAAAGATGTAATTTTATAAAGTTTTAGGTATACCAAGTTTATGTCAGCGCACCAATAACGAGATACGGACATCACAAACTTAAATGCATTGGGCGTGAGTTTTTTGAAAATGTATGTTTTTCACAATTATATTTTAAATTGGCTAGCGCATTGCGTGAACCGAGTATCTTAGCAAACTACACCTCCGAGTCAAAAAGGCACTTGAAAATTTTTAAACGCAAAAGTTTTATGAACTTTTTAAAAAAATTGCGAAACTTAATTTTCTTTCAAATTTTTTTTTTTTCATAAAAACATGTTTTGAGAGCATATTTGGGTATCTATAATGAATTTTCACGACGGACATAACATTGGCTAACATATGTATGCACAAAAGGTTATTCATTTCATCCAGAAAAAATTTTTTTTAAATATTTTACATCAGTGTCGAGAATTTTTTCAGTACATGCGTATATGAAATAAAAACAACAAAAAACGAAAAATCAACACAAAATGTTAGCAAATTTTTAAACGTATTATTATTTTCGATATTAAAACAAGATTATAATATTTAACACAAATGGCTTAGATCTGGTACGAGATATGTACAAAGAGATCCCGGGACCGAAAATAACAGTTATTTTCAAATTTTTAAACAAAAAAAGCAACTAGAAGTAAATGTCGGAAAACTGTTTCAAGTATACCATTTTGATCCTTATGAACTAGTCTATAATAAAATGCATTGCTTTTTAAAATTTTGATTTTTATTTTTTTTAGCAAAAATAAAAGTTTTTATTTGATTTTTATTTTTTTGAGCAAAAATAAAAGTTATTTTTTGATTTTTATTTTTTCGAGCATAAATAAAAGTTATTTTTTGATTTTTATTTTTTCGAGCAAAAGTAAAAGTTATTTTTTGATTTTTATTTTTTCGAGCAAAAATAAAAGTTATTTTTTGATTTTTACTTTTTCGAGCACAAATAAAAGTAGTTTTTATATTTTTATTTTTTCGGGCAAAAATAAAAGTTATTTTTTCGAGCAAAAATAAAAGTAATTTTTGATTTTTATTTTTTCGGGCAAAAGTAAAAGTTATTTTTTGATTTTTATTTTTTTGAGCAACAATAAAAGTTATTTTTTGATTTTTATTTTTTCGAGCAAAAATAAAAGTTTATTTTTGATATTTATTTCAATTTCTTGAGTTGAAATTCCATAAGTTATAAACTTTTATTTTTATAACGAATAAATAACAAATAACGTAGTTATATTTGTATGAAATAAAAAAATTAAAAAACTGATTTGTGCGCCCCGGTAGGCTAGTTGGTAGCGTGCTGGCTTATCTGTGCGGGGGTCGTGGGTTCGATTCCCACCAGAGGCACTGGTCTGTTTTCGCTGCAACGCGCCGGCGGCCATAGTAGCTAGTGCTCGGTTAATGTAATAGTATATAATTTGTAATTATATGATTATTAATTAATATATAATGTTAAAAATATAATTTTTGTTTGTAATATTTTCGAGTTTTATAAACAGTAAAACTTATTTTTAATATGACGATTTTTTTTTTGAAGAATTCTTGTTTTAAAAATGACGATTTTAGTTTCCAAAAATTGGCAAACTATCGTACAAATATAGATGTTTGTAGTGTAGTTGGATACTTAAAAAATGTATAATAATATATATTGATACAGTTATCACAAAAATAACATTGCAAAATATTTGCTGTATATCTATTATCACTGAAAAATCATAATAACAAAGCTAATAGCTGCGATTTTTTTATAACTTCATCAAAGTACGCAAAAAAAAACCAAAAAATGACTTTTATACTGAAAAATCATAATAACAAAGCTAATAGCTGCGATTTTTTTATAACTTCATCAAAGTATGCAAAAAAAAAACCAAAAAATGACTTTTATACTTGCTCGAAAAAATAAAAATCAAAAAATAACTTTTATTTTTGCTCGAAAAAATAAAAATCAAAAAATAATTGTTATCATCTGACTTTTATGAAAAAAGGAATAATTATTACGGTCCCTGAAGAGATCATGAAATCTTTTTAAATATTAACAGATCTGGCACCCTATATGATCCTATATGACCTGCTCTGCTCATATCTGTGCATGAAAATTATCCAATTTCCAGCTCAGTTCAGATATCAATAGATCTGGTACTAGATCTGATCAGATCACAAATGCTATATCTTATCATATGTGATGGAATAAAAGTATATGTTACCATTTTCATACACCTTTTGGCATAAAAGAACCCAAAAGTACTGTATTGGACGTGATTTTGGAATGTTGGGAGTATTTGCGTATTTCCGTACAAAGGGGTATGCTGTTTTGCATTAAACCATTCTAACGTCATTTTGGCAGAATGACAGCTTGCTAAATCTGGCCAAAATAATATGTCGTCTTTACAGTGTCTGTCTCTGATAAATTTTTTACAGATTTACTAAACATTTATATTTTGTAAACATCCACGCTCATAGCTTTTGAATCCTGGATGTAAAGTTGTGATATACCTTTTGCAGAAATGGCTACCCACACTACATTCAAATAAAAAAGTTAGTAAAGTCAGCATAAAATTTTGCTGAGTCAGCAAAATTTTAGTCAGGAGAGTGCTTGCAAAAAAATTGTTAATTTCAGCAAAATCTTTTGCTGAAAATCAGCGAGCTGATTTTTAGCAACAAACTTAGCTTAAACTTAGTGGATTATAAATTAACAAACTATTGCCAAACATTAATACATTTTTTACTGAATATTAGTAGACTGAAAAAAAACTCAAAAAATTTGTAGAAAATTTTTACTTTAGTTAATTTATTTCGCTGAAAATCATAAAACATATTTTTGTGATTCTTTTTAAAATAATTTATCTCTCATCTACTTTCAAAGGAACGCTAATGCAGCAGAGAATTATAGAAACGAAACAAAAAATAACATAATGTAACATACACAACCCCCTTTTTGCAATAAGAAAAAGGAAACATAAAAATTTACCTAAGATGTATGTCTTTGTCTTTCGCTTTAGTCTGTCCACCTGCTGTATATTTGTTATCAACTTGACCACTCAATTTGACTACAAATACACATTTGTTCTTTTTTAAATTTAAATATTTTATTTTGTCTTTTATTTAATTAATAGACAATTACTTTAACAAGCCGGTGAAAACGCAAAATTTAAGTTGTTTCAATATACAGTTTTGTTTTCTGTATGAAAAACAGATACAAAATCTTCCATGGCTGATTTTTTTAAATGTCTTACTAGAGTTGTACTTTTTAGAATAATTTTCAGTGTCACTACTACATCTTGACATCTAATTCATTCTGCGTATAACTTTTAATCTGGTTGTCGTTAACACTATTGATGTGCTAATCAGCACAATTTTTTTTAGCTAAATAAATTAGTAAAACATTAGTAAAATATTAGTAAAGCATTAGTTCAAAACAGTTAAGTGCTGACTAAGTATAACTAAAATTTTAGTTTAAAACATAATTTTAGCAAAAAAAATGATGAAAAATAGTATACCTTATTTACAAGATGTTTTACTGACTATTCTACTAACTTACTTTTTTGAGTGTAGTCTTTTGCTTCAAACTTCGCTTTGGCCGAAACCCGTACCTTGATGGGAGTTTTTTTCAAGTCAAATAAAGGGTGTCCCAAGAAGAGCGCAATTTTTAAATTTTAAATAAAACACAGATATTTAAAAAAAAATAGTGAAACTTTATTATATCGTAAAGTAGACAGAATGAGGTTATGTATGGAACAATATATCGTGTAGATGGCCGCCGCGGCTTTGCTGGCATGCACGCGATCTTTTAATGAAATTTTCAATGACCGTTTTGCATGAATGCTGCGGTATTTCATTAATGCAGCGTCCAATTTCCTCTTTTAAGGCTTGAGTCGTCGTCGGCTTATTCGCGTAAACCATAGACTTCAAAAAACCCCAAAGAAAAAAATCTAATGGTGTTAAATCGCACGATCTAGGCGGCCAATTCTGATCTCCAAAACGTGAAATAACACGACCGGGAAATGACTGATGTAGCAATTGAATTGTTTCTCTGGCTGTATGACATGTGGCGCCGTCTTGTTGGAACCACATGCCCTCCACATTCATTTCTTCAATTCTAGGCAAGAAAAAACTGGTTATCATTTCACGATACCGAACACCATTGACTGTTTGCGCTTGACCTGCCTCATTTTCATAAAAAAAAGGTCCAATGATTCCTCCAGCCCAAAAACCACACCACACAGTGACACGTTGAGGATGCATTTGCTTCTCGTGAATCACTCGAGGATTTTCCTCACCCCAAATGCTACAATTCTGCCTATTGACGAAGCCATCAAGATGAAAATGGGCCTCGTCACTGAAGATGATTTTATCGGCAAAATCAGCATTTTCATGTTGTCATGTTGGTAAAACAATTTCACAATGAGAATGCGTTGTTCATTCGTGTAGCGCTCCATTTTTACTAACCTCGTACCTTCTACTAGCAAACAATAACAATTGTTCAAATGTCAAACAATGACACATCGAATGTTGCCAGATTTAAAAATTGCGTTCTTCTTGGGACACCCTTTACTTTCAAATACTTCCGTTGTTCAAAGCAAAAGAAACATATTTTTCATCATCCAAAATTACTTCAACATTTTTTTACGGAAGTTTTTTCTCAGTTGTCTGTATTTTGTTGGTATTTCAACAAGTCAACAAAAAATGTTGCTAAGTCAGCAAAATTTTAGTAAGGAGGGTGCTTGCAAAAAAATTGCTAATGTCAGCAAAATCTTAAAAAAAAATCAAAAAAAAAATGTAAATTCAGCAAAAGTTTTACTAACATTAGTTGATTAAAAATTAAAAAATCCTTGCATGCAAAAAAAAAAAATCAAAAAATTTGTAGAAAAATTATAGTTCAGTTAATTTATTTGCTAAAAATCATAAAAAAAAGTTTGTAATTCTTTAAAAAAAATTGACGATACATAAAAAAATTTAAAAATGTCCATACTTTGAGAACATGAATTAATCTAATATCTGAAAATATATAGAAATAATTATATATAACATAAACAAAAATATATTTCAACTACTTACATCAATGGTTGTCTAATTGATGACTGTTTGGACTGAAGCTAAATGCCTTAGATAACTGTAGAAACAAAACAAAAAAATACCAAAATATGACTTGCACATGAACAAGTCACGGTTCACACAAGGCAATTTTACTTGCGCAAGTCTGGAGTTTATAGAAGAGGGAGGAAAAGAAAATGGAAGGGGGTACAGACTTGCCCGTACTCCAATTCCGTTTTGTTTTGTCATCCGCAATTTTCAACACGAAGTTGGCTGCAGCCTGATATACGAAAATTGCTGAAACAAACTTTTCCTGTGTGATCACAAAAGCAAGTTCAAAGGAGAATTGAAGAAAACTTGCGCAAGTAAAATTGCCGTGTTTGAACCGGGACCAACATTTTTTTTACAAATAGAGAAGGGAAATATAAAAAATTACCAGAGATATGTGTCCTTCTCTTTAGCTATAGTCTGGTCTGTCTACATAAAGTTATATTTGTTTGGAATTTTTCCACACTCCGAAAATTGCCACTATTAAAATTTAGTTTACAAGTACATATTTTATTTTTATTAAATTTAAATATTTTACTTTATCTTTAATTTAATTAACACTCAATTTCTTCGACAAGCTAGACTTAACACAATATTTGAGTTTATTAGATCAAGTATTTATATGAATACACATTGTAAGAGTCCTTTTGCATGAAAAACATATAAAAAAAAAAATTCCCTTGGTTGATTCTTTTATATTATTTTTTTAGTTTTTTAACAAAAGAAATTAGTAAAACATTGATAAAATATTAGTAAAACATTAGTTCAAAACTGTTAAATGCTGAATAAGTATAACTAAGATTTTAGATGAAAACACAATTTCAGAAGTTTTTGCGAATTGTTTCCTTAAAAACGCAAAATTTTCTGGCGGTCAAAATTTTTGGACAACCTTTTCATCTCGGCTGATGCCACTTCATTTTGAAATCGTTTTAATGTGGAAAATATTGTGCTACTTGGTACTTGTTTCTTAAGGAATTGATATAACATTTCGTCGTTAGGATACCGTACATGCATGTCATAGATATTTTTTTTTAAACTGCTTTGTTCAACCACTTCCATTTTGGGCTTTTTCACTTTTGAAGGTTTACAATAATGCTTAAGACTTTATTGACATGCATTTTGAAAAAGAAAGACAAGCCGACTTAGCAATAATTTAGGATATTTTTTTAACAAGCATTATGACGTTACTAAATTTTGAAGACCAAAAATGTTCTATTCATATAAAAAAAATTTGTTTTACTTTGCAAGGATGTTGAATTATAAAATTTTTAAAAGGACATTTTTAAAATGTTTGCCACTGAATTATTACGACTAATAATTTTGTGGAATTGCAGAGATTACTATCTTTCATCTGATATCCATATTGGCATCATTTAATAAGTACAAATATTTAATTAATTTGTTTAAAAATTTAATTTTAAATGTCATTTTGAAGGGACCTTTGATGTGATATCGAAAATTTGAGTAATCAGTTTACCTGCATGTGGTCTCTTATTTAACGTGCATATGGATTTTCACATGCATGGCAAGAAATAATAAAATTTCTCGTATGACACTATTTGAATATATTTAAATTTATATTAACTATCGAGGATACTTTCGGCAAAACCGTATTAATTTTCGAACCCTTCTCATTCCCAACTTGGAATTTTTTGCATGTGATAATTAGAGTTAATTGCAAAATAAATTTAAGTACAATTAATTATGAGTTTTTTGATACATATATTTTTTTTTTTTTATATTTTTGTTTTTAAGAGAAGCAACACTCAGGAAATTCTTCCTATTTATTAATGTGTTGCTTTATTCGGAAACTGGATAGTGGAGAGATGAAAGGTGGGGAAAGATGAAGGGCTTCAAACATGGCAATGAAAATGAGATACAATTTTTAATTTTTTGTTGACGGATTCAAAAGTTATAACAATTTAAATATTATATATTTCTTATATTTACATCGGTTAAACCTCCAATTTTAGAAGAAAGAATTTTCGTAAAAGAAAAATTACGAAGACTCCATATTTACTAGGAGAATGTTTATACCATGCCAAAACAATACCTGGTAGAGTTTGAATTTTAACGTCTTTTTCAGACAATTAATACAATAATTAATATGCAATTTTATTTAATTTTAATTGTGAAAGGCGTGGTAGAGAAGAATGAGTGTATTTTCTAAAAATCATAACTACATTGCAAATTTTCAATTTTTCTGAATCAGACTGCGCAGTTTCTGGTATTGAACCTTCGTCAGTGACCCTGTTTTTTTTTTTTTTTTTTTTGATTTATGTAATATTTGTTATGTTTTTATTTGTTCGATTGCGTCTATATGAAATTTTCTGTGCAATCCGTGGTATAGATAAACTGATAAACTGACCGTGGTATAGATAAACTGATTTCTAATGTCAGGTCGAGATTTGTTGTGATTAAAACTAGTTTTATTCAATACACGGTGTTTTTGTTCTTGCATACATAATCTCAGAAGTACAACTCCAACAACACAACAGTTCTATTTTTAGAAACTTACCTCACTCCATTGTCCACTGTTTTTCCCATATGTTGTAAGTGATGCCACATCAATGATACCTGGTAGACTTAGGAGAAAAATGTTCTATCATTTTCAAAAACCAAATTCCAAAAATTCATACAAAAAGTAAACAGAAAACCATAGAAAGTTAAATAGATAGATCTACTTACTGTCCGAATGAATAATATACATTAATGGTACACAACATATCACTTTTATCTAAAATTTTAAAAATTTAAACTATAAAAAAAATATAAGATTGGAAAAAAACTTTTGTTTTTTAATTACTGAATTTAGTTGGCTGTCAGGTATACTTATTTGGCGACAGTGGGCGGTAACGGATTAAGTAATAGTTTACAAGAGAAAATGTTAGTTATTTCATGCTCAAGCCTTTTCTAGAACGACTTTTCAAGAACGCTATAGGAGATAGGGGATCAAACGCTGAGTAGTACATAGTCAAACCCTTCAAGTTTCCAGAAACATTGATATATTTGGAAATTATTTATTCCATTTCACTGACACTGATTCAATATGGGACTTAAGGTTAAAAATGAGGAAGTTTTTCTTCAGTGTTTGTATTTTTTGCTCATTTAGAAATTTAAAAAGTGATATCAGATTTTTCTATACCTTCACAATTTTGAAATATCGTATAAAATTTATATTTTAGGACTACAATCAAAACTCTTTTTACGATTCAAACTACATTGATAATAATCCATGCATAAAAATACGAAAAAATTGCTTTCGTAAAATACACGAAAATTTGTTTATTTTACAAAAGATTTCGTTGTTTCGAATTTTTTTATTTTTTTTTACTAATTTTGACCGATAACGACCAATGGGATTTATATGTCCCATAGATTTTTTTCATAGAAGAAGTTGCAAAAAATATTTTTGCCTACAATTTTCTTTAGAAATGTTGAGTCGATAGACTTGAATGCGCAAACAACAAATGCAAAATTTTCAGCAATTTAGGGTCGGTCACCAAAGGATCAAAACCGGCAAAATTTTTAAGCCGTTAAAGATATATGTACTTAGGATATTATGAAGACGACAGCAATTGTAGTAAAAAACAAATGAAATTTGGACTTAAAGAAAGAACGACTAACATTGCATTAAATTCAACTAACATTTGTCATTTGTTTTTACTGTTCAAAAATTACTAACAATTGTAGTAAAAATGAACCACATATGTTAGTAAAAATAAACAAACATTTACTTTTTTGTTTTTTTAAATAACAAAAAACACAACTGTAAAAAATTAATGTAAAATCATAAAACAGTCAGTTGATGTGGTTTGTTTTTTTTTTTAAATGAACTCCAAGGTTAGTAAAAAAATTAAATTTGTTCTACAAAGGACTGACATTTACATTAAAAATAAAGAAACTGTATTACAATTCAAACAGCTACATATTTTTAAAGCAGAATTTCCCTAAGTGTAATTAAGGGGGATTGATTTATCATGCTTAAACATCGGCTAACACATACACCAAAGAATTTTCATGTCATATAAACAATTTTTTTTTTTGTGTATATTTTGCCCCAGTGTTGAAACTTTTTGAAATTCCTCGAATATACTGTAACACCTCAATACCCCTAACAGTTTTGGTTTACTCTAACTGTTTCACCAATTCACCTCTATACGTAGATATTTTGAAAATATTATACAACATAAAATATGTAGTCTTGTTGTTGTATCATAGAACTATTAAATATATAACACGTAAAAGTAATTTCCAACAAAATGATTCATAGTGTTGTCCCCTTAACGGAAAATTGTTATAATTCATCTTGATCTGACAATGATTCTTCTAGTGTTACAAACTGCTTGGTTAGTTGGTATGTCCATGTACAATAATGTGTTTAGGGAATACACATTTATTTCGTGTTTTCTTTTCTATTCACACAGCCACCCAGTTAAATAAGCGAAACTTCCTCGTTATTCATTCATTCATGTTTCGGTTAAGTAGTCATTAATAAGTCACTAAACAGTTTGCGCCTTCTTTTTTTGGATACTCTTTCATTTAAGTTTTATATATTTTTTTTTTTTCAATTTTGTTCATTCGTGCTCATTGTTCCTTTGATCAATTTTGGTTAGGGTTAAACATGAAAAAACAAGTCTTAATGCTCTCGATATTCCCATCCACCCAGTCATTGGTAGTGTAAATCATCTATACATGAATAACTCACTAATGCATTTTCAGGTTTGCTGACCTAAGAAAGTTAGAAAAAAAGGTAATTAATTCGTATGTATGTGTGTTGCCTAATTTATGGCTTTAAAAAGTTCATTAAATATTTTTGGATGAACATTAATTTCAAGTAAAATCTTTTTATAATTAAGAATTTGAATAAGTAGTTAGTTTGTTTGATTAACTATAAGGCTTTCTTAATGGTACACTGTAACGTATGAGTGATATTAGCTTAGGCATTATTTATTACTCATACGACATGGGGTATTTATATTAAAAAATATGAAAATGAAGTAAAAAATGTTAGAAAGTGTTTTGCAACCGTCAGATAATGACAATCGTAATTAATTTTTTATATTAATTACTGTAGAATATTTCTTTAGTTAGTCTCTTTACAGGAAGAAGAAGAAGAAAACATTTTTATTGAAAAATTTTACGGACACAAGGGATACACCAGACTGCCGCAGTTTCGTCCCCCTCCTGGGACTCGTCAGTGGTTAATTTATGTGTCAATTGAACAAAGTATTTTATATTGTTAATTTTGCTCTATATGAAAAACTTTTTATTTTTTTTGGTGTCGTACTGTGATTTGAACTCACAGTCTTAGCATCAAAGCTATGCATCGTAATCTCACCTCTTAACCAGTTGAGCCACGGTCGACACAGCGTTGACTGCGACTAAATTGGAGTTTGGTCACACTACGTACACACAAGTATTGTTTTGATCAGAAGAGACAGAATTAGCTAATACCAATGCACAATTCATTTCTCAACTAGAATGCTTTTTCTTCTTAATCCTATCTCTTTTTCACAAGTAATTATCACGTTTTATGATGCGCTTTATTCACATACAATAGTTGGATACCAAGTGTAGGTTAGAGATTGAGTCGCCGTTAAGCAAGTTTATTCAAATTTTATGTTAGAAAGTGTTTTGCAACCGTCAGATAATGACAATCGTTATTAATTTTTTATATTAATTACTGTAGAATATTTCTTTAGTTAGTCTCTTTACAGGAAGAAGAAGAAGAAAACATTTTTATTGAAAAATTTTACGGACACAAGGGATACACCAGACTGCCGCAGTTTCGTCCCCCTCCTGGGACTCGTCAGTGGTTAATTTATGTGTCAATTGAACAAAGTATTTTATATTGTTAATTTTGCTCTATATGAAAAACTTTTTATTTTTTTGGTGTCGTACTGTGATTTGAACTCACAGTCTTAGCATCAAAGCTATGCATCGTAATCTCACCTCTTAACCAGTTGAGCCACGGTCGACACAGCGTTGACTGCGACTAAATTGGAGTTTGGTCACACTACGTACACACAAGTATTGTTTTGATCAGAAGAGACAGAATTAGCTAATACCAATGCACAATTCATTTCTCAACTAGAATGCTTTTTCTTCTTAATCCTATCTCTTTTTCACAAGTAATTATCACGTTTTATGATGCGCTTTATTCACATACAATAGTTGGATACCAAGTGTAGGTTAGAGATTGAGTCGCCGTTAAGCAAGTTTATTCAAATTTTATGTTAGAAAGTGTTTTGCAACCGTCAGATAATGACAATCGTAATTAATTTTTTATATTAATTACTGTAGAATATTTCTTTAGTTAGTCTCTTTACAGGAAGAAGAAGAAGAAAACATTTTTATTGAAAAATTTTACGGACACAAGGGATACACCAGACTGCCGCAGTTTCGTCCCCCTCCTGGGACTCGTCAGTGGTTAATTTATGTGTCAATTGAACAAAGTATTTTATATTGTTAATTTTGCTCTATATGAAAAACTTTTTATTTTTTTGGTGTCGTACTGTGATTTGAACTCACAGTCTTAGCATCAAAGCTATGCATCGTAATCTCACCTCTTAACCAGTTGAGCCACGGTCGACACAGCGTTGACTGCGACTAAATTGGAGTTTGGTCACACTACGTACACACAAGTATTGTTTTGATCAGAAGAGACAGAATTAGCTAATACCAATGCACAATTCATTTCTCAACTAGAATGCTTTTTCTTCTTAATCCTATCTCTATACTTTGGAAATCCATAAGCACTACGCGAAATTAACAGAAGCGCAAAAACAAATTATTTTCATGAAAACGAAAGGAAATAATTGGAAATAGAACAAACATTGTTTGTATGAAAGAAACTAACAAAAAAAATTATTCCAACAGCATATTGAAAAATTGTATGAGGAATATTAAAACTGTTGGCCATATCGAGGCATAATATTTCACAGTGCAACACGAAAAAAAATAACCATATACGGACACCACTACGTGATAAAAGACTAAAAAATAAAAGACCCGTGTCTCCTAATTTTTCCCAAAGTCATCTCCTTTTTTGTTTATGGGCCGCCAAAGATTTGGGGCCTCGGTATCATTTTCTCAAAAAAGTGATCATTTTCTCAGGCTCATATCTTGCAAAGCGTTCAGAATTTCGATTTACTCTTTATGGCAAAGTTGTAGCTCTTGTCATAAAGAACAAAAATTGCGAACATATAAAATCAAAAAAACTTCACCTACCAGATCAAAATCGCAAAAAACTTAAAAAAATTCGATTTTTTTTTTACCTTTTTTCCCGTGTTCAGGTCCATAGGTAGCAAACCGTTTAAAATTCAAGGAAACAATCAACTTCAAAAATTTACCAAAGATCTCAATAAACAAATTTCTAGAATATATAAACTTCCTAGAGATGATTCTTAACACTGTTTAGGTAGCGCGTAAAAGTGAAAAATTTTTTAATTTCATTTTTTTTCTTCCTTTTTTCTCCTGTTCAGGTGCATAGGTAGCAAACCCAATTCCCGGGAAGTTTATATGTTCTAGAAATTTGTTTATTGAGATCTTAGGTAAATTTTTGTAGTTGATTGTTTCCTTGAATTTTGAACGGTTTGCTACCTATGGACCTGAACACGGGAAAAAAGGTAAAAAAAAATCGAATTTTTTTAAGTTTTTTGCGATTTTGATCTGGAAGGTGAAGTTTTTTTGATTTTATATGTTCGCAATTTTTGTTCTTTATGACAAGAGCTACAACTTTGCCATAGAGAGTAAATCGAAATTCTGAACTGTTTGCAAGATATGAGCCTGAGAAAATGATTACTTTTTTGCGAAAATGATACCGAGGCCCCAAATCTTTGGCGGCCCATAAACAAAAAAGGAGATGACTTTGGGAAAAATTGGGAGACACGGGTCTATTTTTTTTAGTCTTTTATCACGTAGTGGTGTCCGTATATGGTTATTTTGCCATGACTTAAAAAATTACACACAGTGTTTTCCAACTATTTTTTTGTATGACATAAATAACCTTATGTGTGTTTGTTAGCCAATGTTTGAGCATGCAGAATCCATCCTCGTTAATCATTTGTCTTTAACGGCGACAAAAATATTGCGGTTTTAAGTTTAAACCAGAATAGCAATATTAAAATTACGGCTGTGGCTTAGATTTAATAAAACTCACATCAGTTTATAGATCTCATTGCATCACATATAAAAAATATATAGTCCACCACCAAAGAGTATAAAATACACTTTGAATAAATGTTGTTATATAGGGTGGGCCAACTTCGACTGACTGATTTTTTTTACTTTTTTTTTTGATGATCTAAAACCGAACAAATAAAATCACACACATAAATTTATAGATCAACGATAAAATTCACTATTTTTTTTTATTTTTACAGTTTTTTATTTTATTTTTTTTTAAATGTAAGTATAACTTATAACATTTTTATTTAGCTAAGTATGAAAAATGGCATCCATTAAATGGCGTCAATTTTTCTGTTTTGTTGGAATTCCATTGTAACAAACAAAATTTAATCCATATTCAATAATTTTGATTGTAGGTAATTAAAATTAATCATCAAAATAACTAAACTATATTGTAAAAGGAAATATATAAAGTTAACCAAAACACAGTCACATCATTCAAAATATTGGTTTTCCTAATCAATATTGAATATTGAACATTACCTTTAATACCAACAACTATATAAAATATAAGTTTTCGCTACCAATTTTAAATTAATACAAAGTTTTTTAATAGTTTTGGTAACTCTAAAAAAATATTAAGATTACACAAGGCAACAATTTTGAAAAAATTTTAGGGGCTTTGAAAACCACTATACAATTTTGATGTATTGTGGTCCCAGTAGTACAAATATGGTTCAATTTTGAAATTCTATGGAGAGGTTTTTTTTTAAAAAATTTTTAATTAAAATTATAAATTTTTTTAGACGTTTCTCCACATAATTAATGATAACTAAAAAAAAATTAGTCCGATATTATTCAAATACATAGCCTTTAATCCGTTAATATATTGCGTTTCAATCGGCTCAGTAGTTTTGGAGTTATAATAAAAAATTGAGGGAAAAAATATTTTTTTTACGTGAAAATAGCAAATTTTTTTGTTTTAAAAAAATCATAAAAAATCGAAAACGTCAAAAATCGTTCAGATTTATTGCTTTATCGCAAAGCCACATGTAATAGGAACAAAATGAGATATCGATCATAAAAATCGATTGATTTTTTTCGAATTTATTCACAATTAAGTGAATTCGCTCATTTTCACCAAATTTTAGTTTTTTGTCTGATATACATAAAATTGAGTAGTTAATGTTCTTCTTTCGATTGATTGAATTTTGAAAACATTTTCCCCATGCTATGTACAAATTTTCACATCAAAAATGCATTACATAGTAACATTCGTGTATTTTTTGGCAAAACCCTACCTAGAATATACTGATTCTATTCTTCGGAAAGACATTTGTGTTGGATGAGCTTAAATGTAAATAAATAAATAAATTAAATAGTAGAAAATTTATATTTTATTATTCACATTTATTATAATAAATAAAACAAGAAAATAAATAAATAAATAAATATGTATTATAAACTACAAACTCTGAAATTTTCTTTTAGTCGATTTTCTACTATTGTTGAATAACGAAGTGTTACTCTGAATACTCCAGCAAAAATCAGCCATCATGTGTGCATCCCAGCGACCCTGGTATCGTTCCTCCATTGTCCGGATATCTTGGTGGAATCGTTCGCCCTGTTCTTCACTCAAGTCTCCTAGATTTTCAGGAAAACGATCTAAGTGACTGTGCAGGTAGTGTACTTTGATGCTCATGTTGCATCCAAGATTCTGGAAGTGAGTTAACATCTCTTCAACGTGCGCAACGTAATCATCACCCTTGTTATTTCCTAAGAAATTCTGAATAACCCATACAAACGAATCCCATGCATTCTTCTCAATTTCTGACATTGAACTGCCAAATTCAGTATCGTTCACCAATTTGCGAATTTGTGGGCCATCAAATATGCCTGCTTTCAGCTTTTCCATACTTAGATTGGGAAACTTCCTTGAAATATACTGGAAACATTCACTATCTTTGTTAAGTGCTTTAACATATTGTTTCATCAGACCAAGTTTAATGTGAAGAGGGGGTAATATGATGCGATCTCGGGGCACTAGAGCCACATTTATAACATTTGGCGTACCTGGAACTAGTGTTTCCCTAGAAGGCCATTGTTTTCTCTTCCAATGTTCTGTTTTAGCTCTGCTGTCCCATAAACATATAAAACAAGGATATTTTGTAAAGCCGCTTTGTTGGCCTAACAGGAAATTTACCATCTTAAGATCAACACAAATTACCCACTTATGTTCATCATACTTTATCTTCTTCATGACCAATGCAATTACAGAGTATTGTTCTTTTACTTTGGTTGAATGTGCGATCGGCAAGGAGTGAAATTTATTTCCATTATGCAAAAGGACACACTTCAAGCTGCGTTTTGATGAGTCGATAAATAAACGCCATTCGTTTGAATCATATCTCTGTAAGCCCATGGCAGTCATCAAACCAGAAATATCTGTGCAGTACACAAAGTCATCCTCTTCAGCAAAATAATGAAGTAAGTCTTTTTCTCGAGTACGGTAATACGAAACTTTAGTTTCTTTAGTTATGAGACCTGTTTCTTT
Source organism: Delia radicum (assembly GCA_021234595.1). Taxonomy (NCBI): domain Eukaryota; kingdom Metazoa; phylum Arthropoda; class Insecta; order Diptera; family Anthomyiidae; genus Delia; species Delia radicum. The sequence goes on from CM037851.1 coordinate 221,853,083, forward strand.
CATCCGGGACGCAAGTAATTCAGAAAATCTTTTCGACAATCCAAGGTCTCTAATTACATCATTAAGCTGATCTTGATTCCATGGTCTCGGCGAGAAATGTTTGTGTGGGATGAACTCGTCATTTTCAGCTGTAGATGGTAGTGCTGGATCTGACATATCTGATTGGTAAGACATACTTGAGGTTGAGTGTCCTGGTGAAGATGAAAGCACATGACTACAGCTTGCACCCCGATCTTGAGCATATTCTATTTCTTGTGAATGTAGAACTGCAAGTGTAAACCCATCAGCAGACCTCGTGGGGTAAGACCATCGCATATGTTTTCCAAAACCGCTTTTTGTACTTAAACAAAAATAACACTCGGATGCGTGGTTCGCTGTTTCTCTCCATAGCATAGGCTTCAAAATTTCCAAGTGTCGTCTGTAAAATGAAAAAAAAAAATTGAAATCAGGAATATGAAGAATTCAAATTTTAATTAAGAAATATTGTAATTATAAAATATTCCAAATCTATTAATTTATACTTACTTTACGTTAGAAGACTTCATAGATAAATTCAATCGACATGGAATGCATATAGTACTCGGTGTCCAATGCTGGTTCAAATTGTGCGGATAGATATTATAGCAATCTTGATATGACTTTTGCAATGAAGTTAAGAAGCACTTCCGTTTTTTCCCGGTGATATATTGGCCGCACATAACAAAATAAATCTGGATCGTTTTTACATAAAAATGTTCTGGCTTTCTGGCTCATTTTTATTAATATTTGAAAATTGTTTTTAACTTCTAAGCTGTATGACTCTAATTTTTGTGTAGGTATTAAATGATGTTTGCGTTATCGCAAACACTTCTTGAATGAAATAAAAAGGGTCAAGGAGATCTTATAAATACTGATACTATAATTTGGGATAACCCTTTGTGTGGATACAGTTTGTGTGTGCTGCAAATTTTTTATTATTCCCAAGAATCCTAAAAAACATTAAGGACTTTTATGAAAAAAAAAAAATTATCCGTTACAGGTAGCTAACGGAAAATAAGAGCACTTCAGCGTACACGCACATTTATGAGCGTTTTATTACTATCCTACCGCAATCGTAAAAATTAAACAATCTTTTGTTTATTACTTATTTTTTTTTAATTATTAGAATCATAAAAATGTCATAGAGGTTTTTCCCAAAGGGGTTTTGCCAAAATGCGTGTCGTAAAATGCACCTGAGTTTTTATGTTCTGCATTTTCATTATATAGTAGGTACAATTTTCTACAGTGCTTGTAAATATGCGATACCTTCAATTAATTGTAAATACAAATGTAAAGCATGCATCGATTTTTATGATCCATATCTAGTTTAATTCGCATGATATGTAGCTTTACTACAAAAAAATAAAAGGTAATATTTTTTGCAGTTTTCGATTTTTTCCAGATTTTTGTTTTTCAAATTTTTTTTTTTTTTTAGCATTTTTTTTTTTTTTTTGCTAACAATTTGTTTCATAACTTTGAAACTATTGATCGCATTAAAAAAATTTGTACACGTTCTTTAAAGATATTGTAAACCTTAATTTTTGTAAATTTAATTTGACAAAATCGGTCTAGTTGTTTTTGAGTTATGACAACATAAGTGGAGAAATGGCTCAAAATATTGTCAATTTAAAAAAAAAAAATTTAAAAAAAAAAATTATCCATAGAATTGAAAAATTTTACCATTTTTGTACTTAGGCAGCCATGATGCATCAAATCTATATAGTGGTTAGTCAAGCCTTTTTTTGCTGTTGACCTGTGTTATCAATCCCATTTCTATTCACATACAAATCTATTGTTATACATTCATATTTAAACTTGAAAGAAAAAAAATATTCAAGGTAGAAATTTAAAAATACAAAGTCAACTAACATTTGTCATTTGTTTTTACTGTTCAAAAAATTACTATCAATTGTAGTAAAAAAACAACTGTAAAAAATTAATGTAAAATTGTAAAACAATAATCTTATGTGGTTTGTTTTTTAAAAAGAACTACAAGGTTAGTAAAAAATTCAATTTGTTCTACAAATGACTGAAATATACATTAAAAATAAAGAAACTGTATTACAATCGAAACAACTACATATTTTTAAATTAATTGGGTTTGGGTTAGTTGTAAAGTAATTACATGACAAGCAGAAGGTCTCCGGCTTGAATCCAGTTCGCGGCATAAGATTTTTTTTTTTAGTAAACTAAATTTTCAAATAACTATTTAATTATATTATATTAATTAGGTTTGCTAACTCTAATAAAATATTGAGATCAGCAACCGAATTTCTGTTGTACATACAAATCTATTTGTAGATATACATATTTAAATTTGAAACAAAAAACATTCAAGTTTGATATTGGAAAATACAAATTTAAATTTTGTTAGGCTAGAGGTAAAGTGATTGCCTGACAAGCAGGAGGTCGCCGGTTCGAGTCCAGTTACCGGCATAAGAATTTTGTATTAATAAACTAATTTTAAAATAAAATAAATTTTTTATAGTTTTGGTAAAGCTAGAAAAATATTGAGATTAGCAATCGAATTTCTGTTGCACATTAGGGTGGGGCGATTAGTATGGAAGGAAAAAATCTTAATGGGCGCTTCGCGTTTCTGATTCTTGGGATTGTACTGAGCAAAAAAGTCCACTAGACCATACGTCTACGGTGAAAATCGAGCTTCCAGATTTTGACTTTACGGCAAAAAAGCCCTATTTTGAAATTAAAAAATAACCCCTTAAACCCCACCCACAAATACGATTGATCCATTAATCTGCTAGAGAATCTTCCAAAGAAGAGATTGATACCATTGGATAAGCTCCTCCTACTTCCTGAGATATGTCCATCCCACACATTGTTACTTTCACAAAATAGGGCTAAAAAGTCAAAATCTGGAAGCTCGATTTTCACCGTAGACGTATGGTCTAGTGGACTTTTTTGCTCAGTACAATCCCAAGAATCAGAAACGCGAAGCGCCCATTAAGATGTTCAAATCGCCCCACCCAATTGCACATACAAATCTATTTTTAGACAAATATTTGAATTTGAAACTAAAAAATATATTTAAAATTGAAATTTAAAAAAAACATATTTAAATTGGGTTAAGGCTTCAGGCAAAGTACTTGCTTGGCAAACTGAAGATCGCCAGTTCGAGTCCAGTTCGAGGCATAACATTTTTATATTAACAAAATAAATTTTATTAAACGCATGTGAATCTATTTATAAACATAGAATATTCAATTTTTACAATATAAATTTTGGAATTTGTAAATAAATGTCGGTTGTAACAATAGTATTCAAATTTAATAATAGTGATAGTACGTGGAACCACAAAAATTCGGTTGGTAAAAAATTCGGTTGCATGTATAAAACTGTTTTCTGCGTGCATATCCCTTTAAATGAAAATGTGCTTCGTGTGTTGTAAAATGTTGTCAAATGTGTGTTGTAACAACTGATCGCCCGGAAGCATAATAAAATTCCACAAGTTTTACACGTTCTTGCATTGAGTATGATGAAATTATAAAATTTCATTAAACTGCTTTTTACCAGCAAAAAAAAATTTTTATTAAAAACTGTAAAAATAAAAATCAGTCAGTCGTAGTTGGCCCACCCTGTATATTAGAACTTAAAAAGAAAACCGCGATTATTTTGAAAAACTATTTTTTCCGGTTGTACACTGAAAGAATACTAACTATGATGATATTAATGAAACAATTTCATAGAAATTTTGTTTTGTGTATTCAATGAAGTATTTCATTATATTCAAGAAATTTTTCATAAATTTTTTTTCATAAATATTTATGGTTTCATAAAAAAATTCACTCGATTTCATAAATTATCTGTTCATAAATTTAATGATTGTTTAGAGCTATGCAATTATTTCAAAGACTTATTTTTTTCATAAAGTTTCATTAATTTTCATGCATTTTAAACTTTAGTTTTAAGATTTAATTCTCAAGTGTTCAACATATTTTATAAAGTGCTTTATTATTTCAATGTAGCCTTGTATGACATAATTTTGGGCATCTATGAAATTTTTTTCAAAATCATATGAAGCGGTTCATTGGCTTAGTTTCAATGAACTTTTCAAGACATTGACGAAGAGTTTTATTAATTTAAAGAACTTGTAAAGAATAAAACATTTTACGAAACTGTTTCATAAAATCTATAAACGCTGCATTGTCTTAATGATCCATTAGTTTAATTAAGATTTTCAAAAATTCTACAAACATTTCATAAACATTGACTTTAATGAAACCTGTTTCATAAATTCTATGAAAAGTTTCAATGGACTAGTTCCCGTGACAATTTTCATTAAAGCTATGAAGAAATTCATTACTAATAAATTTGTATGATATTTAATTGACTTAAGGGTAACTTTTTGGCAGCAAATCAAATAAGCTCTACGCTAATTTTAATTGTGTGCTAAAAGTAAAGTAGCGGGTGGATTAAATGCTAATGTTTCATAAGAGGAATTCAATACTTTAGTTGTAATATTATAAGCTTTTCAAAATCATGGATATTATAAGATATTCCTAGTTTATGCATTTATTATGTATACTACATTTATACTGATGATTAAAATTGATTGGAATTTCTTCAACATACAAAAATTAGAAGAAAAAATAAAGATTAGTTATTATCCTCTCTAATACAACTCTGTGTCTTACTCATTGCAAAATCAACTGCTTGCATGGGAGAAGATAATAAAATAGATCGAAAGTATCTTATAGTGTGATTATATGATTTATTTAAGCTTTATAAGACAAATTTTCGTTTTTTTTTTAAGGAAAGCTATAAATCACTGATTATAACAATCCTGTTAAATATTACAATTTAAGTAAAGAATACCTTATAACAGTATTTATTTAAATCCAGTAAACACACACACACACATTTTAGTACTCTTTATCATGTGATTATTTATTCTTTTTTTTTTTTGTTAGTGAATCAATGATTATTTAACTGAAAAATACGATTTAAGAGCACAAATAAATTAAATTTTTCATATACATTAGCTTTAAACATATACACTAGGGTGGTTACAAGGTCATTTGAGCAAATTCTTTTTCGTCCTGTCTTTCGGGCACCCCCTAAAATGTGCTAATATTCTAGAAAATGTGAGTGGCAAAGTTTCAGATCAATCCGTTAATATTAACCTTTTCACTACCGACTTTTTGTTTGTGTATTTCTATTTTAATTTTAGATTCTTGAAATGAATAAGAACATTTTACATATATGTTTACTTCCGGTCTTACCTACCAAAAAATTGGTCTGAAAATCGAATTTTTTAAACTTCTGAGCCCATTGTTTCACTCAGGGAACTTCTGCTTTAAAAATATGTAGTTGTTTGGATTGTAATACAGTTTCTTTATTTTTAATGCAAATTTCAATCATTTGTAGAACAAATTTGATTTTTTACTAAACTTGTAGTTCATTTAAAAAACAAACCACATCAAATGACTATTTTATGATTTTACATTAATTTTTTACAGTTGTTTTTTGTTATTTAAAAAACTAGAAGAAAAAAATGTTGGTTTAATTTTTACTACAATTGTGGTTCATTTTTTGAACATTTAAAAACAAATCACAATGTTATTTGAATTTACTGAAATGTAAGTCGTCCTTTCTTATAGTGCAATTTCAGTTGTTTTTAACTACATTTGCATCTATTGAAATGTATCTATGAAATGTAACTGGAACTCGGTCATTGAAACTTGTCATTAACTTAATGCAGGTTTTCATAAAACTTAGTGAAAAATTTAATTTTATTTATTAAAAATTTCATACAACTAATAAAAACATTTCATTCCAACGATGAAGCTTTTTCATACATCTTAAGAAAGTTTTCAATCACATTGTGAAGAAAACTTCATCAATTTATTAAACGTGTGTACGTTATTAGACGGGCAGTATATTGTTGGATTGGTAGAATTAAATTTATTATTGAAATTAAACAAAACAATGTATTTCCCCATGTAAAAAAATAAAAAAAAAATTAAGGTGTGAAAAAGTGACGTTTTTGTTTTGAAATCCATAACATCCTACATAAAATTTTAATATCAACTCGAAAATTTCCATTGAGAATATCTATTAAAAGAATCTTAAATGAACATCCTAATTTAAAATATCAAACTCCTAAAATTTTAGTTTGACACACAAATTTTTGATTGTTAAACATATGAAATTTAAATTTAACTGTTAACGTTAAATTTATATTGTGCTCTTAAAAAATCAGTCGTTGTAAAATTTTCGACAAAAACTCAAAAACAAAAGTTTATGGCTGAAAAGTCCAAGCTGAGGCTAAGTGAAGAGTTCAAAACTGTTTTCATTAATGATTTTATGTGCAGAGAGTCTATGGAACTTCTGAATTATACTAAATCAGTTAAAGCTGTAGGTTACAAATTTGTTTTTGCAACAGGTGCTAAAGTTTTTGTAAGAAAATATGAAAGATCTCGAGTTATTTTTATAAGATCTATGGATGATGTTGATACAATTCTTATGAGAGCATCGCAAGGTATACCAGCCGTAAGAAGAAGTCATGTAACCACAATAAATGATGATTCATCTGAAAGTGTAGAGAAGGAAGAAGAAGATGGTGATGATGATAATTCGTTCCAGTCGCCTAATTAAGTATTTAATTATATTTGTCGTTTACATACATTTTTTTCTTTATATAATGAAAAACTCTAAATACTTTTCCAATTTAATGAATTTGGATTTGAGTCATGTCATAAGCTAGTCACTAGACCGTTAAGTCAAACATCCATCGATTGTATATTTGGAAGTTTGATACAACAAGTTGAGGTTTGTTCAATTGAAAACAAACTTTCAGATCATAATATAATAAGTTGCGATTTGAGAATTAAGCGATGTTTTAATGAAAACGTAACCAAAATATGGCACAGGTTTGATTATAACAAGTTTGGGATTTTACTAGATCAAAATCTGATTCAAATAATTAGATGTAGTAATCCTTCAGATCAATGCAAACAATTAGTAGATGAACTATCTTCTGCAGGTTTTCAGTGTAATTCATCACGTAGCACTACACAGAATATTCGTACAAAAATACCGCCCTGGATTACTAAAAACTTATCATCGCTATTGAATCTTAAGGAAAAACTGTTAACTGCTAGAAGAAAGGATAGAAATAATAAATTCATATCTGAGCGTTTGAAGAGAATACGTAAAATTATTAAAACATGTAACAGAAATCTAATGAACGATTATTATGCCCGAAATTTACAACAAATTGGCGGTGACACAAAGAAAACATGGAGGTTTCTAAACAGTGAACTAGGTAGAAATCGGAGAGCTACGCAACAAATTTTTGAGCAAGATGGTAGCCTAGTAACAACAGATGTAGATAAAGCCATGATTTTTAATCAGTACTTTTCTGAAACAATTGATAATCTGAGAAACAATATATTAAGCAATTCAAATGATAATATTAACAACCTAAGAACGTTGATACCATTGCAAACCAGTTTAAACCTGGAGAAAGTAAGCAAAAACTATGTTGAAGAAATTTTAAATGGAATTTCTATAAACAAAAGTGCAGGGTTCGATAAAATATCACCGAAAATGATTCTATGTAGAAAGCCCAAAATTGCGGAAATATTATCGAATATGTTTGGCAAAATGATTGATTATGGTGTATACCCTGAAGTTCTAAAAATTCATAAGGTTGTGCCTATTCCAAAGGGTATTGGATCTAATAGAGTTTTTTTTTTTTTTTTTTTTTTCAATTAAATTTCTTTATTTTCAATTTCTTTATATACATTTCATCTTTAATGATAAGACCTGCGAAGCCTTTTGGCTTGTCTGCAGGTAAATACTATTTAAGAATATATATAATAATTTAGTCGCAGATTCATTGCGAGGATAATAAATAGTTTTTATATATTTTATTTCTTTTAAATTCAGGAATGTTTTTTATGTTGTTTGGCAATTCATTATAGATCGTTGGTAATATTACTTTCAGGGTACGGTCTCCATAGCTATTTTTTGTGGTATTGACCTTAAATTGACCTTCAGAACGTAGTCTCGTATTATATTGATGATCTATTGGTTGTAAAAGTTGAGAGTCGTTAAGTTCTGTAAGAATTGTTAGACGATAAATGTTTTTGATGTTTAGAACTTTCAAATCACGTGGTAGGTTTTTAGATTGGTGGTTATTCGTATTGTTGATAGATAAGTTGTTGTTGTTAGTTGCGGTTATTGTGTTGTTGGGTTATAGGCGGTTGACGTTGCTAATGTTGTTGAGATAGATGTTTTCGGGTTGTTGACTGTTGACATTGTTATTACTGTGATCGATGCTGTTGTTGGTTAAGTTGTTGCTATTTGTGTGTGGATAGTGATTGTTCCATAGTATTTTGAGTACACGGTTTTGTGTTTGTTGTAGGCTCTTACAGTGTGTAGAGTTTCCCCAAGCAGATATACCATGTCGTATATAAGATTCGACTAACGAGAAGTACGCTTGACGAAGTACTCTATACGGTGCGGCATAACTAATGTGGTACAGTGAGTAGGCAGCTTTTCGCAGTTTCTTTTGTAGTTCGTTTACGTGTGTTTTCCATTTAAATGTGTTATCAACATGTACTCCTAAGTACTTGTATGTATTTACTAATTCAATAGTAGTATTACAATCATCATTTGGATCGTTTGTTTTGTTGTGGATGCATTTTATGTCGTGATATTTTAAATTAATGTTGGCTTGTTTCATGTTTGGTTGTCTTATGTGCATTAGTTTCGTCTTGGAAGCATTAATGACAAGACCATTATCATGGCACCATTTAGATATTACATCAAGCTGTTTTTGCATTACTTTTGTGGCATTTTCTATGTTTTTATCGGTTACAACGATTGCTGTATCATCAGCATAAGCGTATGGGTAGCATTCGTTGAGGACGTTGAGCATATCATTAGCATAAATTAGATATAGGATCGGACCAAGTTTTGATCCTTGTGGAACTCCGTGATTCGAATCGATTTCATTGCTGTTTTTGTTATTAATTTTGACTCGATATGATCGGAGACTAAGGTAATCAGTAAACCATGATAGAACAGTACCGCGTATTCCATTTCTCGCAAGAATTGAGAGAAGTTTAGGGTGCGATAGAGTATCGAAAGCCTTACTAAAATCTATAAATAATACCAGACAATGTTCTACGTTGCTTAGAGCATGATTTATGGTGTTGGCAAATTTACCGAGTAGTTGGTTGATGTTTTTGTTTTGTTGAAATCCGTATTGGTTTGGGTTTATAACTTTGAATTTTTTTAGAAAAGTGTTTAATCTTTTCACTATAATTTCCTCCAATACCTTTTCGATGACAGATAGTATGGCTATAGGTCTGTAGTTGTTGACTTCATCTTTTTTGCCGCTTTTATAAATGGGTCTTATTATAGATGTTTTTAACACTTTTGGAACAATTGCTGAACTAATACTTTGATTAATGAGGTTAGTTATTATCGGTGTAAATATTTGAGCATTATTTTTGATATCTTTGGGTCTAATCCCATCAATACCTGCACCTTTCTTTATGTTTAATTTTGTTAATATATTAAAAATTTCATTTTCTGTTGTTTGTTCAATGTATAATGAATTTTGTAGGGTTTTTTCAGGGTAAATATATGTTTTGACATTACATGTGTGAATTATTTTACATACGTTTTCATTGAAGTTTAAAGCAAAGCTTTGCAAGATATTTTCAAGGTTGTTATTTTTAAAATTTCTTAATATTATATCATCAATGTTATTTGTAGTCTTCCCCTTGATCTCATTTATGAGTTGCCAGGTTACCCGAGTGTTATTTCGATTTTCCGCGAATTTTTGTCGGTAATAACTATTTTTCGAATTAACAATTTTTTTATTTAAATTGTTTCTAAATTGTTTATATTGTAGTTCATAAGTTTGATTTCTTTTGTTATTAATCCATTTTTTATAAAGTTTATCCCGTTGTTCACAGCATTTCACTAATTCCTCACTAATCCACGGGTTTGTAGACCTTTTTTTGTTATTTTTTTTCGTTACTTTGGATTTTTCGTAAATTTCACTAAACTTTTCATTTATATTATTATAAGAGTTATTTATATTATTTTTGACGATAAGATTGTTCCAATTTGTTTCATTTATTAGTTTATTTATTTTAAAAGTACTTGTGTATGTCTCTTCATGAAAACAGGTTGGCGATCTCTGATCGTTTTTTCCATTTGTTGCTGCGTCATGTTTGATACAACATAAAGTAGCAAAATGATCAGATATACTAGTTCTGATTACTGCAGCATTAACTAATGTTTGAGATCGTACATTTTTAACAAGACAATGGTCGATACATGTTTGTGTGTTTTTCTTTATATCTATACGTGTTGGTTCGTTTATTACGCTCTCCAAACCGTTTGACATTAACATATCTATATAATTTGTTATTGTGTTATTTTGACTCAAAATATCCATATTTATATCACCCACGATAACTATGTTTTGTTTTGTGCGAATTTGCTTTATTACTTTTTCAAGTTCAGTAATAAACACTGTCTTGTTTTGTATAGGTTGACGGTAGATTGCAAGAAGGGAAAGAGGTTTATTGTTTATTTCGATTTCCAATTGTATTAACTCAAAAGAGATGTTGTTTATTTTAGTTTGTGTGTAGTTAATATTTTCTTTAGCATATACCACTATACCCCCGCCTTTGTCTTTACCGTCTTTTCCTCTGTTCAAAAAAGTAGAGTTAAAACCACGAATATTATAAAAACGATTCTCTTCATCAGTTATGTTGGTTTCGACAAGCACTATAAATTTGATTTTTTCTATTATTTTATTTATTGTTGTTAAAAAAGTTTGGAAATGTTTCCTTAGTGAACGAATGTTCATGAATATTACTGAGAAGGGATAACTTAAAAGTTCATTATCAATTTGATTAAAATGATCAAATGCTAAAGTGGTTTTTGTATTCATATTTTTATTTTTAATTGTTTATTTATATATTTAATATTTATTTTTATATTTTTACAATAAGAAATGTGGTTTATTTGGTGTTTTTAATGTTCGTTGTTTATCATTTCAATATCGGCAGTGTTGGTTATCATTATTAGGGGAGAATTTTCATTTTTTCTTGCGCATATAGTGCCACTTCGAACCCATACAAACTTCCAGCCACAGTCCTTAGCTTTGATTTTTGCAGACCACAACAAACGTCGATTAAAAGCAGTAAGTTGATCATTAACATATATAAATTTATTATCTTTGTCATTGGTATCTTTATTTACAACTTTAGCATCGACTCTGTGGCGTTGAATCTTACTCATAAATTCTCTTTTTTTGTTCAGTGTTGTAAATTCAATTATTGTTTTATTATTAGCCTTTTTGACGCGATAAGCATTGTTGATATCAGAATCATTGATTTGGACATCGACAGAGGCAGCAATTGTTTTTATAATATCACTTGCATTCATAGATGGATTAGTGACGTTTTTTATCTCTATGTTGTTTTTTATTAAAGCTTGATCAATTTTATTTACTGTTTTATCTATTTGATAAATTTTTTGATCTTGCTTTGTTTCCCTTTCATATAAATCACTGACTTGTGTAGCTAACGTTGATATTGATGAGGCCATAGCTGTTATAGAGTTCTTTAATTCATCTATTATATTCGAATTTTGAGAATTATTTACGCTGACAGTGTTATTTAACATTTCAATCGATGTTTTTATTTCTTTTAATTCAGATTGAACCGAAAAAAGGCCTGAGTTTAACGATCCAATTGATAGCGACTCTTTAAATTTTTTATTCGAGCTATTACTTTCATTATCATCATCATATTGTCTCTGCTTTTTTTGCTGGGATACATCATCAAACGAGTTGGTCTGATGGTTGTTGTTCGATTCAGACTTGCTTCGTCCCTTGCACTGATGACATCTCCACACGATGTTTTTGTCAACATACATTGTGTTATAAACTTTTTCGGTTAGAGAGCAAAACTGAGAAAGATGGTAATTAGAGTTACATTTGGAGCACTTCACGTATTTTGCTGTTGAAATGTTTGAGTTACATTGGTTACAGAGAATATTCTCATCGGTTAAACCCATTTTGTTGTTATTTTTGTTTATTTTAATTTCTTTTCCTTTAGCTTTTGTTTTTTTTTTTTTAAGTTTTGTTGTGTAAGAATATTTTATATAAATCTTTTATTTAATATTAAGATGACACTTTCAATATAATATTCTCTTAATTTTTTTTTTTTTTAATCACTACTGAATGTTGATATGTTTCGTCCGGTATCCGTGTTATCAGTTATCGATAAGGTTCTGGAAAAAATAATTTCATTTCATTTTCATTTTCATAATTTTTAATCAGTTGTCTGACTATCTGGAAAGGAATAACATATTATTTGAGCGACAATTTGGTTTTTGTAAAGGCTCTGGAACAGATGAAGCTGTGGTTAACGTCATCGACTACATTTGTGGAGGCTTTGATGCTGGTTTTAATGGCGTGGCTGGAGTGTTTTTTGATCTTTCAAAAGCTTTTGATCTAGTTGATCATGATGTCCTGATCAGCAAGTTAGAGTTAATGGGTGTGTCTAATAACTCTGTTAAGTTATTAAAAAGCTATTTAGAAAGTAGAAAGCACTTTGTACAATTTGGAGACGCTTGCAGTTCTTTGCTACCAGTGAAATGTGGAGTACCTCAGGGTAGTGTGCTTGGTCCACTTTTTTTTAAGATTTATATTAATGACATTGGCAATATCAAATTTAATGGAAAGCTGTTCATGTTTGCGGATGATATTTGCTTATTTTATCGCTAGAAACCCAAATGGATATGATGCTTCAATTGTAGCTGAATATATGAGGCTTAATAAACTTGTTTTGAATGCAGACAACACTAAATTCATAAGATTTAGGCCATATGTTCTAAGGAATGATCCAAAAATGTCAGTTTATATTGATGGTGTTTTAACAGAGGAATCGGACACAATAAAATATTTGGGTATGCTTTTTTGTAGTAACTTGCATTGGGATCGTCACATTGAATTAATCAAATCTAAAATATCATCTGCTGTTGCCATATTATATAAATTTAAGCACAAATTTGATTTAAAAACTAAAATGCTAATTTATGAAAGTTTAATACATAGCCACTTGTCATACCTGCCCATGATTTATGGATGGAAGAATACTGATTCAATGAAGTCTTTACAGTCAGCACAAAACAATACTTTAAAGATTGTTTTTAACTTGCCAATAAGATATCATACATCAGATCTTTTTCAATATCATGCCATTAATATTTTACCTGTAAGAGGACTATATAAGATGCAACTTCTAAAATATATTTTTAAATCGACAAGAAGACTCGGAAATACTTCGATCAGGTTTCAACAGAATGTTGAAGTTTCTCATCGGTTTACGAGACAGAGTCAAAATTTATTTGTAACCAGATGTCGTCTGGAATTGTCAAAGCAGCGAATTAGCTTTGCTGGGCCGAAAGAATTTAATGATCTTCCAAATACATTAAAAAATATTATGCCCTTATCTCATAAAAGAGCATTAAAATCTCATTTGTTGGCTAGCCGTGAAACACTTCTTAATTAAAATTAAAAAAAAAATTAAATTAAATTAAATAATTAAAAAATTAAACAACTAAAATAAAAGGAACAAATTAAATACTTTATTTTTTAACCTTTGTAAATAATTTTATTTGTAAATATGTAAATATTAAAGTTTTTAATAATTACGTATGAATAATGATTAACCCTTGCCTTTTGCCTCTTTAATGCCATTTTTGGTGCTGAGGCCTTAAATTAAAATTTGTAAACTACATTTTGAAAATAAAAACTACTTAATAAAAAAAAAAAAAAAACCCCTCTAAAGGGTAGGGTTGCCTCAGGGTAGCCTTCGTAAAATTGATCACAAATACGTCCAATGAGTGGCATATACTTAAAAATTAATATACTCCGATAGAAAACTAAATTTACTAAATGTTTTTCGAAGAAATTGTTTGTGTTCGGTGCACGGATTTTAAGCGAGAAACCTTCTAAAGGAAAACTAAATGTCTTAACTTGAAAACTAATAGACGGAATTATATGAAATTAGGTAGAATAAGACAAAGCACTTGAGCAATATATATTGAAGTTTATATACTTTGTCGCAGAAGTGAAAAGAGCCATATCTTCTTAAATAGTAGCACAATAAACACAATTTTTGGATTGTAATTATATATATATATTGGTAAGAGCAATAATTTTTGTCAAGAACTTCTCCTTTATATACGTTAGTTTTCAAGATACACCATAAATCTATTTTGGCTCATATCGGCTGAAGTATGCAACGAAAAAAAATAATGGTAGTAGAACTTATTGTTTATTTTTAAAGACTACATGTGCTAGTAGTATGAATTTCATTGGAAAACAGAGTTTGCCCGTTAGAGGATTAATAGTACCACCATAATATCTAGCCCCTTGTATTCAATTTAACCAACTTATTTTCACTGGATTGAATCACATCAAATAATATCAAACTCGAGGTAATATATTCCATTTGTATACAATATGATAAACCACTTATCGGACCAAATTGTATTCAAATTAGATATAAGGCTATATCAAATTTGATATATTTCTTTGTTGCGGCATTTTAATCGGGTTATTTAGTTTTTATAAGAAGTATAATGCTTCGGTCATTGACATTTGCGCTGTTTCCCAAGATTTACTCCAATCAATAAATAAGTTTACTGTGGGGGATCAGATATGGTCTGATCACTTTCCTATTGAGCTTTCACTAAAAATTAAAATAGATGAATCAAACAATACTGCTTCAAATTTGCTGCCAAAATTAATTTGGAAAGAAAATTATAAAACAAATTACCATATAGTGGTGAAAGAAGCACTAGAGGCAACAAAAATACAACAACAGAAAGCATATCTAGAATTTAATGATATATCGCAAATTATAAAAGACTCGTATAGTAAAATCTATAAAAACGGATTTAAAATTCCACAAAAGCAAAAATGGTTTACAATAAAATGTTATAATGCTCGTAACGCCTCATTCAAAAGGCTGCAGGAATACAGAAACTTGGGTAGCGATGTAAACAGAACGAAATACATGAAAGCTAATAAAAAATTTAAAGAAATCTGTAATGAAGCCAAAATTAATTATAATCAAAAACTAAATGAAAAGATAGAAAAAGTGAAAAATAGCAAAGACTGGTGGAAAGTAGCAAAGGAGATAAGAAATGATGATTTACCCCCAACTTTAACAATTCAGGCAGAAGAATTTATGTCGTATTTTAAAAAACTACTGAACCCTGTTCAAAACACCGTTAACATACAATATGCGTTCCTTCATGTCAATGACCATGAGCTGGATAAGATGATAACAATATCGGAAATAAAAGAAGTACTTCGGAAAACAAAATCAAATAAGGCTCCAGGTGAAGATAGGGTTCCATACGAATTTTTTAAGAATGCACCAGAAGAACTATTGGAAGAAATAACAAAAACTTGCAACATATTGTATGATCGAGGCTGTGTTGATGACTCTTTTATACTAAGTATAATATATCCAATTCATAAAAAAGGCGATGCTGCATTGCCAAGCAATTATCGTGGCATCTCTTTTATGAATTGTTTACCGAAAATTATGATGGGTCTCTTAAACGAAAGACTCTCTACTTGGGCTAATCATAACAAGGTGTTAAATGAATACCAGGCAGGATTCCGTAAAAACTACTCAACAGCCGACAATATATATAGTCTATCGTCAATAGTACATTTAAATTTTGCTGAAAATAAAAAAACCTATGCTTTTTTCGTAGACTTCAAAGCAGCTTTTGACAAGGTATCGAGAAGTGCACTGATCTACAAATTACACACTCTGGGAGTATCTTCGAAAGCAGTCAAGTTTATGGAATGTATTTATGAGAAAACACAAACTGCCGTATGGACAGGAAATGAACTTTCGCGACCATTTTCTACAGAATGTGGTGTAAAACAGGGGTGTTTATTGTCACCGTTACTTTTTGCACTATATCTAAATGATCTGCATGAATATTTAGAAGGTGGGCTCCGTATTGGAGATATAAATATACGATTATTATTATATGCAGACGATATAGTGATTCTTGCAGACAATATTAATGTACTACACAAAATGATACACCGACTTGAACAATATTGCAATACTTGGAATGTTGAAGTGAATTTGGGAAAATCAGAAATAATGGTTTTCAGAAAGGGTGGTAAATTGTCTCGTAAAGAAATGTGGTATTATAAGGGTCAAGAAATAAGAACAGTCTCAGAATATTGTTACCTAGGGGTCTTACTAACACCCAAAATGTCTTTTACAAAGCACGTTGAACAAAGAAACCAAGCAGCAAAAAATAGCATCAATCTAACATGGCAAAACTTTTTAAAGAAAGGCACAATCTCTATCTCATCCAAATGGAAACTGTTTCTTGCAGTTTGTAGAGCAGTACAGACATATGGTGCACAAGTTTGGGGATTTGCGAACTTCCAAGATGTTGATAAGTTACAAATATATTTTTAAAGAAAATACTAAGGCTCCCGGCTTTCACGCCAACATATATACTTTTGTCCGAAACTGGTATAGAAAATGGACATTTGTATACTTTAGATCTTCATATGAGATATGTATGCAAAACAATGTTTCAATACGAAGAAGATCGTTTGCCGCAAAAATTCACAAAAATGTTGCTGCAAAAACGACTGTTGTGGGTGGACGTGCTTAACAAACTAGGTGCCGAATTTAGAATTGATTGGACCGAAGCGAACCCTAATGTACAGCAGTGGAACAATAACCGTATAAATCTTATAAACTCCCTGAAGTCTAAATACTATGAAAATGTATTGCTAAAAATAGCTAATACAAGCAGAACTTATAGAAAAGTTGACATAGTAAACGGAAGTAAATATATATCAGATGAACGTAACCAAGATTTTTAACATGGATTTTTAAAGCACGAAGCGATTTGATAAAATTAAATGGGAACAGATTTCAAGTAAATGCGTCAAATATATGTACATTATGTAATTCTAGAGAAATTGAAAACATAGAACACTTTCTAGGTCGTTGTAAAGCTCTAAGTGAATTTAGAATTATGTATTTAAAAAAGGCTTGTTTTAATGACAGGGAAATTTTAGAAATATTAAATGGAATAAAAGTTAATTGGCATTATTTGGCAAATTATATAAAAACTTGTGTAGAATATAGAAATTTTCTTATAATGGAATTTAATAACTAAACACTTTATCTCGAATTGTTATTTGTATACATATGTTAAACGGCTGACGACAATGGTCAGAGTCGTAAATATTTATAAATTTATTTTTATTTTGTAATTATATGTATTGCTGAAAATAAAAATAAAACTACTACTAATGAAAAAAAAAAACGTAAAATTGGGTAAAAATGTATCCCACTTTATGACCCCAAAACGTAAGATTGCGCACCTAAAAACAATACGTGTTTTATAAATGTTTGTCCTCTACAACATAAACAAAGTTTTTTAAAATATAGTATTAACACAAGTTTACATTATTTTGTCAGTTTCCGATTTTATCAAAAAAATGTCAATATGTATTGAATATGAATTTTTGATTGTAAACATTTGGTCACTTTATTAATTGGTGGTCAAATGTACTGTCGTACTGTACTACATAGCGTATACGTTATATTTAGATATATATCAAAACAATCATACGCTACAGTGACTGTGCTATGAAACACTTTGTTTGTAGTTTTAACTAGAGATGACACGAAAAGTCTATTCGCCACTTTATTGAATACCGAATATTCGGTTTAAACCGAATACCGGATATTTTCCGAATAGTTTTTCGTACATTTTCTTATATATTTCATATACAAGTATACTGAACTTTGGATATAGCCAATATATGTAGAATAATAAACCTTTTTAAGGTTGAAAACTCATCTCAAACTACTACAAACAACGGTGCTTGACGAATAATTTTGCCGAATAGTGCCGAAAATCGAATAGTAACTGAATATTCGTGACATCTCTAGTTTTAGCTCGTTATTGACACAGAGCTCCATTTTCGACCTAGTACTTTTAAACGGATATATTTAAGAGGTTTAAGAGTCTTAAAACAGTTCAACATATAAAATACAATCAATAAATTTTATTTTGAAAAGTTCTTCATAATTAAAATTTTGAAATTTTAGGATGGGACCTTTTTCAAAAATTATTTAAAACTATATAATTA
Organism: Delia radicum; assembly: GCA_021234595.1. Lineage (NCBI taxonomy): Eukaryota > Metazoa > Arthropoda > Insecta > Diptera > Anthomyiidae > Delia > Delia radicum. The sequence continues at coordinate 221,871,324 of CM037851.1, forward strand.
ATTCACCGATTCCCAGTGTTGAAAAGCATTACCATATAAATGGTTATATAAGGTGGCGCAAAAGTAATCCTCCTATCAGAAAATGCTATACATAATAAATACATAATACAAAAAAAAAACATCGGAAGGTTATTTTTGCGCCACCTTATATAAGTACATATTTGGTATTGACAAGTACTTACAATTGTCATTACAAATCTCATTACTTTTATATGGGAAGTACGCGCAAAATAATGATATATCATTACTAACCACCTAACAAAAAATAGAAAAATATGCGGTTACTTATATGCCTACCAGTATGGACAAAAATAATGAGTCTACAAAAACATTTTTAAAAAAACTAAATTTAATAAAAAAAAATTTTTTTTTATTTAAACTTTTTTTTTAATAAATTGTGCCCTCACCAGATTCGAACCCGGGCCACCAGGTTGTCAGTCAACTATTCTAGCATCTTAGCTTTCTCGACATGTTATACTTGATGACAAGCTTGACAACATGTCATTACTTTTCAGCTTATAAAAAAATATAAAATATGTTCTTACATATGTCCTTACTAGAGCTGGAAAAACGATAAGTCTAAAAATAGTTTTTCAAAATATTTTTAGATCATTAATTTATATTTAAAATAAGGATAAAAATAAGTAGTTATGGGTAACGCCTTATTTTTTGTATTAATATAATGTGAAAATTAACTAGTTATTAGCATACCAAGGAATGTTATTTGTGACCTTAATCAGAAGAATAACTTTTCAAAAGAGAGAAACATGGACATACACTCAGAATATTATGTAGGTTACTGTTTGTAGTTAAAAAAAAGTTTTCAGTTGAGTTAAAAATAAGGGAACATGCATTTATTATACCCTCCATCCCATAGTGCAGGAGGGTATATATCACTTTGTCAAATGTTTGTAATTCTTTTAAAAAAATTCTGGGACCCCATAAACTATATATATTCGTGATCAGCATGAATAGAGAAGTCGATATAGCCATGTCCGTCTCTCCGTCTGTCTGTGTTAATACAAAATTATCCGCCAATACAGAAGAGGTGTTGCTAATTTTCAGTCAAATTGTTTTTTGATATCATGAGCAGTTTCCTGGTGAAAATGATCAAAATCGGTTAACGCGTTCAAAAGTTATGAGTGAAAATGTGGGAATACCTCTTAAAATATTGAATCAAATTTTAAAATATTCTATTTATTTCATCATACATACGTACATTCAATGCTTATACACAAGAATATACGCAATCAGGGATGGCAGTCAATATCGCTAAAATACTGTCTCTGATTCAAACCCCTTCCAACTGACTATCGTTATCCCAAAAATACCGTTACCGAAATAATTGAAATACCATTATCCGTAAAATACCGTTACCGATATAATTAAAATATCAATACCATAAAAATACCGTTACCGAAATAATCTACCAGTATTTGAAAAAAAACTTCTTTAAATATATATATTTTCCCAAAGTATGATCATAACTAGAAAGTCATTAAAATTCTGGCATAATGGGGCCAAAAATTGTGGTGTGCATTAACATTATCTGAATAACTAAAATAACGTTACCCTTAAAATGCCGTTACCAAAATAACTGAAAAATCTTTTCCCTAAAATAAAGTTACCGAAATAACTAAAATGTAACGCTATTTTATATCTAAAATACAGTTAGCGAAATAAATAAAATACCGTTAACGCTAAAAGCCCGCAACCGAAAAACCTGAAATATAGTTACCCCTAAAATAACGTTACCGAAATAAAAGAAAATAGAGTTAACCAGACCAATAACCATATAGAATCGGTTACCATCCGTGGTCATAATCAACACAAAAACAAAAAAACCCACAAAATATTGTTGTTGTTTTTTTCTTTTGTAATACAGGGTGGCTGATAAATGCCACTACAAAACAAAAACGTAATAACTTTTTTTCTGAATTATTAATCGGTTCCATTTTTTTTTTTTTTTGTTTCATTGCTTCGTCTTTCAATTTAAGGAAAACGAACGATTGGGGTAAAGAATAAAAAGAATAAAAAAATATTTATATGTAAAAAAAGTTATTTGATTTTCTTAATATAGCACTATTTATCAGCCACCCTGTATCTATGTAGGTTTTATAAATGGTATGTATGTTTAGTAGCAATCGCATGCAGTGTTGCCAGGTTTGACGATTTATCGTCATTTTGACGATATTTAATACCCAAAATAACTAAATGATGATTCTATGATTTTTGCTGCCAACAAAATTACGAACTTTTGCCAAAAGTTTAATATATCAGCAAAACATATATATTTGTCACTGGATCTATTTTTCGATTTATATTATTATCGATTAATAGTATTTGAAAAAATACCAGTTTCTTTCTTTTTTGTGTCTCGAAAACACTCTAAACACATAAAATATTTTCTTTTTTAATTTTTTGACAAACTTAATTTTATCACACTTTTTGTTTGACTTATGTGATGTATAGTATGAACATATGTGTCGTAATGTAAATGGGTATTTAATAATTATTTCATTATGTATGTCTCCGCAAGCGTGTTTGTAAAAATAATTCTCCATCCCATAGTGCGGAGGGTATACACACATTGTAAAATGTTTGTAATTCTTTTAAAAAAAAAATCTGGGAAAAACCCACAAAATATTATTGTTGTTTATTTTTTGTTTTGTTTTGTAATACAGGGTGGCTGATAAATGCCACTACAAAAAAAAGTAATAAATTTTTTTCTGAGTTATTAATCGGTTAAATTTTTTTTTTTGTTTCATTGATTCGTCTTTCAATTTAAGGAAAATTAACGAATGGGGTAATGAAACTATTATTTTTGATTCTGCGCGACTATAATGCTTTGGAGGCTGGCGTTCCGTATAAACAAACTTAACGGGCACATTAGGCGGCACTCCTTCGAGCAGATTGGGCTCGTAAAATATTTTGTCAATCGTGGGACAATCATTAGGACGCTTTTTAATTAAAATTTCTCAGTCAAATTCTAGAGTTTCGACATGGAATATTTTTGCTCATATATGTATCACCAGACAGTCAATTTGATGTCATCAGGCGTGTTAGTCATTTTAGTTAAATTGTTTCTTAAAAGCCATTAAAAATACTTAATAAAAATATATGGCTTTTCAAATGTAAAAACAAAGAAATATTTGTCTGTATTGAAAAAAAGTTATTTTAATTTCTTATTGTAGCAATATGGATCAGCCACCCTGTATGTATGTACGTATGGAGGTTTTTATAACTGGTATGTATGTATGTATGCATTAGGAGCAATCACATGCAGTGTTGCCAGGTTTGACGATTTATAGTCATTTTGACGATATTTAATACCCAAAATAACTAAATGATTATTATGCGATTTTTGCTTCCAAAAAATTTACAAATTTTTGACAAAAGTTTAATATGTCAGCAAAACATATTAATTTGTCACCGGATCTATTTTTTGATTTATATAATTTGAAAAAATACCAGTTTCTGTTATTTTTTGTGTCTCGAAAACACTCTAAACACACAAAATATTTTCTTTTTTAATTTTTTGAAAAACCTAATATTATCACACTTTCCTTTTGACTTATGTGATGTATAGTATAAACACGTGTGTTGTAATGTAAACGGGTATTTAATAATTATTTCATTATGTATGTCTTAGCAAGCGCATTTTTTTTTAAATCTTTTTTTTTAATTGGCGTATGCTTTTTAAACCCTAAATTCACTAAAACTAATTCACTAAAACACTAATTTCCCTCTGAAATTCAATAAAAATCAAATTTGCAAAATGGATCTTTGTTATAAAGAATTCATTTAATTTAAATTGTTTGTCTCGTCAACCAGCCTCCATACAAATGATGTCTGATATAACGAACTTCTTATATCCACACATTTCATACTTCAATTTGCATTTCATTTTAATTCTGTCCAATTCGACTGAATATATGTAACTGAAACGATTTCCACTTAAACTATGTTAATGTAGTATTTACAAAACAGTTCAAAAAATTCTACGTAATCACCTTCTTGGACCTCTAAATGTTTTTTTAAAAGTCCATGTGAAAAAAGCATAACTATGCTTAAAATGTAATATTAAATTCCTGTCAGTGCATGCAAACGATTTCTCAACTCTTTCTACAGTTTTTATCAATTCTGTAAATTGTCACTACTGATTTTAAAACCAATTATTATCCCAAAAAAAAACTTCCTTCATTGAGAACAAACCTGCAGAATAACTTTGAACATTAATTTGTGTTTCAGTGAAAAATAAGATGAAAAACATTTAAAGTTTTTATTAATATTATACTAGCTGACCCGGCAAACGTTGCATTACCTTCAAATTTTAATTGTAATTAATTCTTTAAATCAAGAAAATTTTTTTACGCAAATATATAATTAAAAAAATAAATTCACATTAGTAAATCATTTTAAAATTTGTAATTTCATGGGAAGCCCAACGCCTCTTGCTCACCAGCCACTGTCTGGTCAGCTCTTATCACAACCGTAAATTCATCTGTCGGCATCTGGGGTAGGGCTGTTTTGAATAGACGGATGAGGCTGTTGTGTTCGTGTAACATAGCTTGAAGATTAACATAGGTTTTTTGTAAATATCTTCGGAACTACATAACCGATTTAAGAGTTTGATATCTCGTTTTGAAAAACATGGCAACGGCTTTCAAAAAAAAAAAGAAATTATTAAATAACCTTGCAAAAAGTCTTGAATGTGATGATTTATTTTAATGCTTATTTGTTTTTTGCTTTTGGTACCACGCCCATTTAACCCATGCCGCCCATTTTCAGATCGACTACCAATATTTGTAATTGATGGACTCGTACAACATTTGAAGGCTATATAGCTAATATAGAACCCTAGATATTTAATATTAATATTAATTTTGTATATGAGCTAAATAATCACTTTGTAGGGGAGCTACCATGCCCACTGGTATGATCCCGCCCAATTTTCCCATGACTATTCATAATATAATCAATGTGCACAAATTTCTAAGACTCTGGCTATTATAGAACTGTAGATATATGATATTAAATATTTACTTTGTATGGGAGCTGACACGCCCACTGGTCCGATCACGCCCATTTTTAGATGTTGGCCGATTCTCAGACCTACTCAATATGCTCACAAAATTTCATGAGAATCGGTCAAGCCGTTTCGGAGGAGTACGGGAACGAACATTGTGACACGAGAATTTTGTATATAACACAGTGCAACACATAAATTGGTTCCTCTTTCGTACCCGGTTTTTTTTGAAGTGTATATCGAAACTAAAAAAAATCCGCAAAGGACTTGGCCAGATTACATCGAAATTTTTTTTTTTGGACACCCTAAGTTTTTGCACCCAAACATGATTTTTTTAAAAAAGGAAAATTTTTATGGAATCCATATATCATAAACCGTTCGGAATTTTGTTTTTATGTCTTTGGCAAAGTTGTAGATCCAAACCAAAGCAAAAAAATTCTCATATGGACCGACCCAAAAAAATTGCATCCACTGCATCAAAATTGCAAAAAATTGGGGAAAAAAGGTTTTTTTATATTTTTTTGTTCTGAAATGGCTTAAATACTGGGAATTTAAGAAATCTTTCTTCAGCTAAATTATATCTAACAACAATATAAACAACTCTCTAGTACATGTCATCTTAATACGAACATTCCTTAACCCTAGATAAGCTCACACTTATTTTGCATAGCCAATGTTTGTCGTTTCGACAAAGAAATACTATATAGGTTAATGCCGTTTTTGTTGTTACTTGTTTTCAAATTTACTATTTAAACATTTTATTGTTGTAATGCTGATAAAGGCAAGAAGCTGGACGCAATGCTTGCAGAGGTTTGTTGGTGGAGCCACAAGGTGTGCCTGTGTGAGGATGGTGATGTGGAAGACCCAGGAGACACTGGATTTAGAGATGTGCCTTTCTTCTTGTAGTAGTGCAGAGTCAGACCATGACCTTGAACCACCACCAAAAATATTTAAACCTTAACAGGCGTGAGTAGCAATGGTATGTTATTTATTTATTCAGTTAAAATTATATATTTTCTTATTTTAGTTCTGTTCGACAAACGTTACCTCGCGAATCCGCTTTGACTCCATCTTACCAAAAAGCGTTTTTATTAACAAAAATTCGGTAAATGAGAGCGTGATAAGAAAGTAATTGTGTTTCTCATTTTACCAGAAGTTACTATACTTTTTTCGGGTAAAATCGTAGCAGAATAAAATCATCGGCAGTTAATAATACACATGTTTTGCATTTGTATAAATAAACAAAAAAACTTAAACAAAAAATAAAAAAAAAATTATGAAATTGTTAATTGCGTTATAAAATAATTACTTTTTATTAATAAAATAAATATATTCATTTTTTCAAAAACATATCAGCATTACAACAATAAAATGTTTAAATAGTAAATTTGAAAACAAGTAACAACAAAAACGGCATTAACCTATATAGTCTTTCTTTGTCGAAACGACAAACATTGGCTATGCAAAATAAGTGTGAGCAAAAAGATGTGCTTTCTAGGGTTAAGGAATGTTCGTATTAAGATGACATGTACTAGAGAGTTGTTTATATTGTTGTTAGATATAATTTAGATTTCTTAAATTCCTAGTATTTAAGCCATTTCAGGACAAAATCATGAAAAAATCATAAAAAATAGCATTTTTCCCCAATTTTTTGCAATTTTGATGCAGTGGATGCAATTTTTTTGGGTCGGTCCATATGAGAATTTTTTTGCTTTGGTTTGGATCTACAACTTTGCCAAAGACATAAAAACAAAATTCCGAACGGTTTATGATATATGGATTCCATAAAAATTTTCCTTTTTTAAAAAAATCATGTTTGGGTGCAAAAACTTAGGGTGTCCAAAAAAAAAAAAAATTTCGATGTAATCTGGCCAAGTCCTTTGCGGATTTTTTTTTAGTTTCGATATACACTTCAAAAAAAACCGGGTACGAAAGAGGAACCAAACGATGACCTTAAAAATGCTGCACTGTGTAAGATAAGATAATATTCCTAGTATGTTTAGATCAAATCGGTATGTTTTTCGCTAAAATTAAAGTGTTTTTGTATTTAATACAATTCATTTTCGTTACATTGCTAAAAGCCTATTTTGTGGCTTTTTTCTACTAAAATCACGGGTTTTGTTTTATAGAAAAATAATTATTTCAGTGCTACATTATATGTAAATATTTCTTGTACGGATAATATTATTTTCTACAAATATTGATTACTTTGAGACATCGATTTGTGCTTTTCCCCTATTTCAAGTGTTATAAGCAAACTGCATTTAATTATTGCAATAAGCTGAGTTTATTATTGTCCTTCGTTAATCGAGTGTTAGATTTTTTCTACTAAATTCGTTTCATTTACAAACAAAAGTTTTTTTCCTAAGAATATTTTTTTCTATTATTTTTTTTTTATAAACTTCCCTTCACAATTTAAAAGGTGGAGCCAGTTATTCTTCAAATTTGGTCCTTTCTCAATTACAATTATGTAGATATTAAATTAAATTACTAATTCACAATATATTTATTATTTTTAAAACTATTTTTTTCTTATTACTGTCCCTTTAAACCTATCCCTTTATAACTTAATAGATGGCGCTATTGACAATTTTCCCAATTGGACGCTTCCATCAATTGCAATTGGATTCTTAAAAGAATATTAATTGGATTTTAAATCTCAATTCAAATATATATTTAATATCATAGAAATTAAACATAGCGATTTCAGCGCCTGAATATCGAGGATTTTTTTAATAGCAAAGACACAAACCATATGTATTGAATTGTATAAATCTTTATCTGTATTTATATACAGTGCAATTCGCTTTTAACGATAATTGGTACAACATTTTTTTCTTCACCCCAAATACATTATTGTTATTTTTACAAAGAATATAGATATATATATATATATATATATTGTTTGCACTTTCACTGGCTAATTCAAACAATGGGATGGAGGGTATCCAAAAATTCGGCACAGCCGAATTTAATCTTTTTTATACCAAATTCGGCACATCGGACTTTAATGCTTCCACTTGTTTTGCAAATAAATTTTTTTTTGTTGAACTTTTTTATGTATTTGTTCAAAATAATTTACTACCATTTACCGACTTATTTACATTCATTTATTATTTCCACTTATTTCAAGTTTCATGCAAATTAAACCACAAAAACGGAATATTGCTATTTATTTATTTCCTTTACAGTTGTTATAAGTTTAAATTATTTTCATCAAAAAAAAAAATATTCTAAGAAATTCGTTTCTGTTTTTCTATTGAAACAGTTTGTTTATATACAAAATTATTTCAATTCAAATTACAAGAAAGTGAAAAAGTTTACACAAATGTGTATGTACACATTTTGTAGAAAAAAAAAACTAACCAAACCAAGAAACTGAAATAATTTCAGATAAGTAAATCGAACATTTATTTTTTGCTTATCTGTAGTTAAAATTTGAACATTTATTTTAAGATTACTATTTATTTGTTTTGACGGAGTTGTTAGTTATTTAAACAATATTTTAAAATAAATAAAAAAAAACTTTTGATTTTAATAAAAAGTACGTAGACCGGCTTTTAAGTGATTTATCATTTAGGTTAAATTACATTTTCAGTTAATCTAAACTACAAACTATTTTGAGTGTGGTCGACCTTAATATTCAGAACACGATTTGATCTACTTAATCTTAAAGATTAGATATTAGTTTTTAAATCGAAGTACAATTTTAGTTGTTGCAAACAAAAATATTTTAATGTGAAAATGTGTTATATATGCCGAATTTAATTTTCTTATTACGTTTTGTAAATTCGTAAATATTATTGCTCTGTATTTTGTCAAAATGGTCTAGGGAAACTGAAAAAAACACTTATGTAGCAAACCTTGTATTATTAAAACATGGTTATTGGTAAGTCTATCTTATTTGTGTTAAGGTAATGCCGACAGTAAGCTGTTGTCATTACTTGTAGTAAGAAAAGTAATCACATGTAATTACGGTTTCTAGACTGGGCTGTATATAATTTTTGAAAATCTGACAGAAGCGACCATGAATCTTTCAAATACAAAAAGTCTAAAATTTTCCAAAATTCGGTTTTAACTCAAAACATAATAATGGCTAGTGCTAATTAAAATTCTATTGCATTTATAAAAATTATAATGTCAGGGTTGCCATATGACAATTTAAGAAAATTGTTAAAAATCACGATATATACTATATTTTTTCAAAAAAAATTTTAAATCGGTTAACGAAAAAAAAAATTGTTTTTAAAATATCTTCAGCAGTCTAGGTTTTGCATCCTGTCAAAGTGTAAAATTTTATTGACAATAGTTTCACAAAAGGGCGCTTTTAGGCGACAATATATTAATAATGTTTGGCTGAAAAAAGTTCAGCGAATCTATGACGTGCCATTGATTAGTTAACACAAATTGATAAATTTGTCAGTGTACGATTAGTATAAAAACTGTGATTTTATTTAAAAATTTCAATATGTATTGATAAATATGGATTTTTGTTAAAAAAAAAAAAAAATAAACCATGTTTTTGATCGTAAACAGTTGGTTACATTATTAGTGGGTGCTCAAAACACTCATACGCTACGGTGGCAGTGCCGCTACACGTAAAAAGAGTTACATTTTGTTTTTTTTTTTGGGCTCATTTCTGGCTCAATGAGCCCAAAAAAACATTATTAAAATTTAAAATTTATGTATGAATGTGGTTGATCTAAAAGAGCCTTCTTTTGAAATCGAAAATGATTCAGAAAAATGAGTGTGTCAAGAAAAATTTCAATCATAAGTTAGAATCTTTTTTGTGAAAAAAATGAATCTAAATTTCTCTCGTAGATTGATGACTCTTTGTAGTCATTTCTGAGTCCGAAAAATCACTTTGGAATCTTGATTGAGATCTCCTAAATTCAAAAAGTCTGTATTTTTATTATTATTATTATTCATTTATTTACCTTATAATTAAAAATTATAAAATAAATTGATTAAGAGCAATAGCAACATGGGCCTTCAGCTCTATAAACTTAAAAAAAAAATATTTATGTTATTTTATAGAGTTTAGATAGGCTTTAAATTACATTATACAGATTTGATATTTTTAGAAATTTCTTTAACTGAGAAATATTTTCCAGGGAAATGTGGGACAGTAGGTATAGAGGGTCTTGGTTTTGGAAAATGCTTATCCGTGAGTTACTGATTTCTGGACAATCACAAAGGAAATGGGAAGGCTTTGTGGGATATGGGATATTACAATCGCAAAAGTGTGTACTATTGGGATTAAATATTGATTCGTGTGTTACTTTGGTGTGACCCAGGCGGAAGTCGTTCGTATTTGATACAATCTAGTCTCTTTACGTCCATTGAAATACTCGTCATAAAGTCGTGAATTACCCTCCGGCTATTATTGATACTTCTATACCAGGATGAGGTAGAATTAAATAAATTATTCCTGTCATCAACATTGTACTTTTCGACCACCATTGTACCTAGGTCTTTACGACTAAGATTCCGTGTGAAGCATAAAGGATGTCTGATAGCATTCCTGGCGGCAAAATCCGCATATTCATTTCCTTTTATCCCGTTATGACCAGGTACCCAGACCAATTTTATATCTGGAAATTTTAAAGAAAGTGCGTTCCTAATCTTAGCAGTGTAATAGTCATCGTTTAAAATATTCTTTATTGCCATTAATGAAGAAAGAGAATCTGAGCAAATAGCAAATTTTCCGGTTTTCCCGTTCGCATATAAAATTGCCTCATAAATAGCTATAAGTTCAGCAGAAAATACGGAGCTGTGGTGAGGAAGGTTGGAAACTTTAATTATACTATTCTCCGTAGTAACACTATATGTTGTCGAGATGTCTGTCCTCGACCCATCAGTAAATAAAAAGTTATACTGACAATTCATCTCTGATCATGGCAAACATTTGTCTGTATTGAGAAGGATTAGTATCGGATTTCAATTGCTCGTGTAGGGTAGTATTAATTGATGAAGAGTCAAAAGCCCAAGGTGGAAGTTGTTTAGACCTATAGGCGTTAACTTGCAGTGGTATATCTAGTTCCTTGCAATTCTGTATGGTTCTGTCTTTGAAATATATTCCAAAAACAATAAGATCACAAGATAAGGGGTTCACATTTGCATAAGCGTTTAATTTTATTAGGAACAACTACAATTGGATTACAATATTAGAATCCACAAAATATATTAACCTTCTTCCGGTTTATCTTGTTGGACCAATTCTTAACACATTAACTCGCCGATAATATTTTTTTTGCTAAATTCATTAGATTTTAAGCCGATATTATGGCAAACCCGCGCACACTGCAATTTTATACTTTTTGTTTTGTTTTGAAAAAAATAAAAATGACAAACAAAAATAATTCAAAAAAATGTTTTGTTCCAAAAAGAATCTTTTTTTGAGCATTTTTGGATGGCTAAAAAAAAACTATTATTTCTCTACTTTTCAGCCTTATATTTGAATAATTTTTTCAATAAGTTAAAGAGCTCGAAGTTAAAGATTATCACCATTGATCTAAAAATATATTGAAAACTTGTGTGTTATGTTATGTCACGGAAGTGGTTAATTAATAAATTTGAAAACAAAAACTCTATAGATTATTTGTTAGGACAATATCCTAATGAAGAAATATAGAGTATGGCCTCGAACTTGAATAGTTTTCATTTTCATTGCACAATTAAATGTCGGAAAAAATATAATTTTTATTATTAATAAAAATTATATCAAACTTGCATAAAAGACAAAGTATGGTCTTGTTTACACTTCCCCTGTACATTTTGTTTTTAAAAACAAATGTACAAATAAAAAGGCAAAGAAACAAAAACGTGTATTGAATATTTACCAAAGGTAGACATACACACAAAAAACTAGTTTTTAATTTATTTTTTGATCAATGGTAATAATCTTTAATTTCGAGCTCATATATCAGTTCTCATGTAGTGAATAAACTAGTTTATATGAATGTTTGATGTTTTGCATGGGATTGTCACTTCTTTCAAAACGTGTTCTGATGATGGGAACCTAGGAAATTCCCAAAATAGATCTATCAACACATTCCTGAAAGTGGTCAATTAATAAATTTGAAAACAAAAACTCTATAGATTATTTGTTAGGACAATATCCTAATAAAGATATATAGAGTATGACCTCGAAATTGAATAATTTTTATTTACAATGTTTTATGTTTTAAAAATGCAACAATTTCAGTTCGAAATATATAAAAAAAAACGCTCATTATATTTTTTCTTCTAAGCTACATTTTCATTCTTACATCAACAAGATACCAAAAACATTTGCAGATTTTATTAATTAATTCTCAAACTTTGATTGGAGGAAAATGCACTAAATTTCTAAAATTCCAAAATAATTCCTTACACTCAGAATATTATGTAGTTTACTGTGTGTAGTTTTAAAAAAAAGTTTTCAATTGAGTTAAAAAAATCGAAAACATGCATTTATTTTACAAATGAATATATTTTCAACATTCTTATACATTTGTTCAAAAATAATTTACTACCATTTACAGATTTCATTTAGTTTCATTTATTATTTTCATTTAACCAAAAAAAGGGAATATTGTCGTTTATTTGTTTGTTTTTCAATAAAAATATAGTCAAACAATTTGAGTCAGGTTTTTTATTAAAAATACCGTTTTTTGAACTCTATTACATAAAATAATAAATTTCAAATTTAGAAATATATTTGATAATTTATAATTTAAAAATGTTTAAATTTACTTATTTATTTAAAATAATTATATTTCATAAGTAAACTCTTTCAAAACTCTGTCTGTGTATTTAAAGATTTGTAATGCTTTAGATTTTTCCCTTTTTTTATCCCAAAATACAAAAATAAATCAAAAAAGCTTAAATGCTACTTTTAGAATAAGCTATCGATATATTTTTTAGTTTTTTTTTTTTTTTTTTTTTTGTCTTCTTCTACAACTAACACTACAATTATTGCCGCTGTTGCTACATACTACAACCAATGACTACAACAGTTGTTGTCATTCATGCTTGAGTGTAAGGTAAAATGTTGTCAATATTGCATTGGCTTCTGTTGGTTGCTCTTGTCTTTGGCGTGGTGTAGAGGGTGTAAATGTCAATTTCAACAATTGACAATCAATTTGTAGCGATTATATTGAATTAAGCTTAAGAAAATTTATAGATCTCTAAAAAGAATGGCAAGTGGGGTCGAATATATGATGTTTAAAATGGTATAGCAGGTATCCAAGAGATAATGTTAAAGAAATTAATAAAAAGAATATTTAGGAAAGGAAAAGAAAAGAAAGATATTCTGCAAATCTACAAACTAAATATAAGAGCACATTGTACCACATGGCGTATGATTGTTAATTTTATTTAATTAATATTACACATACGCACAGTGGTCAGTTAGCTACATACGTTTCAATTTCTGCTTGTGTGTGCTAAATACTAGGGAATTCAAATTACTCGGGTTTGGTTTTGTTCGAATAAACGAATAACTCGATTTTGAGGTTTTTAACTTACTCGATTAATTGGGTATGATTTTAAAATTACTTGAGTAACACGAATAATTTGTATAATGTTATTTCACAAATGTTTCCTTAAAAATACACAATAAAACACAGAATAAATACAAAATCAGGAGTTCAGAAATGTAATTTATCGAAATTAAAAATATACGTTAAGTTAAAATAGAAGTATATTCTGAATTAATATACAATTGAAGTGTTTTGCATTATTTTCTTTCGTTTTTATAAGTTCGAATCTAAGAAAACATTAGGGATATTGCTTTTATAATTTTTTGTAAATATCGATTATAATATGGCATATCAATCTATATATTGGAAAAACATAAAGAAAAATTGCCGCGAAAAATACGTGGAAGTGAAAGACCCAATCCGAGCTGTAATACCAAAAAATTATGAATTAACTACATTTCGAATCTTGGAAAAAAAAAATGTTAGCTAAATGTAATAGTTTTGCGATTGTTGCGATTTTTTTTTGAATATTTAGATATTTAAAAGTTTCTCTTTCTGGAAATGTGACTTTTTGTTATAGTTTCGAACCTTCATTACATTGCATTGGTCTCCGTGCAGAATGTTTTTTTTTTCAAAATGAAAAATAAAAATAGTTTTTTACCAGTACAGTAGTGTGATTATCGTGGTGCCATGTAAACAGTTATAGCCCTATTGAACAACTAATGTGTAAATTAAAACGGAACGGGGGTACATTGCTTTATATTTAATAAAAAAAAAATAATAAAATGGAGAATACAAGAAAAAAGCGTGCATTGTATATCTACCAAAGGCAGAGCTTACACTTAACGACAAGTTTTCAATTTATATTTGGTCAATGGTGATAATCTTTAACTTGGAACTCATATATTAGTTCTCATTTAGTGGGATAACTATATTATATGAATGTTTGATGTTTGCATGGGATTGTCACTTCTATCAAAACGAGTTCTGATGATGGGCAACTAGAAAATTCCCGAAATATATCTATTAACACATTCCTGAAAGTGGTCAATTAATAAATTTGAAAACAAAATCTCTCTAGATTATTTGTCAGGACAATATCCTAATAAAGTATGGCCTCGAACTTGAATAATTTTCATTTTCATTAAAAAAAAATTCTTTTTAAAAAATACTAAACAATTTAAGCTTTGTTTGTAAAATATAAAATAAAATAGAACATATTTTCATTTACTCGATTAACTCGATTAATCAACTAAAATTGTTCGAGTTAATCGTTACTTGAAATTGGCCATTTTAATTTACTCGAACAACTGTTTGATTGATATTCATCGATTAATCGAGTAATAGTTAACCGATTGAATACCCTATTAAATACTAAATATGAACGAAATGATCATATGCCAAATCATAATAGATGCATCCGTCACTTAAAGCGATTGTAGTTATAACGGAAAATTAAGCTAAGCATACTTTTCTTGTCTGAAATGGATAAAGATAACATTGATAACATAACATTTATATCTGTCTAAAAAGTATTTAAAGAAAAATCGTTATAGAAGTCGTTGTAATAAACAATTTTGACTACACTTGTCCTTAGATATGTTGGCTTGATTAGCACGAATTCGCAACAAATTACAAATTTTCAAACAGTTTAAGTTCGGTCGTCGAAAAGTTAATTCAAATTTAATTTTACACAGGGAAGAAAATCTTAATTAAATCAAGTACATCATAAAGTTTAGGATGTAGGTGTGGTTGAGTACCCCGGTTATCATTCTTTAGATATTTTAATGCACTTTAAAATCTGAAGTTGTGGGTAAAGAAATATTTTTAAAAAAAAAATGTTAATGTTAATAAATTTTTAAGAGATTTTTAAACGGATTTAGAAACAGAAATTAGTAGTTGAGAATTGCAAGTACTTACATACTTTTATTAGACCGACTCTCTACAAAAAGTTTCTTTTGTCCAACCCTCAAAATGTACTTTGGTTTGTTCTATTAGGATTAAAAAAATATTTCGTGTCTAGCATTTAGCTAAAGGCAACGTATTCAATATTAGTATCATAGAGAACGTTTTTTTAAAGCGCGTCCAACGGTATGTAAAACGTGTCAAGCAACGCTTATTTTTTTAAGGGATATTCTTTAAAAAAATTAATTTTTTTTTATGTTTTTTGTACAGAGATTTTTGACATTTAAATAAAAAAAAAAAAAATTTATTCCTTAGATGACTCAAGTAAATACGCGTTTAAATTATTCTTGAAATTCGCACTAGTTCGCGTTTTACCACAAATGTAATATGGTGGAAAACTATGTTCTAATCATATCAATGGCGGCATCAACATTTTTCTTTATATATCATCTACCCAGGTAGAAATTGCCAACCGTTTCAATAGTACTGGCAAGCTACTGTTATTTTTTGTAAAACGTACCGTGTTAAAAATTACCAAAGCTAATACCCTCGAAATTCTTTACCAATATTATCTTTACAACTACATAATTAGTATTATAACCAATTACAAGCATTTTTTTAAATTTGTTGTTATATTTCACACATTTAAATATAATACGAGGGCGGCTCAATAAGTCCGTGACTTTTTAAATGAACCACAGCTTTTTTTGCAAAAAAAAAAATTATTTTTCAACATAATATCCTTTTAGCTCAATACACGTAGTCCAACGTTTCTCCAATTTTTGTATCAATTCCAAAAAATAGGATTTTTCGAGGTCCGTAAAATAGGTATTTGTTTGATCAATAACTTCATCGTTGGAGCTAAATCTTTTTCCACCCAGCCATTTCTTTAGGTTTGGAAATAGGAAATAGTCACTGGGGGCTAAATATGGCGGATGAGGTACCAATTCGTAGCCCAATTGATGGAATTTTGCCATTGATACTGCACACGTGTGCACCCGTGCATTATCTTGATGAAAAAGAACTTCTTTCTTGGCCATATGGGGTCGTTTTTTTTTTTTAAATTCTCGTTTAATCGGTCCAATAAGTTGGCATAATATTCGCCGTTTTTTGTTTTTCCCTTTTGAATGTAATCGATGTGGATTATCCAACGTGTATCCCAAAAAACTGTTGCCATCACCTTACCTTGCCTATGGCATCAACAATCTCACACACTTTTACTCTTCGATCGGCCAACACCATATCGTGGATTTTTTCGACATTTTCGGTTGTATTGACCTCAATTGGCCGTCCAGAACGTTCAGCGTCATTTTGTACTTGTGCGACCACAACGAAGGTCAGTAAACCACTTATTTACCATTGAAATCGATGGTGCAGAGTTCCCATAGTATTTATCAAGCTTTTTTTTTTGGTTTGATTGACGTTTTTTCGCAAAAAAATAATGTTTAATGAGTACTCGAAATTCACTTTTTCCCATTTAAAAAAAAAATCCACGAGGTTGTATGTTTTGAACCGCTGTTACACGCAAAGTAAATGACAGAACTTGCTCAAAATTTGACAGTATTCTATTGACAGGTGGTACTTGATGGGAGCAGTGTTGCATTTCATATAACTATGAGGGAAGTTCGAAATGTCACGGACTTATTGATACGCCCTCGTACTAAGACCGAACTGTATTGCTGATTTTTAAATGTGTTTTATTAGACATATTTCTCAAAATTAATTTAATTTAAGCTATTTTAAAAGCACAACATTTTTTGAATTACCAACGTTATGCCAACGGTGGCAAGTTCGTTCAAACCAACGGTTGGCCACTGCTATCTATCGGGTAACAGGACAATACTGTCAAGTTACCCGTAGAAAGGTAAAATTACCTTAAATCACATTAAAATATGTTTCTTGGCGTATGAGTTGATTTACTGAAGAAATAATTTTTTGATTTTCTTAAATCGTAAGTGAATTATAATCGGTGGTTGAACTTTGAACAGAAAGAAAAAAAAACTATTTTATATAAAAAATATTACCAAGTATAAAAAAATTGAAAAAAAAAATTGATGTCTGAAATCGGGATCGAACTCGAAACCTTCTGACTGCAAACTTTTTTCAACAAAGCATTACAATTTTTAAAAAACCAATGCTCTACCATGCAGCGATTAGACTTTTAAGCCGTTGGCAATTTCTACCGGATAACCCTGGCAAAACACATTTTTCTGTTATGTGGAAGACCATTGAAATTATTGTGAAACAATTACGCGCAAATTGCTTTTTGGAAACTAGAGTTGGGATTAATCGTTCATTTTGGTGACTTGGTCAGTACCGTTCAATTGGAGTCAGTGAACTAGTTCGTTCAAATCGTTCAATCGTTTTTTTTTCCTTTGACTTGTGACTGATCTGCGTGTTGTGAACTGCACTATTCATGTTTTACGAGTTTTTTCACAAATTTTACTGTACATAGACAATAAGTGTTATAAAATTGCAACTTTTCTAACAAAAATTTATTTATTTTGTGTAAAAAAACATTTTATTTGTATGACTATAATTGCTTTTCCTAATTTGAAACAATATTACTACTATTTCATAAAAAAAATAATTGCTCTTACAAGCAGTTTTAACAGAATAGTGAATAAAAAGAACGAAATGAACGATTGAACGACAAGATCGAATATTGGTGAACGAGTCATATCGTTCAATTGAGTGAGTCGTTCAATTGAACTAGTTCGTTCATGAACGATACAACTCTATTGGAAACGCTGACAAAGCTTCTTGAACAAGTGTTTTGCTAGAAAATTATTTACAATTCCTTGTTCAGCCAGTGGTATGTCAGTGCTTAATTTTTTTTTACAACACTGGCATTTTCTGACTGGGGTTATTAATACTTATTTTGTGTCACATTGCACGTATAAAAAACTAGTTTATCTTTTAATTTAGGTATAA
Source organism: Delia radicum (assembly GCA_021234595.1). NCBI lineage: Eukaryota > Metazoa > Arthropoda > Insecta > Diptera > Anthomyiidae > Delia > Delia radicum. The sequence goes on from CM037851.1 coordinate 221,889,657, forward strand.
AGATAACATTTAATGTAGTGTGTAGGCATAGTTAAATTAAATTATTTCCGTTTAATAAGTAATTTCCTGCTTATTTCCCTAATGCAATTGCGTGACTCCATAAACCGGCATAGTTGAAAAGAGTTAAAAACCAAACTATTTTTCATAGTTATTAATCATTTCGCCTATGTCAACCAAATTGTTTCGTTTTCTTAAGCTCTTTATATTTAGTTCAATAAAACTCAAAGTGAATACATGATTTTAGGAATTTAAGAGAAAACTAAATTAATATAATATGTATAAATGTTTAACATGAAATTAAGTTTTATTTTCATGTTGGGTTTCTGTTTTTAGTTGCTTAGCGTAAATAATGTAATTCTCTTAATAATTTACAAAGCCTCCCTAATGACTACTCGTTAAAGTTGATGATTTTAGAAAGTAGTCAGGAGAAATTTATATTTCCTAAATTGACACTACAGAAGAAAAATCTTGCTTGTCACAAATCTTCAAATATTTTGTTGTACGAGTATTATTAAGTGTAGAGTAAAAGTCAAAAAGTATCTCATTAACTTAATGTGACCATAATAAATTTTTACTACTGACCGAACAACATCTACTCCTACTCCGCCTCCACCTTAACAACCAAATATATGTAGGTAAGAAAATACACTCGTAACAAAAGCTAGTACAAATGTCTGTTAAATTTGTTTTAATTCAATTGAACTAATTGATTCTGTTGATTAAGTTTAAATCAGTTATTTAGCTAAAGCTATTAGTTATGTTATGTCACCACAAGAACAACATTTTATCCGTATTTGAAATAATTTTTCAACCTATACACAAAAAAAAAAAATGAAAATTTTATGAAAAATTTGACAATGTACTAATTTATGAACTTTTTCATAACATTTATGAAAAGTTCATAAAAAATAATGGAAAAGTTTGTGTCTTGTACATTATGACAAGGTTCTTAAGCTATATGTAGAAACACTTAATATTTATGAAAAAGTACTTAAAAAATTTGCCAATGTACAAAATTCTAATATTTAAGAAAACTTGCATAAATTGCAATAATACTGGGAATTTTATAGTGTCCGACTGAGTATTCGGCTTCGGAGTTCGGACAAATTCTGTGTTCGGCCAAATTTTGGCCGAATTTGGCCGAACTACCGAACTTTTTATGATTATTTATAAAAAGCACAAATAAATAACAACTGTGGTTATATTTACTTTTCAGAATTTTCAAAAAAAAACTACATAAAATATACAACGTTAAATATGATAGAATACCGAAAAAAACAACGATATCACTGTGTGTAATTTTTTAAGTCATGGCAAAATAACCATATACGGACACCACTACGTGATAAAAGACTAAAAAAAAAGACCCGTGTCTCCCAATTTTTCCCAGAGTCATCTCCTCTTTTGTTTATGGGCCGCCAAAGATTTGGGGCCTCGGTATCATTTTCGCAAAAAAGTGATAATTTTCTCAGGCTCATATCTTGCAAACCGTTCAGAATTTCGATTTACTCTCTAAGTTGTAGCTCTTGTCATAAAGAACAAAAATTGCGAACATATAAAATCAAAAAAACTTCACCTTCCAGATCAAAATCGCGAAAAACTTAAAAAAATTCGATTTTTTTTTTACCTTTTTTCCCGTGTTCAGGTCCATAGGTAGCAAACCCTTCAAAATTCAAGGAAACAATCAACTACAAAATTTACCTAAGATCTCAATAAACAAATTTCTAGAACATGAACGGTTTGCAAGATATGAGCCTGAGAAAATGATCACTTTTTTGCGAAAATGATACCGAGGCCCCAAATCTTTGGCGGCCCATAAACAAAAAAGGAGATGACTTTTGGAAAAATTGGAAGACACGGGTCTTTTTTTTTTTAGTCTTTTATCACGTAGTGGTGTCCGTATATGGTTATTTTTTTCGTGTTGCACTGTGTATTTAAATATCAATGTGTGTGAAAAAATTTCAAAAAGCCAAGAGTTAAAAAAAAAAATTTCCAGAAATATAACTACAAGACTTATAGGCAAATAATCAAATTTAATGCGATATAATTTAAATAACCGTATACTTTTATATTTTGCAATTAATTTCGAGTGGTAAGTAATTGTAAAAAGAGAGTAAAAGGTTCATCAATTTGGGATAGACATGATGCAGAACCAGACTTAGAAGTAGCAAATGAAAATTTTATTGAAAAAGAAATTAAAATGTTAATTACGGAGCCTCTAAGTCCCGAAATATAAATATATTTGAGTATTGGAATTCAAGTCCATTTACAAATATAAAAGCTGTAGCAATAAAATATTTATCAGCCGGACCAACTAGTGTAGCTACCGAACAGATTTTTAGCGCTGCCGGACAGCTGTATTCTGATAGACAAAGCAATTCACATGGTGTGAATGCGGAAAAATTGCCTTTCTGTCATTACAATATCAAACTTTTTAATATTAAATATTAAAGTTTAAGTTTTTTTTGTCTATATCAACTTAAAAATCGATCAACTATTTTTCTTTGACTAAAAAATATAGTACAAATATTTTATTCCTTTTTTGTACTTAAAATAGTACAACTATTTTCCAAATATGATTTTTTTTAAAAAAATACCTATAAATTTTTGTTTATGTTTAATAACTTTTTGGTTTAAATTTATTGATCTAAAAAAACAATTTATATTTTTTTTTTAGTAAAACAAAAATTTCGGCTTCGGCCTCGGCCGAACATTGATATTATGGAGTTCGGCTTCGGCCGAGAAAAATGAGTTCGGTCGGACACTAGAATTTTATGTAGCTTTTCATAAATTCTAGGGAAACTAGGAACACTTCATAAATCAGGGGTGCCCAAGGCCTATGCGCTTGGTGCTCATTGGTTTTTGTAAAAACACTTAACTATAGGCTGTGTGTTTTAATACACATATAGAGCGCTCAGCACTAGCAATACGAAATACACAAACAACTTTGTCTTATTAGTTTTTTTTTTCGTTCTTCACTGTATACACGCAAGCGCAAAGCAACAACACTTTCGTATGCTTTGCTGGTAAACATTGAAATATTTTTTTCTTTTTTCTTTGTATGTATTGGTTTTTACAACAAAAAATATTGAATAAAAATTAGTTTTTCTTTAAATGTATTGGTGTTTGCTCTTCCATAAGGAACTTTTGGGCACTCCTGTCATAAATAGTAAGTAAATTTCATAAATAGTATGCACCTTTAAAAATACGAACTTTTTCATAGAATATTATGAATTTAATTTTTTTGTGCGTAATATGTATTTAGAAGGGTATTCAATCGGTTAATCGTTACTCGACTAAAATCAAATTAAAACGGCCAATTTCTAGTAACGAATAGCTCGAATAATTTTGGTCGATTAATCGAGTTAATCAAAATATGTTCTATTTCAGTTTATATTTTATAAAACAGACTTGAATTGTTTCGTATTTTTTAAAAATATTTTTTTTTTTTTTAAATATAAAACTGCATTCACACTGAACCCCGAAATACATAATTTCGTTTGAGTTTAATTTTCGACTTTCAAATTCCAGACAAATTTCAATTCGAAACGTATTTGTCTTTTAAAAATAACCTTGTCAGTTACCGTTTTAATTAACATATTATATAAGGTGGCGCAAAAGTAATCCTCCTATCAGAAAATGCTATACGTAATAAATACATAATAAAAAAAAAACATCGGAAGGTTATTTTTGCGCCACCTTATATATGCAAAACGATATATGTAATAATGTACCGATAAAAAATATTTTTCTTTGGTAATTTTGGAAAAAAGACATTCGACACCGAGACCAATGCTTTAAATATCATAATTTTTAAAAATATTTTTAAAATATCCTTGAACAGTTACAGACATTATTATAATCAAATAAATTGTCGAAACTATAAAAACAAAGTTTGAGACCAAAAGGTCTGATTTCCATAACTTAAGTGAAATTATTAAGTATATAAATATTCGCAAAACCATTAGATTGCGCTTTTGCCGGATTCGCACTGTACTCAACTCATCATACTTCTTTGGTGTTACAGCTCGGATTGGGCCGTTCACTCATTTCTTCAATTTAAAGCTATATTCAACTTAATCAAATAAATTAAAAGTTTATGTAATTTATATGATGTTTACTTTTTATTTTTCCGAGGGATAGACTGCTATGCCATATTATATTTATATTTGCAAAATATTCTAAAAAGTTATATCTCTAGTGTCTTCTTAAACTCGAAGTTTATAAAAACGAAAGAAAATAATGTGAAACCCCTAAATTGTAAATTATTTTTGAATATCTTTTTAATTAATTCCAAACTTTTTTTTAATTTCGATGAAACATCTCGGCACTCCTGATTTTGTATTTATTTTCTGTTTCATTATGAATTCTTAAAAAAAAAAAAATCGAGTTACTCGAGTAATTTTAAAATCTTACTCGATTAAACGAGTAAGTTAAAAGACTCCAAATCGAGATGCTCGTCTACTCGTACAAAACCAAAACTGAGTAATTTGAATACTCTCGTATTCTCAATTAACAAACGTGATTCTCAAATTAACAAATTTGCCAGATAATTTTCTTGTTTGTGTTTCACATTTAGATGGCATTATTTTCTCATAATTTGTGTATATAATCATAAAATAGGCTATATCTCGGAAACTAGGCGGGAAAGAGCAAATGGACAACAAATCGTGTTTAGTAAATAGTCTTTATTAACCATATTTATTCCCAGTTATAAATATTTTCCAGCCTCTGCTAGCATCCGTAAATTTCCTGTTGATTCAGCTTAAAAAATCTGTAGATTTAACAAAATTATTAGCTAATTTAATTAGTATTTTCAATAAATTTAATAGTCAAGTCAGTTACAATTTTTAACTAACTTTTTTAGCTAAAATTAATGTCACCTAAATTCAGCAGAATACGATTCTCAACTTCATTGAAGATTCTGCTGGGACAAATTCAATTACTTGTTGCTGTTCGCGTAGCTGAACTTTCAACTATTTGTACTGGCTTTTTTTATGAGTGTAATAGAAAATTGAAGTAAAACAGATAAACAAAATTTATATAATCAAAAATATTTTTGAAGACGTTAGAAATGTATGCTATCATTATAATAAATAATATTACACTGTCTAGTTTTCGGTATCATTAATAAATAAATTGTTCCTATTTTTCTTATCAATCATATATAACTTATCTTGCACGGTTTCAAGGGGGTGGGAATTCTCATCCACCCATACCTCCACCCACCCAGCAATCGAAAAAAAGAAAAACAACAAAAGGAAAAGGAAAAAAAAATAAAAGCAGATAACAAAATTCAAATTTAAAACCGTTTTAAGAATTTTAAAATTTGTAATTTAAAAAAACTCCGTACATTTAAGGCTAGCCGATGAATACAGTTCCGATATCTATGTATGTATATAAATATATATAGTCATATATATAATTCCATCTAACATTATATCTTTGTTGATCCGAAAATTGGCATACATAACCTTATCTCATGTGATCAGATGGAATCTCATCTGATATAATTTGATCCGAAAAATAGGTCTATCTAAATTGATACAATTTGATATAACTTCATAAAATCCTTTAAAATTGTTTGGAAATCATCACTAATAGTTTGTTTTTCATTTTAAATAATAATGAAAATTTAAATATAAATCAAAGGATTTTAATATACGATGTGATTTTAATTTGACTAATATGTAATGTCATATACAATTATATGTAAAAGTAATCGATTTTTTTTCTTGTTTCTAGTATGTATGTTTATGTAATTACCCAGTAAAAAACGTTGCTTACATGCATGCAGGTTTGTAAGGGAGGGAGTAAGTCAAAAAGAATCCCTTATAAACCTGCTTACATATGATTTTTATTTGGCGAATTCCCACTTGGAAGCATTACTGTTGGGCAAAATAAGCACTGATTTTAGCGCTTATAAAAAGCTGTGATTTCATGGCTTGCAGTAAAATCATATTTCACATCTATATAATTACGATTAAAAGTAATAACATGAATATACCATACATAATTTATTTTACATTCAATTCTACAGACATTAATTTTTTGTTGTTAAAATTTTTGACATATGTTATAATCATTTAATTTTTTTACCGCTCCACGTGCTAGCTCTTCAGAAACAGTAAAATGACTAGTTAAATTAAAACAGCAAACACAATCGGAAATCTTTTTTTCTTTTTATTTTAAATTTATAACGAGCTTTCAACCTCCGTATATTTACAAAAATAAAGCAAATCAAACATATTAGCTAGGTTGATATTAGTATTTCGATCTGGCTAAAGATCTCATAAGAACCCGAAGTTTTAGAAAAGCTAGAGCCTCCATAGTAGGCAGAACTTTAACTAAAAACCTATTAATCACCAATTTTGCTCCATTCTTGTCTTCTTAGTAATCAAGCACATGGTCTTTACCTAACACGCATCATCCCGTTACTAAACTTTGAAGACCACAAATGCGCTATTTATATAAAAAAAATTTAGTATTTACTCTGGCTCAAGTAATATTTTTTACAGTTATACTCGGGAAAATTGGTACAGAGCGTTTATAATACACGATATAAAACGTTCTGCATTACAACCTGAATCCTTATAAGGGATTAGGGCAAGCTGCTTACAACATGCATCCTTGTTAGGGAAAACAGTAAGCTCAAAATTCGTTTCTTTTGCTGCTTCTCAGTATTGCGTAATAGTAAGCACTTACATCAGCGCATTTGTTTTATCCTGCTTCTAAATGCTTGACAATTTCGATAAATGGACTTTATAAAATATTTTTTTTGGATTTTTGTATTGCAAATGAAATTCTTTCACAAGATTTTTTTTTTAAATATTTTGGTGTTACCATCATTCGGGAAAAAATACTTAGTCAATCGTGAGTATACAATAATTCTTAAAATTTGATTACTGCAACATACACGTAATTACAGTTTCTTTTATACGGGGAAAATTGTACTTGTTAATAATTTAAGAATAGTTGGCACTACTTTATTTTATTTCTTACTCGATTGATTGGGAATCAAAAATATATTAGCAGATGTAACCATAATTTAGTTGCATTTTACAACTTTTTATCTAAAACAATTGATACTAAGTAAAAATCGTATTGCAGCAAAGTAAATTCAATGGTTCTAAGTCTATTTCCAAGTAATTTATTTTCTGCGTGCATAAATCTAAAAGGTTAATTTGCCTATTTTTTTTTTTTTTTTTAAAAGAGAAGCAACACTCAGGAAATTCTTCCTATATATTAATGTGCTGCTTTCTTTGGAAATTGGATAGTGGAGAGATGAAAGGTGGGGAAAAATTAAGGGCTTCAAACATGGCAACACTGTAATTGCGCGAAATGATAAGTCTTAGAACAGTTGTTGCTCGCCACCTGATGGAGATTTGGCGAACTTATTGAAGCTTTTTGGTTCATAGCCCTGATTCATTATTTTGCTTCGGTGGGGTTAAGTGCTATTGGAACACCGAAGGTGGGAGCTGCGATACATATGAGGGATAGAAAACTCATACATATTATTTTTATTTTTGTTGTTGCTTATTTATGATGTTGCTGTCACCGGGAATCGAACCCGGGACCATCTGTGTAACAGTTCAACGCGCTAACCATTACACCCCAGCAATGTGAAACAAAATGGTGGTACGGATTTACAAAGAATTTAATAAACTTATATCAAATTTGATAAAATTATATATAACTTTATCAAATAAGATAGACCCATTTTTCATATCAAATTATATCAGAGGAGTACCCATGGGATCTCATGAGATATGATGGCATTTTTCGGATCAGTTATGATATGATGTAATAATGAGTTATGTATGTGATCATATATGATTATGTATACCTATATCGGAACATTTTCATCGTGTAGTAATACAATATATTTATGTTTCAGTGAAAAAGCAGTAATTTTTACAAGAAGTTTCAGTTTTTACTACATTTGTAGTTTATTTGTGCACTCAAAAAAATAAGTTAGTACAAAAGTTAGTAAAACGTCTTGTAAATCAGGAATACTATTTTTTAGCAAATTTTTTTTGCTAAAATCGTGTTTTCAGCTAAAATTTTTGTTATACTTATTCAGCACTTAACTGTTTTATATTAATGCTTTACTAATATACTAATGTTTTACTAATTAATTTTGCTAAAAAAATTGTGCTGATAAGCGCATTAATAGTGTGGACGACAACCAGATTGAAAGATATACGCAGAACGAAGCAGATGTCGCGGCATGTCAAGATGTAGTAGAGAAGAAGAAAATGATACTAAAAAGTACAACTCTAATAAGACATATAAAAAAATCAACCATGGAAGACTTTTGTATCTGTTTTTTTATACATAAAACAAAATTGAGGATTAAAACAACTTAAATTTTGCGTTGTTACCGGCTTGTGAAAATAATTGTCTATTAATTAAATAAAAGACAAAATAAAATATTTTAATTTAATATGTATTTCTAAACTAAATGTTTATAGATTAATAATCTAGTGTGGTCAAATTGCAAACAAACATATGCAGACATGTAGACAGAGTAAAGCGAAAGACAAAGACACACATCTTAGGTAGAGTTTTATGGTTCCTTTTTCTTATTGCAAAAAAAGGGTTGTTTTTTCGTTTCCTTTGTTTTTGTTTACGCCCTGTTTCTAGAACACGTTTTGCTTCACGTTCGTCTAAAAACAATAACAAAATACATGCAATGCAAAAACAAAATACATGTAGTCACCCGTTCGTGTAGAGGCGAACGTGTTGTAGAAACCAGGGGTTATTTTTTCGTTTCGTTTCTATAATTATCTTCGGCAGTTGCGGCCTTTAAAAAAAGCATCATTTAGACAACCATTGATGTAAGTAGTTGAAAGAAAATATATTTTCAGATATTAAATTAATTCATGTCGTCAATGTGGGAAAATGAAAATTTTTATATTTCGTAATTATTGTAAATTATTTTTAAAAGAATCACAAAAATAGGATTTATGATTTTCAGCAAATAAATTAACTAAATTACAATTTTTATACAAATTTTTTGCGTTTTTTTCAGTCTATTAAAAATCAGCAAAAGATTTATTAATTTTTAGCAGGGCATTTTTATTTCTAATCCACTAAGTGTTAGCAAAACCTTTGCTGAATCTACTAAGTTTGTTGCTACAATTTTGCTGACATTAGCAATTTTTTTGCAAGCACCCTCCTGACTAAACTTTTGCTGACTCAGCAAAATTTTTTTCTGACTTTACAAACTTTTTTTTTTGAGTGTACTATGAACTTGCACTCATTTTATCAAGTTTTTGTTTACATTTAATAAAAAATAAAAAATAAATAAAATTTCATTTGCTTTTAACTACATTTGCAGTAGAGTTTACCTACATAATATTTGAAGTGTATGTTTAATGAATAAATTAAATTAAAAAGTATTTTTTTTAATATTTCGAATTTTGACGAATTTTTTAATAAAAATAACATTTGTCAAAAACAGGTAATTTTCGGACACGGTACGGCAAGGATTAATTAATTAATCCCTGCTTTTATTTGTTTTTAAATAATTTTCTATTATTTTCACAAGTTTTCGTTTTATGAAAAACACACTTCACTAAACACAATATTTTTAATTTTTTTTTTTTGTTGCAACGACTACAAAACCAATAATAAAATAAGTTGCTTCTCTCTGTCTTTCATTGTTTATTTAAGCACAGTTAATGCTAATTTTTGTTATTAAAATTATGCTCCATTTTACTTTGTTAAAATGTAAATGGGATCCAACCAGCTATCCTACCACAATGTAATGGCCAACCAACTAACCAAACCGACAATTTTTAAAAAACTGAGAGACATTAAAGTGCATTTGCTAATGCATGTACTACGAAAAAAAGGTAAGGTATTTAAAAATGATAGTATAAACAGAATAAAATATGCTTAAATATTTTTTAAGAATTCTTTTTTAAATAAGAAAAAAAAAATTTCTAATCTAAATACAAATGGACAGGTTTTATATAATATAGTATTATGGTTAAAAAGTTTTGTGGAATTTAATAAAATTATTGCAAAAAAAAAAATTATACTTCATCAGACCATTTTCAAAAAATTTTAGGTAATGATAAAGTTCTTTGGGATTCAATTGCTTCTGCTTACTATGGAAAAAAAAAATTGTTGGCAATGTCTTAAATACGATGAAATTTTACCTGAATTTTTGCATTGCATCGTCCTCATAGAAATATTGTCTGGGTCTTATAAAGTTGAGCTCTTTGAATGTCTTAAATACGATGACATTTTACCTGAATTTTTGCATTGCATCGTCCTCATAGAAATATTGTCTGGGTCTTATAAAGTTGAGCTCTTTTAGTTTTTTCAGCATGTACTCACTATTTTCGCGAAATTCGCAAATTCGATACTTTTTTAAAATGCAGTTTTTAACCAAGTTTGAACATTTTCAGATTGTGTATATGAACTAACTAACTACATTGTTAGCGTGCTGACGACGTTATTTTGCCTTAATGTTTAAAATGTAGTTTATTTTGGATAAGAAGTTAAGCTTTTGAGGAAAATAAAACACAATTTAGTTGGTATCTACTAGGTTATTCAATCGGTTATCCGTTACTCGATTAATAGATGAATTTTAATCGAACAATTGTTCGAGTAAATTAAAATTACCAATTTCGAGTTACGAATAACTCGAACAATTTTGGTCGATTAATCGAGTAAACTAAAAAAACGTTCTATTTCGGATAATATTTAATAAAAAAATATAATTTTATAGTTATATTAGTTTTCTGTTTTTATATACATCGAGATTATTTTTATGTTATTTTCAATTTATAACGAGCTTTCAACCTCCGTATATTTACAAAAATAAAGCAAATTAAACATATTAGCTAGGTTGATACTAGTATTTCGATCTGGCTAAAGATCTCATCAGAACCCGAAGTTTTAGAAAAGTTAGAGCCTCCATAATAGGCAGAACTTTAACAAAAAACCTATTAATAATCAATTTTGCTCCATTCTTGTCTTCTTAGTAATCAAGCACGTGGTAAGGTCTTTTCCTAACAAGCTTCATGACGTTACTAAACTTTGAAGACCAAAAATGTTCTATTTATATAAAAAATTTTTTAGTTTGTACTCTGGCTCAAGTAATATGTTTTACAGTTATATTAGTTTTTTGTTTTTATATACATCGAGATTATTTTTATGTTATTTTCAATTTATAACGAGCTTTCAACCTCCGTATATTTACAAAAATAAAGCAAATTAAACATATTAGCTAGGTTGATACTAGTATTTCGATCTGGCTAAAGATCTCATCAGAACCCGAAGTTTTAGAAAAGTTAGAGCCTCCATAGTAGGCAGAACTTTAACAAAAAACCTATTAATAATCAATTTTGCTCCATTCTTGTCTTCTTGGTAATGAAGCACGTGGTTAGGTCTTTTCCTAACAAGCATCATGACGTTACTAAACTTTGAAGACCAAACATGTTCTATTTATATGAAAAATATATATAAAAAAATTTAATTGCTTGGTATTTTTAAAAAATATAATTTTTTTTTTTTTACAAAATATTATTACGGGCATTACATAATACGCTTCGTATTTGGTGTATAAGTACCCAGTAAAATAGTAAAAACCCAAATCACAGGTTGCAGAACAACTTATACTGTATTATAACAGGTTCTAACTTCTGTTTCACAGCCGATTCTTTTTTATATGGAGTTTGTTGTATTTTCAATATGTTCTTTACCTTCAAACTAGAACAGGTAGCTTTGGAACCGGTTCTAGAAACAGTTATTGAGCTGATTCTGGGACAGTGAAGCCTTACATTTTGACTCCCTGGAACCTGGTCTAGAACCGGTTCCATGTAACCGGTGCTAAACACAAGCTGTTTTAGAGCAGGTTTAATGGTAATCTGTTCTAAAATATGTTGCTGGGTACACAAAGCTTAAATCGCAACAATCGCAAAACAATTATAACGTGTTAACATTTCTTGCAAGATATAAATCGCCTTCTGGTGTTCACCTTTAGCTTCCATTCGGATCTATAAATTATCTATTTTGCAAAAATAAAAAATAATCGAAAGAACATCTGTATTCGGATTTGATTGGAACTCGTTTAACGACCGTAAAGAAGTTATATAATATTTCTTCATAATTTTTCAAGGCGTAGATTGCTTTGCCATTATGCCCCGAGTTTTCTTAGAATCGAACATTTTAAAAATAAAAAATTTTCAAAAAGTAAAACACCACAATTTAATGCTAATTTAGATCTTTTTAATCTGAAATTAATAATATGATTCTTCTTTATAATCGAGCTTAAGATCTTTTGTTAAATGTTTGCAAATAATTAATTTCCAATATAATATTTCGTCTCCACATTGGGAGACTTCTTCAGGGAAATTTATTTTAATTTAATTTGTAACAATTTGAAAAGTTTTAAAAAAACAAATTTTTGAAATAACAAAATTTGAAATAACAAAATTTGTTATTTCAAAACTTTTCAAATTGTTACAAATTAAATTAAAATAAATTTCCCTGAAGAAGTCTCCCAATGTGGAGACGAAATATTATATTGGAAATTAATTTGCAATCATTTAACAAAAGATCTTAAGCTCGATTATAAAGAAGAATCATATAATAAAAGAAGATCGAAGAAAATTAAACATACTGAAATTAATAATATTAAAATATTGATAAGAAAAAAATTCTGAATTGCTGTAATTGTGTACTTGAAAGAAACATTTAGGACCAAAAAAATTTTTATTTGTGCGAGTTACTCGATTAATTGAATAAGTGAAAAACTTTAAAATCGACTTACTCGTTTACTCGAACAAAAGCAAACCCGAGTAATTTAATTACCCTAGTATCTACATATTTACGATGACATTACAACCATTTCAGATTTAGGGATTATGGACGAAAATGTTTCAAGGAGTGTCTAAATTTAGGAGATGCAATCAAGATCGGACATATCATGCGATACGATATCGGGAAAAACACGCATGAATTTGCATCCAAATACCCAAATTTGCAAAGATTTTCGAAACAGGATTTCCATCTCTTTTATTTATCTAAAATCCTGTTTTGTACATCTGTGCAAATTTGTGGATTTGAATGCAGACGCATGCGTGTTTTGTCCGATGGCATGTCGGTTATCCAGCTGTTATCACTTATTTACGTTTTAAGCTATCAAGTACTATGTGTCTCGTTAGCTCAGTGGGTAGAGCTATCGGCTCCCAATCTGGCGGTCAGGGTTCGATACCCGACAGGACCAACAAATTTTAAAGTAACATGTCTTAAATTTTTATTTGGAAAATTTATTTTTAGACCACATATTATTTGTTTTTGTAACTATTTTGCCAATGTTGGGAATTTAGTTTACCCAGAGCTTTGCCAACGCTGTAAAAAAGAAACGGCCAAGCCCTGCCCGGTGTTATCATTTTAGGGTTGGCAAAGCACTTAAATCTTCAGAAATCCAACGCTCTGCCATCGCTAATACCACCGTTAAAAGCACTGGGCCAACGCTTTGCCGTCCGTATTTTTCTGGCTGGGTATATATAATATATTACTATCACATAGCCAGCTATTACTTGATACTTAAATTGAATTTAATTAAAAAAATTTTTATATTATTGAAATTTTAAATAAATACTAAATGCTTTGCAATTAAATGTTATTTTGTTATACTTGAAAGAAAAACTAAAATTCATAACTTCATCGGGTTGTGTTCGTGAACTTTTTTTAACGACAGCGAAAAAGTGCTTAATATTTTTCACGGTCTATACGCATATTCGATGAAGAATTTGATATTTGCAAAAAAATGCAAAAAGTTATAACCCTAATGAATATGTCAATAATCCACAGTTACAAATGCCTATGAAAAGGCATTAAGACCGCTTTTCAAACAAAGGAAAACGTTGGTAATGGGTGTGATAAAGTAATGCATTACATTATAATGTATACTGCTTACATGTATCATTATTTTTTAACGAAAAGTAATGAGTTACACATAATGGGCTACATAATGCATTACTTTGTAATGCATAATCCTTACATTCAGCATTATTTAGGAACATATAGTAATAAGCTACAATTGTTACTTACAATTTACAAAAATTTAAATCAAATATCCACAAACACTACTCCCTCTTTCCTCCTTCCCATACCTTATTTTCCTGATCAATACAATGCACTGCACGAGAATGAGGGGCATCCCCTGAGTATTGGTTAAATTATAAAAAAAAAAAAAAAAAAAAAATCTATATTTATTTACTTTGTGATTTGTTGTAAGCATCAGGGTGAGGTATATATTTTTAACATCACAAACTAAAACTCCAAGCACAACAATTCATTTACATTTTAAGCAACCCATTATATTTATTTGGATACCCCAATTTTGAGATCAATTTTGATTTAACTTAATAAGGTAATATATTTAAGGGATCTAATCGGATATTACTGGATACCAAAATTTGGATAAGAATAAATATTGATCTATATCAAATGAGATCTGATTTTGTATTTGAGATGTAACTTTTTCGGGGTGCTAGTCTTTCAGTCCTTCATACCACTCCTTCATATATATGATCATATATAATATTTTTTTTATTTTGATAGTGGTATGAGTCCATTTAATACTGAAAAAACGACTTTCACAATAATTTTTTTTTTTTTAAATTCTAAACAAATTTAGTTTCCCCTGATAAGAAGTGTACCAAAACATTGTAAAAACGTTGCCTTTACAGTTTCAAAAACACTAAAATGCAAAACCCTTTATTTCGTATTTTAAAAACGAGTGGACTCATACCACTTTCAAAATGGGTATTTCAAATTTCACTGATATATATAAAATGCCTTATACTTTTGATGAACAGTGTGTAGGAATATAAAAGAGCACTATATTTTATATAATATTTTAGAATTTTGTAATGATTTTGTTTAAAGTATGGCAACGGAAGCAAAAGAGTAAAACAATATTAATTAAAAAATAATTTCTATAAAAAAAAAAACTATAAAAAAAGTACAAAAGAAATGCTAAAAAAGATTAAATAAACTATTATATCAAAAAGATATAAAGAACCTTTTGATATTAAAATCTGTTGAGGTGGTTTAGCAAACAACAAAAAAACACATACACGTCTGATGACGTATGAATACACACTTATAGTACAATATATAAATATTGCTCATAAGTAACGATACACATTGAAATTACTTAACACTTCTGTCCTGTGTAAAATTATACTCCATCTTTTATGTTTGTTGGGGTAAATTGACCCAATTTTAAAATTATTAAAAAAATTACAATAATTACAAATTTGGGGTACTTTTATGTGATAATAGTAACAAAATGAACATTAAAATGTAAGGCAATATCAATTCTTTAGATTTTAAAAACTTTTAACAATGTTTGTTGTTTTTTTATATAAAAAACCTTTTGAAAGACTAATGGGATGATAGTTTGGTTAGCACTAGAAAAATAACATAAAATTTACGTTCCTGTTTCTGGCTCTTTCGGAATAACACAAGATTAAATACGGCCATTACAATTGTGAAATCTTCAGTAAAATTAGCCGCTTATGAAATGACTAAAGATGTCTCGACTTTGCAATTAATTCAAGTATACCCGAAATTAATGATGCTAATCGTTTTTCAAAGTTGGTATTTGTCTTAGAAATATTCGTTACAGGAATACTTAATGGATCTGACATCCGTCGCATGATGAAGGGCAAGTGATTTAAAGATACACTTGGTATTAAAGAGCTTGAGGCATGGAACTCTGTAAAAGGGGTTATTGAAAATATTTTAGGAATTAACCGAGCTGAAGATTAGCTCATTTATATAGAAAAAATGATTTCCGATTTTCACCGTATTAATGTAAAAATGGGTCTGAAAGTTATTTTTTTTTGCATTCTCATGTCAACAAGTTTGCTGAAAAATCACCAGCTGAGTCTGATGAGCATGGAGTGACGGCTAAAAAATGATAAAAAATCAGATTTCCTGTTAGGTTACATTTGCTGAAACTTACAAGAAGAAATGCGTGAAAAATATGAATAAATATTGAAAATATTAAAGAAAATGATACTACAGCACAAAACTTCTATTTTCTATAGTTTTTCATGTGTATGTTGATCAAATTTATTTAAATAAAGAAATATCAAAAAAAAAAATTTCGCAAAAACTTTTTTTCTGCAAATAAAAACTACAATGTTATTTTATTTGTGTATATTCAATATGGTTCGCGATCGCGAAAAAAAAATTTCCGCGAAAAAAAAGTAGCCAAGATTTGCATTTAAAAGAGTTGGATTGATTTAAACTCAAAAATGATCGAAAAACGACTAGCACCAGTAGGGAGCACAGCTTGTTAAAAAAACACGTGTCAAATTCGAGCACGTTTTTTCGACAAAGTAACTTTAAACTATAAGTTTAATAACTCAGAAAATTTTTAACGGCTTTATAAAAACGAAGTTGCGTTTTACTCTCAAGCAAATTAGCTTTGTTAATAAATTCACGGTACGGTTCCTTTACAAAATACTTTGTAAAAACATTTCAAAATTTGCAAAATGGTGAACAAAAAAAAATGTGTTTGCTAGAGAAACGTACAAATAAATCAGCATATTTGTTCTATAATTATTGGTGTTTTTTTTTTTTTCTTTTGGGATATCATAACTTTTTAGAAGGTTTTTGACTTCAGGAATCGATTCTACATGAAAAATTAGTCTTGTAAGCAGTTTTTTGCCCTTTTCTAGTGCACCGGCTAGCCATTAGGGTGGTCGGAAAAAATTGATTTTTTTTTCTTTCATTTTAATAATTTTTTGGTATACACATTTAAAAAGGATTCTTACTTGAGAAAAATGGTATACTTACCCAGCAAACAATCCGGTCCGTTTATGTGCCGTTTTCGGTACAGCATATACGGATCCGAAGTCCGTTTCCTTACCTTTTTCCGGATCAGTATACGGACCGGAAAACGGAATAAAAGGAACATCGAATACGGATTCGAAACAGTATAGGGCACGCTAAAACGGACCGTGTTCGTACCGTCATGCTGTATATAAAACGGAGTGTACGAATTGCGTGTACGTTCAAAACGTACCGTAAACTGTCCGTCATTTATTTTAAAAACGGAGTGGACTCCGTTTTAAATATACCGTATACGGTCCGAATATGGTCCCTATTCATACCGTTTTTTTTTAAATGGTCCATTTTTATTTTTTTTTTATTTATTTTATCTAAATGATTTCTTCTTTTTTTAATTTTAAACAAAAGTTTGGTTTTATTTTTAAATTTTTTCATTTATAAAGATATTAACAAAAATGGATTAACAATTACATTATTAAAAAACAATATGAAACCACATAAAAATTCAATAAAAATCAATAAATGGATGTGGTTTTAACATTTTGATTTTTTTTTCATTTTATCTCTGGTGTTGTTTAACATCTTCATCATTAAAATTTTCATGAGATCTGGGGGGTTACCGCGTAACTCGATTCGAAAAGAAAATTTACGAATACGAACAAATTGTACCGCGTAATACGATTTTCGTACTTTTTTTCTCGAAAGTACGGATATTTTTTTCTCCCTTTTCGAACAAAAAAAATCCCTTTCGAAAACGCAACTCTGTATTACGAAGATGAACTGTTTTTGCGATAAAAATGTTCGGAAATTGTTCGAAAGCTATTTTGCTAGTGACAATTGAAAAAATATTAAAAATGTAAGTATTTACACATTTAAAAAATAAAAAATGATTAACAAATAAAGAAAACTTAGTAATGTTTATTTATACAAAAATATTTATTAAATTACCCAATAATCATGTTATATTAAAAGTAATAATATTTGTGTTTTCAATTTATAAAGGCAAGCTCCAAAAAGAAATTTATACACAAATAAAAAACAATATGAGGCAATGGTCGACTTCATGGTCAAGCATTCAGACTTGGCAAAAGGGCATCTAAAAGTCCCAGATGCTAAGAATAAATCAAATAATTTGTGGCAAAAGTTGTGTTCGGATTTGAATGCTTTCAGACCACCCGAATGTGATGTCAATGGCTGGAAAAAAGTAAGTTTGTGTAATGAGCGTTTTTAATAATATATTTTAAAACATATTTTTCCAATAGGTTTGGGCCGATTAGAAGACTCATGTAAAAGTTAAATGCCGTCGTAACTTAAGCAGCATTTCTGGAACCGGAGGTGGTCCAAACAGATACTGTTCTCTTACACCATTGTAACAGCAAACGTCCAATTTGCTATCAATTGAAGAGGAATTATCGTCATCTTCATCAAACCACAAATAAACGCAATCCATTTTTATGTTTTAAAACGTAAAAACAATTTCTTGTTTTTTTAGTTAGTCTCTTTGAAATCTTTTTTGATTTCAAATTTTGTTTGTTTTGGGATTTTTTGTAATTTTCACATTTGATAATAGTGCTGCCACGTTTTCTTCAGTTTGTTCCCTCTTTATTATGAATACAACTCTGTAGTCGTTCCGAATGAATTACACAGTACGCATTTACTTTCGATTCGGAAGTTCTTTTCGAAAAATTTTGATTTTCGATTCGAGTTACGCGGTAACCCCCCTGTATCTCTATATTTAATTGCAAAAACATCTGAAATACAAGTATATGTTAAAAAAGTGGTACATTTAAAAATAACCAAAAAAATTACCACTAAAAATCTTAAATACGTATTCAGCCATTTTTTATTTTATGCAGCCGTTCTCGAGTTATGGAGAGACAATCAAAATGTACACTTCTTTTTATATATATAGATATAGATGAAAATGACTAATGTTCAGAAAAATCACCACATCTGGATAGATGAAAATGACTAATCTTCAGAACAATCACCATATCTGGACTAAACGGAAATATTTTTAAACAATTTTTGTGTTATAGACCATCCTCATTGCATGTTCTACAAAACGTATTCAGCCATTTTTTATTTTATGCAGCCGTTCTCTAGTTATGGAGTGACAATCAAAATGTACCCTTTTTTTATATATACACTCAGGGAACTTCTGCTTTAAAAATATGTAATACAGTTTCTTTATTTTTAATGTAAATGTAAGTCATTTGTAGAACAAATAAAATTTTTAACTAACCTTGTAGTTCATTTAAAAAAACAACTCACATCAAATGACTGTTTTATGATTTTACATTCATTTTTTACAGTTGTTTTTTGTTATTTAAAAAAATAAAAAAAAAAAAAATTTTGGTTTATTTTTTACTACTATGTGGTTCATTTTTACTACAATTGTACATTAAAAAACAAATGACAATGTTAGTTGAATTTAATGAAATGTAAGTCGTCCTTTTTTTGAATGAAATTTCATTTGTTTTTGACTGCAATTGCTGTCGTCTTTACCAACATAATTTCCTAAGTGTATAGATAGATGAAAATGACTAATGTTCAGAAAAATCATCACATCTGGACCAAACGAAAATATTTTTAAAATTTTTTTTTTAAACCATCCTCATTGCATGTTCTACAAAACGTTTCCAGCCATTTTTATTTTATGCAACCGTTCTCGAGTTATGGAGTGACAATAAAAATGTACACTTCTTCTTATATATATAGATGAAAATGACTAATGTTCAGAAAAATCACATCTGGACCAAACGATAATATTTTAAACAATTTTTTTCTTAAACCATCCTCATTGCATGTTCTACAAAACGTATTCAGCCATTTTTTTATTTTCTGCAGCCGTTCTCGAGTTATGGAGTGACAATCAAAATGTACATTTCTTTTTATATGTATATATAGATTTTATAAATATTTAATTTTATTAATAAATAAAACTGTTTTATTTTTTTAAACAAAACACACTCCGGTAATACCGGAAGAAAAACGATAACGGTTGTAACGGAGTTTTAACTGATGAAAATCGGTGTAGTCCGGTTAAACGGCACCGAAACGGATACAGCAAAACGGAGTTAAAACGGATAATTTTCGAAAATTTGAGTAATCCAATTTTACTGTACGTTAATGGTCCGTTTTCGTACAAGCTTCGACGGGTACGTCAATTCCGGTCCGTTTTCGTACCGTCAATGCCGGATTCATGAATCCGTTTGTAACGGAGAGTCCGTAAAGTTCTTTCTTGGGTATTTATATTACTACCCGTTAAAAAGTTAAAGAATAAAAAAATCGATTGTTTCCGACCACTTTTATAAGCCTAATTTTTAATGTAGAGTCGATTCCTGGAGTCGATTTTAAATATATTTAGCAGTTTTTGTTCTACAAAAGAAGTTACCAAAATTCGCGATTTTAGCCGCCGAGATTGAATTGAAGGAATTGAAATTTTTCAAAAATAAAATCGCCATTATTCTTATTGACGCAAAAGCCTTCTAAAAAGTAATGATATCCCAAAATCTAAAAATCAAAACTCTCTAATATGTATGCACAGCGCATACTGTTGTTACATTTATTCGTTCTCCCGCATAGGTTAGGGACATTTGCTTACTTGGGGGACTGTTCTCAAAGTTTTCTTACATGTAGCGTATAAGATGAGGGTAATTGGTTCGATACACCGCATACTTAGAAGAAAATTTTGGGTGTATACAGAGATGTCCCTATAGTATATATATGTATGCACAGCGCATACTTTAGGGACACGGCCAAAATTGTCCCCGAAATATGCGGTGTCCTCATCTTATACGCTAGATGTATGAAAGTAAGCAAATGTCCCTAAACTATGCGGGGGAACGAATAAATGTCTCTAGAGTATGCGCTGTGCATACATATATATATATATGTATGCGTAGCGCATACTTTAGGGACAAGCCCAAAATTGTCGCCGAAATATGCGGTCTATAGAAAAAATTGTCCTCATCTTAAACGCTAGATGTATGAAAAGGCGCGAAAACTTTGGGGACAGTCCCCAAAGTAAGCAAATGTCCCTAAACTATGCGGGGGAACGAATAAATGTCTCTAGACTATGCGCTGTGCATACATATATATATATATATATATGTATGCACAGCGCATACTTTAGGGACACGCCCAAAATTGTCCCCGAAATATGCGGTGTATAGAACCAATTGTCCTCATCTTATACGCTAGATGTATGAAAAGGCGCGAAAACTTTGGGGACAGTCCCCAAAGTAAGCAAATGCCCCTTAACTATGCGGGGGAACGAATACATGTCTCTAGAGTTCGCGCCTTTTCATACATCTAGCGTATTAGATGAGGACAGTTGGTTCGATACACCGCATATTTCGGGGGGCCGTGTCCCTAAAGTATGCGCTGTGCATACATATATATGTATATATATATATATATATAGCATTGGAAAGGCCTCACTTTCTTATTTCTAGATCTGCTGAGAAACTCTGCTGCGTTTCAACTAGGTTACAGGCTTATAAGTTCATAAAGGTACGCAACCCCGGTTTTTTACCATAACTCAAGATTTTGGAGGTGTTTGCCAAATTTGAAAAACAGATTCTTGTTGTACTCGGCAACACTTACCAGAAAAATACTACCACTTCCCATGTATTTTTTTTCTGTCGGACTGTGTAATGTTTCGCAAATAAAAATTAAAATGCTTCGAAAAATTTAAAGCTGCACTAAAAAAAAGACATTAAAGTCAGTAACATTTTTGTATTAGGATTCTTGCAGAGAAATTGCTAATATAAGCAAACAAATTTCTAAATTCAGCAAAGTTTTTGATTTTTAGTGCAGTTATAAATGTTGCTGACTTAAGTGATTTTTTTTAGTTTGTAATTTAAAACATTACATGTAGTTAAAGCACTGCACAAACTTGCAGACTAAACTAAATATTTTTTCTTCGGAAAAAAATTTTAAATTTAAATTATTAAATTTTAATTTAAAAAAAATATTAAAATATTTTATATTGGAGTTATTTTAGAAGTAGGTATAATTTTTGTTCCTAGCACTTTTTATAATGTTGATCTTTACATATTGTATGACTGACTTGCTGTATAATGTATACCCAGATTAAAAAAAATGTGTAAAAAGAAAGTCTTGTAATTACAATATAAGAAAGGCAAATTTCATTCAAACATTGTGTAGTTAAAGTGAATAGACAAAATTAATTAAAATAAATATTTGCTCTATCAAAACGAAAAATAAAGAACTAGAACGAAGAATAATTTTATACAAAAAATTAAATAAAAAACTATTCTTCATAAGAGGTATTTTTGTATTAATACACAATTTCTGCTTCTTTTTTGTTCATTTTAACTTCAAGTTCATTTCAAAAATTTGTTCGTTCTATAGAAATATACAACAAGTGTGGAAGGAAAAAAGACTTAAACGAAGTAAATGAAGGAACGAATTCCTTTGGTGCTGTTATGCGTATATTGGAATTTACTTCATTTACACTTTGTAAGTTTCATTGCTTATGACAAAAAATAAATAAAAAATAAAAAACATTTCTACCCAAATACGTGACCATTTTTTCATTTTTTTTTTCGTCTTTTAAAGAAAAAAAAAACTCCATGGAATAAATCGTTTAGTAGATGTATTAGGATGGTTATTATAATCTAGCATAAAATTATTTACCAGTATTTATCAGATTAACTACCCATGAAACTTCGGTAATGGGTACTATAAAGTACCCAGGAAAACTTTAGTAATGGGTGTGATAAAGTAATGCATTACCTCGTAAAGTATACCCCTTACAAGTAGCAATATTTTCCAACAGAAAGTAATCAGTTACCGATAATGGGTTACATAATGCTTTACTTTGTAATTATTACTCCTTAACTTCTGCTTTATGTTGAAACATTGAGTAATGAGTTACCAATAGGTGGTTACATAATGCATTACATTGTAATGCATACTCCTTACTTTCAGCATTATTTGAAAAAACGTAATGGTTTACCAATAATTTAAAACTCATGGCTTACCTTTTAATAACACATTGTAATAAGACAAAAACTAAAATAATGTTAATCATCAATTACATAATGTATGAAATAAAAACTTAAAGTAATAATTAAAATATTTTTTTGAAAATCTATTTATAGATCCATTACCTTATGATTTTTTGTAAACATGACGGTAAGTAAGGTATATATTTTTAACATCACAATCGAAAACTCGAAGCACAACAATTCATTTATATTTTAAGCAACGCATTACTATATATGACGATAGCTCAGTTGGTAGAGTTATTGCCATACACCCAGAGACCCCAGGTTCAAATCTCAGCGTGACCACATTATTTAATTAAAAAAATATTAATAATCAATTAATTGTTATACATTTCATTTTGTGCAAATATATTTTAAAGACACATTACTTTTCCGAACCCGGTAACCACATAAGTAACCAGTTACTTTACTCCCTACTAGATAATCAGTCTTCCCATTTCTTTTATGCTCATCGTCTGTAATATTCATCAGTGAAATAAGGTGTATCGCAATGTGTGAAGCCCTATGGCAATACATTATTTTACCCATTATTTGGTAATGTGTGGTTTTGCTGGGTAATGCATGAAACTGTAATGTATACTCGTTACCGGTATCATTATTTTCCAACAAGTAATGCGTTACCGATAATGGGTTACATAATACATTACTTGGTAATAAATAATACTTACATTCAAAATGATTTTGAAACATAAAGTAATGAGTTACCAATAGTTGGTTACATAATACATTACATTGTTATGTATACTACTTACAACACTGGTTCGAAACATAAAATAATAAGTTACCGATAGTTGAACAGCCATGTATTACCCTGTAATCGTACCTTATTACCTGCTACATTAATCCAAAACATAAGCGATCATTAATTACATAATGCATGAATTATAAACGCAATGTAATAATATCATATTGAAAATCTATTTATATACACATTACTTTGTGATTTTTTGTAAGCATGAGAGGCAGAACGATTTATTGCTATTTTAAGCAATCAAATATTGTATGTACCGATAGCTCAGTTGGTAGAGTTCTCGGCTTAAGTAATTGTTAACAACCAGAGACACCAGTTTTGAATCCTTGCCTGACCACGTTATTTATATAATTAAAAGCAAAATATTTGTAATATTTTTTTTTATAATTTTTTTTATGAAAATATATTCCTTTTCCACATCACACTACTTTTCCCATCCCTGCAAGGTAATGAGTCCACCATTACTTTTAGGCGTATTGCCTGTACAATTCATCAATGAAGTAAGGTGTAATGTAATGCCTGGAGCGCTATGTCGATACATTACTTTACCCATTGCTTGGTAATGTGTGGTTTTGCTAGGCTTTTACTAATTTAGAACATATAAAATTGGAATTTTGGATTTTATGTAAAAAAGTGCCACAAATTTTAAAAAAAAGTATTAAAAATTGCTAATATTTAATTGAAAAAATCGCCATAATTAAAAAATATTTAAGATCTAAAAAAATCACCAAAGTTCTAAAAAACGCCAAATTTAAGAAAAATCGTCAAAAGTGGAAACATTTACGCACTTCAAAAAAAAAAAAAAAAAAAAAATCCACAAAAATTAAAAAAAAAATCGCCAAGATTGAAAAAAAAAACTTTTAGAATTTAGTAATTTATTTTTAAAATTGAATCGTTTTATTTCTATTTTGGGCGATCTTTTTATTTCGCCGTTTTTTTTTTTTTTTTTCTGAAGATTTCTTTTAAAAAATAATTTAAATTTGATGATTCTTTTAAAATTTAGCTTTTTTTAAATTTAGCGACTATTTTTTTTTATTTTGACTAATTTTTTAATTTTTGGTGCTTTTAGCCAACTTTGGTGATTTTTTAAATCTAGCGATTTTTTGAATTTTTGTTTTGAAAATTGTTGTTTTCAAGAATTTAACCGATTTTTTTTTTGTTTCAATTTTGGAAATTTTTGTTTTAGCTTTGGCGTTTTTTTTTTTTTTCAATTTAGGCGACTGGGAAAAATCGGTTAAAATTGTAGCTAATACAAGAAAAAAAAATAACGAAAGGACATATATCAATCATTCGTCGTCCAAGGGTTACAGTTTAAAAAATACCCAAAACTTGAGAAAAATCGTAAAAATTTAAAAAAAGTACCAAAATTTTAAGAAAAAAATTACAATTTAAAAAAATTTTCCAAAATTTAAAAAAATCGTCGAAACTTAAAACAAGCTAAAAACATAAAAATTAATAACAAGGATTTTTTTTACGACTTTATTTCCCAATTTTTGGTGTTCGAAAATTGAAAAAATAGCCAAAATTATAACTAAAAAATATTACTTGAGCCAGAGTACACACTAAATTTTTTTTATATAAATAGAACATTTTTGGTCTTCAAAGTTTAGTAACGCCATGATGCTTGTTAGGAAAAGACCTAACCACGTGCTTGATTACTAAGAAGACAAGAATGGAGCAAAATTGATGATTAATAGGTTTTTTGTTAAAGTTCTTCCTATTATGGAGGCTCAAGCTTTTCTAAAACTTTGGGTTCTGATGAGAACTTTAGCCAGATCGAAATACTAGTATCAACCTAGCTAATATGTTTGATTTGCTTTATTTTTGTAAATATACGGAGGCATATTTATTCAAATTATTTTATCCATTTTAATATTTCTTTTTAATTTTAGCGTTTTATATAAATTTTGACGATTTTTAAAATATTAGATGGTTTTATTTTTTTATAAGTTTGGATATTTTTTTTTTTTTAATTTTTTAATTTTTTTGTAAATTTAAACTATTTTTAATATTAGCGTTTTATTTAAATGTTGGCGATTTCTTGGTTATAGCAAACACGAAGGGAACGGACACAGAAAAATAAATTGCCAATTAATGGTAACAACTTGTCAATTCAATTAGTACAACGATATTTACATTAGATTTCTGAATATCTTGAGTGTTTCAACTAAAATTCAATTCAATTAACCGCACTCTTTTATTACATTTTAAAGAAAAGATTATATTAAACAATATAAATTGTTTAGATATTCTACTATCATCTCTGCACGCGTCTTGTACAATCAACACAAATTTAAAATTATTTTACACTTAAAATGGCTTGAACAGGTTGGATCGTTTTTAGTCTATAGTTCGTTGGTCAAATATAAAATAATATCAAAAGTGTTTTTTTTTTATGAAAATCCAAGAGAAATTCAATAAAAAAAAATGCAAAATAAGTAATAATATGCAATCAAAATATGCATTTAAAGCGAAATAAGTAAAAAGCTTTCTCTATCTGTGCTCATATTGAAAAAAAAAAATCAATACATTAGTAAAGCTTTAGCTGGTTTTTGTAAATATAATAAATTATTATTATGGCAAAACGACCAAAAATTTTTAAATTTTAACTATTTTTTTTTTTTATTTGGACGATGTTTTCAAATTCTGGTGTTTTTTTTTTTAACTTGTTGTCATTCATTTTCAATTACAAAAATATAATCAGGCACCGGATTTTACAAAACAAAAAACTTTTTTTTTTTAAATGTTTAGAAAAAAGTATTCTGTTGAAAATACAGCAGTTTTCTAAATTATTATTTTGTTTTATATTTATCGAAATTTAAAAAATATTTATCTTTCGAAATAAAAAACAAATAAATATTTCCAAATGATATTTTTATTTAAAGTTGAAAACTAGTTTTATCTTTAAAAAAAAACTAAAATGTTTTTTTTTTTAGAAATGAAATTTTTATAAAGGGTCCGCCATCTAACGTTTTTTTTCAACTAGTGCTTATTTCGTGAATGGTAACACTTAGCTCATGTCTGATTTGACAGATAATTAGTTTTATCCTTCCGCTGAACGAATATGGTCCGCATGTTCGTTATCTTGTGAAAAAAGTGAAAGAAACTGTCGTCCTCATCGATAATCCAAATCGTGAAAAGGCAAAAACTGTGCGTACACCCGAGAATATTGCTGCTGTGGCAGAAAGTGTGCGTGAAGCGCCATCAACATCAATTCACCGTCGTTCTCAACAATTGAACATTTCGGAGACATCATTGAGACAAATTTTGTATAAAGACCTTGGTATAACGCCATACAAAGTCCAGTTGGTTCAGGAGTTCAAAAAAAAAGTTATTTTTCGGACCCTTTAGAAGAAAAATTGTTTTTTTTAAATTTCAACATATTTATATATTCTTTTAGTGCGCCCCGGTAGGCTAGTTGGTAGCGTGCTGGCTTATCAGTGCGGGGGTCGTGAGTTCGATTCCCACCAGAGGCACTGGTCTGTTTTCGCTACAACGCGCCGAAGGCCATAGTAGCTAGTGCTCGGTTAGGGTAATAGTATATAATTTGTAATTATATAATTATTAATTAATAAAAAAAAAAAAATCTCTTCTTTTTTATATTTTTTTCAAAACAGAAAAACTTTTTTTATTTTTATCACGAGGAATATTTTTAAGTAGATATTTTTTTATATTATTTTCTTTGTATAAATATTTTTTTCTTTTACGAAAATTCATTTTGATAAAATCAGAAAATTAAAAAGTGGTCGGTGTTTGCATTTAATAGATATCATTGAACTTTGAATTGGAAGGGAGTTTGATATCAAACAAAAGTTTGACTGATATTTTATTGGCAATCATTTAAAAAAAACCAAATAAAAAATTCCTCATTAAATGCCACCCTAATGTATATGTTTGCTTTTATGTCGAAGTATTGTAAGTTTTATGGTATGGTGTGTAAATATGAGTTAATATGAGTCTACATTATTTCGTTTCATAAAATTTTTTGTGCGTTTTACACGTTCTAAATTCATCCATTCTTCAATTTTGTATTTTTTTTTTTTGTAAAGCTGTTGTAACGTATGCGGAGTGAAATATGAACTTATTTCTATTTCTCGCTGCAAAGGAAAACAAATCACAGTAGCAAAAGATGAAAAAAGTACCGGTAAAATTCATTCAATTAACTGTCAAGAGATAAGTTCAATAGACCAAAAATTTGAGCACTACATATGTCATTAAATGAAAATGAACGTATAAAATTTATTTTTGAATTTTGTGAAAATAATTCACTCTAAAACAGATAAATAACTTTTAGTTATTTTTGTTAAATGCAATTCAAAAAATATTTTATTTATATTGCGACAAATGGTTTCAAGAATGAAAAATAGTCTAAAAGAAAACGCGGTTGCGGTAAAAAATCGATTGATAATTCTTTTAAACCCGGGCCTCATTCAAGGCAACAATTGTGGGACATGCGGTAAAATCCTATCGAGAGACTACACAAGATAATATATCAGATATAAGAGTAATCAAATATACAAAAAATCCAGCTTCTGCAGTCTTAGAAAAGCAGTCGCTACTCAATAAAAGTTGACTATGTGCTCTATCAAAAAAAATGTGTTTTGCCTTAACGTACATTTACATTATTGCTGATGAGAGCTTTTTCAGAGCAGTGTCATGAATGGACAATGAAATATTATTTTTTGGACAAATTTAAAGAAAAGTACCTGGACTGCCTTACAAAAAATATTAACTGAGAGCTGTCGAAAACGAATACATGAGAGATCCAGGAGGCAATGCGTAATGAGCCTCAAAATAAAGGCCAATCGCTGGGGTTATGTTTATTTTAATATAATAAATCTAAGTGTGATATACCTTAGTAAAAGTTTTTGTTACAGCTCACATTTTAGTCCGCATACGTTAATCGTTGCTGTTCTTGCTGTTGGCATTCGACGAGATGTTATAAATTCTTGTAATGAACTTAAAAGTTGTATAACATAAATTTTATTTATTTTTATTCTCTTTTATTATTTGACCATTTAAGCGTCAAATAATTTTGAAAAAAGGTTAAAGTGGACAACAAAAATGTATCGTCACCTAAAATTCAAAACGAAATAACTAAAATATTTACGTCTTACAGGAGATGCAAAAAACGTCCACAGATATTTTAACAATTTCGTTAATAAAACTGATAGTTTTAAGCATAGAACTTAACAATTTTATGTGGCCGTTGTGGTGTAATGGTTAGCGCGTTGGACTTTTACACAGAAGGTGCCGGGTTCGATCCCCGGTGCCGGCAACATCAAATTAATATGTATGAGTTTTTTCCATCCCGCAATGTCCACCTTCGGTGTTCCCATAGCAATTAACCCCACCGAAGTAAAATAATGAATCAGGGCTATGAACCAAAAAGCTTCAATAAGTTCGCCAACTCTCCATCAGGTGGCGAGCAACAAGTGTTCTAAGACTTATCATCTCGCGCAATTACAGTGTTGCCATGTCTGAAGCCCTTCATCTTTCCCCACCTTTCATCTCTATACTATCCCTTTGCAAAGAAAGCAACACACTAAATATAGGAAGTATTTCCTGAGTGTCGCCTCTCTTTTTAAAAAAAAAAAAAAAAAAAAAAAAAAAAATTGTAGTTCGATGCAGTGCTTCATTATCACTCAGTCCTACTTCAATATTTTACATGGCAATCAAAAAACTTCGCAAAAACAAAAACATATAAGATTCGAACTTTATTTATAAAACCGATATTTTGTGTTGGCATGTGGTTTAGCCAAATGAAACACAATCATCAATAAAACCGGTCTTGAAAACTTTGTTAGTTACGCCCTTTAGCATTTTATGTGACGACATATAGAATTTTATGATACAGACAACAAAAAGAACATTCAATGGATGTCAAGAAAAACAAAATTGATTTTTTTTGTAATTTTTATATGTATGATATTGTAATTGTTCAGTTATTGTGGCGTTTAAGAATATAATATTTAATGTTTACTTCAACTTTTATATTGTCCATTCAAATTACTTTAAACACTTATTTTTAACTTTTTATAAAAAAATATTAAATTAAATTCGATAAGTTAAACCTAATTAATAAACTTACAACGGAAATATCCCTACACGAACTCGGAGATTTTAATGAACTTCCTGGCTAATAATATATGTTCACATATTGCCATGTATGTACACTAAAAGAATTATCCTTCATGATATTAATTAAGCAATTTCATAGAATTTGTTTCGTATGTTCAATGAAGAATTTAACTATATCCCAGAAATGTTATTAATCATAAAAAAAAAAAATTGTTCATAAACTTCTTTCGCAAAATTTTATAGTTTCATAAAAAAATTCATTCGATTTCATAAATTATCTCCGCAATGAAAAAAGTTTCTATATAATAATATGATTATATGTGTGGCAATATATTACGATATATGTTCATATCTTAGTTTATTAAATTTTTTTGATTTGTCGTAATATATCATTATATATCATTGTATCGTATGTTATATATTAGGATATCTTATATATCTGATCATATGAAATAGATATATTTCTATATATGACCATATATTCTGCCATATATGATCATATGTAAAAATAAGTATACAGCTATTCAAAAATAATTCACTTTTATATATAATTATATATGGCAAAACATATCATTGTATATAAATACATATAGTAACATTTCACTTCACGACGAAGTTTATATATAGTCGTATATAGCTTGATATAGTGATATCTTATTGTATATATTTCTATATGTCATAATATATACTTACATCTTATACATATTTTTACGAACATTTCTAATCATATGAAATAGATATATATCTATATATGACCATATATTCTGCCATATATAATCATATGTAATTGTATACGGTACAGCTAATCAAAAATAAATCACTTTTATATATAATTATATATGGTAAAACATATCATTATGTATAAATACATATAGTAGCATTTCACTTCCCGACGAAGTTTATATATAGTCGTATATAGCTTGATATGGTGATATCTTATTATATATATGGCTATATGTCATAATATATACCTACATCTTATACTTATTTTTACGAACATTTATAATATGGCGCTGATCATACGAAATAGATATAGATCTATATATGACCATATATTCTGCCATATATGATCATATGTAATTGTATACGGTACAGCTAATCAAAAATAATTCACTTTTATATATGGCAAAACATATTGTATATAAATACATATAGTAACATTTCACTTCCCAAAGAAGTTTATATATGGTCGTATATAGCTTGATATAGTGATATCTTATTATATATATGGCTATATGTCATAATATATACTTACATCTTATACTTATTTTTACGAACATTTCTAATATGGCGCTGATCATATGAAATAGATATAGATCTATAAATGACCATATATTCTGCCATATATGATCATATGTAATTGTATACGGTACAGCTAATCAAAATAATTCACTTTTATATATAATTATATACGGTAAAACATATCATTATATATAAATACATATAGTAACATTTCACTTCCCAAAGAAGTTTATATATAGTCGTATATAGCTTGATATAGTGATATCTTTTATATATATGGCTATATGTCATAATATATATTTACATCTTATACTTATTTTTACGAATATTTTTAATATGGCGCTGTATATAATCATATATGATTATATCTTATGTTGTATACAAGTTCATGATTTTTTCTTATCATATATAATTGATATACCTATATTGCAGATCAGATATACTTTCATTTATAATTATATATAAGTATGTATGTATTTCTTCTTTACTTCATTGATTTTTTAGTTCTTCCATTTTACAATTTAAATAAATAAATAAATTTTATTAAAATAAAGAAATTACTGCATGGTTTTTTGAAATCCACCAGCCAGAAGTTTGGCTAATTTGTAATTAAGATCTTTGATTCAACATTTTTCTTTTTCTAATAATAACAAATATAATTCTGTTATAATTATTATTTAAAAAATAAAAATTATGTTTTTTTCGACCTATAATTCTGTTATGAAAATGAAAATTTATTCAAGTTCGAGGCCATACTCTATATTTATTTATTAGGATATTGTCCTAACAAATAATCTATAGAGTTTTTTGTTTTCAATTTATTAATTGACTGCCTTCAAGAATTTGTCAATGGTTCCATTTCGGGGATTTTCTAGGTCCCCATCATCAGAACAAGTTTAGAAAGCAGTGGCTACCTCATTATTTGTTAGGACAATATTCTAATAAAGAAATATAGAGTATGGCCTTGAACTTGAATAAATTTTCATATTCATAATAACAAATACAATTAAAATTGGTGGTAGATCGGATGACAGGTGATCATGATATTTTTCTTACATCGTCGATTCAATTAACTGTCAGAAAGAGTTATTACAAACTATTTTTTTTTTTCTATTATCGGCATTGAATCGTATACCTTATTTATTGAACTGATCCATCAAATCGCTGTGCCAGTATGTATTTTTGGGAATTATTAACTTCGATAGTTTGTTTGGTAAGCTCTCGTCATCATATACAAAATATAAGTATATATTATATATAAGTATATAAGTATATAAGTATATATAAAACAGTGAAACCGAACAAATTCTATAATTTTTATATTATAATTATATATGGTAGCACATATAATTCTATATCAATATTAGTGTTAAAATTAAAAAGAAAAGTTCGATCACTTTTGAATATGGAAGAAGTTCACAAAAAAATATATCACTTTTAAATATAATTATCAGAGAACACAAATTATTTAAGCAAAAGAAAATTGTAAAAAAGCAAAAGTAAGAACTTAGAAAAGCTACACTTTTAAAAAAAAAAGTTCAAAGTTAGTAAAATAATATTTTGTAACAAAAAATAACATTTAAAGTCACAAAGAAAATCTTCAAATAAGAAATTAAAAGACAAAGGTAAAACGCTTTATAGCAAACAAGAACCGAATCGGAGCCTCGACAAATTAACCTTTTTATCAAAATTATTTGTCTTCAATTTAGTAAGTAGGATTGTTAAAAAAAATCAATTCTCGACTTAAATTTGGTTTATGGTCGATATGTCAAACGGCTTAGCCGACAGCCCATTCATGCCGATAGTGGCTTGAAAAATACCTGTCGGCGGTGGCGGCGGCGGCTAACCGGCTGACGACCGGCGGCTTACATCACTATTTCCAAGTGCTATCCAGTCAGAAATTACCAATGTTTCAAAAGTATAACAACTGGGAAAGCATTTATTTTATAAAAATTATGATGCTTTGTTAAAAAAAAGTTTGTAGTCGGATGGTTCCAAATTTGATCACGGTTCCAGGCATACATTTTTTGTGATATTTTTATACATCTTAATATTTTTTTTAATATAAAATCGATTATTTTGTTTCTGGAAACTCTCTTTTAGGACCAAATTTTTTTTTGTTTTCCCAACGTGGGCAAGTTGTTTCCAGCAAACTTTATGACAACTGTTACCCCAGCAGTTATCATACACTTCCGTTTTACTATCTACGTTTTACTAACTATGAAGTAGTATATGTCTCGTTAGT
This sequence comes from Delia radicum, assembly GCA_021234595.1. Lineage (NCBI taxonomy): Eukaryota > Metazoa > Arthropoda > Insecta > Diptera > Anthomyiidae > Delia > Delia radicum. The sequence goes on from CM037851.1 coordinate 221,922,850, forward strand.
TCAATGGTTAGAGCTGTCGGCTACCAATCTGGTGGCCAGGGTTCAAATACCGACGGGGCCAAAAAAATTCTAAATGAATTTTTTTTTATTTTGGAAAATTTATTTTTAGACCAACTATTTCATGATTTTGCCAACGTTGGAAAATTTGTTTCCCCAGTGCTTGTCCGACATTTTTTGAACAGACGGACCTTTTGTCTAATGATGTCATCATTTTGGCTGGGAAAGCACTCGTTGCCAACACTTGTACCATTTGTTAAGTGCTTTGCCAGCGGGATCCGTTTGTCTTTATTTGACAGGGTACATGTACCAACAGACAGATTTCAATTATAAAGTTATCAACGCGAAAAAGTTAAATTTAGTTTTACTTATGAACTAATATAAAAATTTTTCAGAAGTTAAGTCGAACAACTCCAAAAAATTTCAAAGTTTTGCTAACATTTTTAAAGAAAGACTTACAAGGAATCTACACAGTGGTGAATCTGCCAATTTGAATGAATGAGACATTTGTATGGGAAGTTTTTGTTGATTTGAGTTCAAATTAGCATATAATTATCCGTATGTAATTTTATCGAGGGACTGTATGCTCTTTTTTTAATTACCGTAGTCGTTAGGATTTAACACGATTTTCCCGAAACGCCTTTATAACCCATATTTTAAATATTTCAAATACGTGGGAACAATGGGTGTACAGCACAGGCAATATGGATAGCAAAATTTTTGTTTTCTAGAGTACTTTAATACTGCTTACAAAAAATTTTTTTTTATTAATTTGAAAAATGGATTCATACAAATTAAAGTAATTGTTAAAATATCTTTCGCATATATAAACATTTTGGCTGAATTTTGGTACACATCATTTTTTAAGCTATATACATATTATACTAAAAAATTAACTAATAGTTTGTCCTTTTTCCATATGCTGTCGTATAAGTTTGAAGCACATTTCGCGTTTTTCCCATGTTCTGAAAAAAATTTTTTTTTTAATTGTGCAAAAATAGTAAAATATATTAAAAACTGAGAAAAACGGGGATTTACTTGTTAATGCTGCAGATTTATTATAACAAATTTGATAGCCGAGTGTTAATGAAGGTCTAAGTCTAAAACATACGAAACTTCAATGCAAATTTGCGAAAAATCTGGACCAAGTGAAAAAACTTTGGATGAAATTAAAATCAGCGTTACCGACATATTTACTATTAATGGAGTATTAACAAGAGTATACTCTTGTTTTATTTTTCGAGTTGAGCAGCATAATTTAAAAATTTTTTTCTGAAGCTTTAATAAACAATAAAAAAAACTAAAAACTGGTTTAAATTGAAAATTTGATTGAATCAAATAATATTTTAATTGATTTTGCACGGCATTGATAATAATAATTAAAACTTTTATTGAAAATGAATAAGAAAAAAGCTATAAATAACGATCTACAAAAAAAATATGATACTAAAAAGAAAAAGTGTGTGAACGACTCGTTTGTATATATTGTATGTTTCTGGCAATGCTGTGTCTGTTTGCGGATTTGTGTGTGTGCTTGTTTTGTTTGTAAACTACAAATACATTTGGTATTTTATACTAAAATTTTTCTATTTAACATACAAAATATGAAAAAATAATTTAAGAATTATGTAGAAAATAAAATATATGTTTATATATTTAAAAGTCAATTTAAATACTAATTGATTCATTTAAATATTTGTTTAGAAACAAATTTGATTCAAGTCAAATGTTTTATTACATATTTCAGGTTGAAAATTTTTTCTGTAGACAACTCGATACAAAAAAAAAAAAATACTATAGAAAACAAATTAGAAAACTTTTTAAGATACAAATTTTTAAGTTTTTTTTCGGAAGCTTAAATGAACAACTCCAACATAATTTGATATAGATACAACTTTTATAAGCTATATGTATTTCAGCAACGGCATATCAGATTTTGATGATTTAAACCAAGGGTGCCCAAGACCTATGCGCTTCGTGCTCATTTGTTTTTGTAAAAACGCTTAGCTATAGGCTGTGTGTTTTAATACACACATAGAGCACTCAACACTAGTAATACGAAATTCACTGTATACACGCAAGTTCAAAGCAAGAACACTTTCGTATGCTTTGCTGGTAAACATTGAAATATTTTTTTCTTTTTTCTTTTTTCTTTGTATGTTTTGGTTTTTACAACAAAAAATATTGAATAAAATTAGTTTTTCTTAAAATGTATTGGTGATTGCTCTTTCATAAGGAACTCTTGGGCACTCCTGATTTAAACGATATATGATATATATTAGCTGCCAGCAAAATAATAAGTTCAGTTCATATGGGGAATTGTAATGGAAACGCATTTTTCAAATGCATTTTTAAGTTTGAATCATAAATTTTTTTTCTGAATTTAATAAGAAGATTAAAATGTCTTTTTGGTTCATTTTAATTAAAAAACTATCAGCGAATTTTGGTAAAGCACTAAATTGAAGATCTGATTTTCTCAAAATTTTGTTTTATGGAGTTAACCGAACTATCTTCTAAAAAGCACATTTCTTACCATTATTTTTTTAAATACCCCACTGTGGCTTGTTCGAGCAAGGCAATTGTTTATATTATTCCGAAAAAAACTATACAAAAAAAAAATATTTTATGCCTCAATTACTAAATATCAACAATTTTACCAAAAATATAAATATTGCTTTAATTGTTTGAAAAAAACTATTTTTTTTTGCTTTTTCATATTTGTAATGCCAGTAAAAGAAAAGCGACAACAAAACTTTCTTTGTTGAAGTCTACAACAACAGCATTTATGACATTAAATTTGTTTTACTCTTTTTTTTCAGTTATTTTGTTCAACCAGATGTTGTTTATAAGAGTTGTTAACTGTTTATGATGTGTATAATGTATTAAAGACAAAATGTTGTTGATCATAGAAAATATAGTCGATGTTAAAAAAATAATCAAAAAATTCTTCAAGTTTATCCTGTTTATTGTTTTAATGCTTTTTTTATAACATATGTTCATAAAAAACTTACAACAGTTTATTGAACAATTATCAAGTTTTTTATAACATCATGTTCAGTTTTTTATGACAGAGTTGGTGTATGAAGATTGTTGTTAACCCTAGAAAGTTTATCTTATTTTTAGTAAATTTTTTTTTTGCTTAAAAATTCAACGGAAAACCAAAAATACTAACGTCAAAAATAGTAAAACAACTTAAAGTTGATAGCCAGAGATTAGAGAAAAACAAAAATTTAGAAAATAGTCTAAATACCTACATTAACTTTCTAAGGTTAAGTTTAAAATAAAATCAAAATCTGAAACAGAAAAAGGGATTTTGCAAAACGTTATTTTCTTTTAGTTTCACCTTTTAAATAAAGGTAACATTAAAAATGAATTAAATATACACGAGCTATTTTAAAAATTTGCGACACCTACTGAAATTGACTTTAGATGTCACATGGTTTTATGAATGGAACTTCACGTTGAAGAGTCTTACAAAAACTGTATTAAAACTTACAAGAGGTTTTTCATTAATTTTATTTTTTTTTCAAGTTTGTTATACAAGTTTGTTATAATTTTTATTAAAAATAAAAATTATGTGTTTTTCGACCTTTAATTGTGCAATGAAAATGAAAATTATTCAAGTTCGAGGCCATATTCTATATTTCTTCATTAGGATATTTTCCTAACAAATAATCTATAGAGTTTTTTGTTTTCAAATTTATTATTTGACCCTTTCAGGAATGTGTTGATAGATCTATTTCGGGAATTTACTAGGTTCCCATCATCAGAACACGCTTTGAAAGCGGTAACAATCCCATTGCCAAACATCAAACATTCATATGAACTAGTTTATTCACTACATGAGAACTAATATACATATGAGTTTGAAGTTAAAGATTATAACCATTGATCAAAAAATAAATTGAAAACTTGCTTGATGTGCAAGGTCTACCTCTGGTGGATATTCAATACACGTTTTTTGTTTTTCTCTCCTTTTTATATTTTGTTTAATTTGTAAACAAAACATTTTCATTGCACAATTAAAGGTCGAAAAAAACATAATTTTTATTTTTAATAAAAATTATAACAAACTTGTATAAAAGGCATAGTACCGCCTAGTTTACTTCCCCTGTTTTGTTTACAAAAAAAAAATATAAAGAGGAGAGAAAAACAAAAAACGTTTATTGAATATCCACCAGAGGTGGACCTTGCACATCAAACAAATTTTCAATTTATTTTTTGATCAATGGTTATAATCTTTAACTTCAAACTCATATGTATATTAGTTCTCATGTAGTGAATAAACTAGTTCATATGAATGTTTGATGTTTGGCATTTCATTTTTCATTTTCATTTATTTTTTTTTTCTTAAAGCCTATAACTTGGGAGATACATTCACTAAAAAAATATTTTTCATATCGCTGCATTGTGAAAAGTGGTTCACAAGTGAAATCAAAATTTTACGATCTTTAAACTTTCGTTTAATGGTATTGAGTTTTGAGAACAGTATTTAAAAAACGGGGTAGTTTTATACAGTTTGCGGTATATCACGTTGATGTCAGCGCACCAATAACGCTATACAAACATCACAAACTAATAAGGAATTGTAATTGAAAATGTTTGTAAACAGAAACATTTTATTAAATTTTTTTAAAAATTTTGGGAAATGGCTTGAAACCATAGTTACCCAAGCAAAAAAAAATAAAATCTGCATAAGGTTGGCAAAGCGTCGGCGACAGGCGGTTATGCGTTGGCAGAACATGGGCTTAACAATCTTGACAGTACTGTCCTGTTATCCGATTGATAACTGTGGCCAACTGTTGGTTTCAGCGAACTTGCCACCGTTAGCATAACGTTGGTAGTTCAATAATTTGGTGCTTACATTTTATTAATTTTGAGAAATATGTGTAATAAAAGACATTTAAAAAGCATCAATACAGTGCAGTCTTCGTATATGACTATGTAAATGTGTAGGGCAGAAGGGGGTGCATTCGCCACTATTTTGTTTAAGCACTGTCGTTACTCAATTTTTTTTTTTTTAATTAAAATTTTACACATATTAACTTTAATTTGTATGTTAAGGACTAAAGATAATTTATGTTTTAAACATACAAATTAAAGTTAATATGTGTAAAATTTTAAGTAAAAAAAATTTTACATTGAATAATCAATAAAAATGATGTCAATATAGCCTTAATTTCAGCAAAAACCACACATTACTAAATAATTGGTAAAGTTATGTACCGCATTACAGGCATTACAATACACCTTACTTCAATGATGAATTTTACAGGCGATGAGCCTAAAAGGAATGGGTAAACTAATTTCCTAGTAGGGGGTAAAGTAACTGGTTACTTACCGGGTTCGGAAAAGTAATGTGTCTGAAAATAGATTTTCTTAAAAAAAGTTATTACAAATAATTTATTAATTAAATAAATAGCGAGGGCGCGCTGAGATTTGAACTTGGGGTCTCTGGCTATTAGGCGAGAACTCTACCAACTGAGCTATCGTCACATGTAATTATGGGTTGCTTAAAATGAATATGAATTGCTGTGCTTCGAGGTTTCGTTGGTGATGTTAAAAACATATACCTTACGCTCGTGCTTACAATAAATCACAAAGTAATGTGTCCAAATATAGATTTTCAAAAAATATATTTTAAATATTACTTTACGTTTATATTTCATCCATTATGTAATTAGTGATCGGTAAGTCATTATTTTGTGTTTGGAAATAATTTTAAAGGTATTGATGTATCATTACAAGGTAACGAATGAGTTTTCAATTATTACTAACTCATTACTCTATGTTTCAAAATAATGTTGGAGGTAAGTAGTATACACTTCAACGTAATGCATTATGCAACTAACTAGTAATAACCCATTACTATATGCTTCCAAATAATGTTGAAGGTAAGTAGTACTCATGACAAGGTAATGCATTATGTAACCTATTATCGTTAACTTATTATTTTTGTTGGAAAATAATGATACGGGTAAGGAGTATACATTACCAGGTAGTGCATTACATTATCTTAATTATTACCAAAGTTTTCCTGGTACTGGCATTTACGTTTTGAAGTAATGTAGAAGGTAATTAAGTATCTTTACAAGGTAATCCATTATAGTTAAATTATCTGTAACTCATTTCTTTATGCTTCAAAATATTGTTAAAGGTAAGTAGTATACATTACAAAGTAATACATTATGTAACCCATTATCAGTAACTCATTACTTTTTGTTGAAAAATAATGATGCAGGTTATGAGTATACAGTACAAGGTAACTCATTTCTTTATCGCACCCATTAACAAAATTTGCCTGGGTAATTCTGTATTATTTTTTTTGTAACCCAAAAAACACAAAAACGTGCCTATCCTCTACCACGTGTGAAGTACAAGCGTAAAATCTGCTAACATGAAAGATGATCAATAACCGCACAAATTATGGAAAGAAGCATTTAAATAACACTTTCAAATACATCGAACATCGCGGGCAAATATGCATCAGTAGCTTAACCTCCTCCTTCTAACATATAATAATAATGGGGGTATTCATAATACGCTTCGTATTTCTTGTTTATGCACACAAAGCGTATATACAGGTACAGAAAATAAAAATTGTTGCCGCATTTTTAATATAATTCTTTCGTTCATTCGCAATTTCCACGTTTAATTCTTCCTAAAAATATTCCTATATTTTTAAAATAGAATGGTTTATTTTAAACAATCAAAACAATTATTTTTTTCTCATTTCCTCAGTTTGAATTATTTAAATAAAATTACAAAACAAAACTTTCCACGGTCGACAATACATTCATGACACTAATGTTATAAAAATACTGTGTTTACACTATATTCGACTTTACATGAATCCGGCTAATGCTTCGAATTGGTTGTCATATTGATAAAAGCCATATTGGCAAAGAATTTTGAGGGTGGTACTGCCAAAACACTGCAAACTACTGCAAGCAAAATAGTATTTTCTAGTACAGTATTAATTGTACATTTGGTAATTTTAAGCATGATGGGTTTAACAAAAATAGCAGAGGTTTACCAGTACACTGATAATAATCCATGCATAAAAATACGAAAAACTGTCAAGAGAACAAAAAAAATAAATAAATAAACGGAAATTTGTTTATTTTACGAAAGTTTTTGTAATTTTGTGCATATATTATTATGAGTGTAGTTACCATTTTTTTTTTGTACTGTTGGTAATTTCCACCTGTACGATTGGTAGTTTCCTAACAGGTACATCGCTAGGAAAGCAAAACACATTTTGCTTTAAGACAAATGAAGCGCGGTATCAATTTCGCCATAAGGTACATCAAATAAAAGATTTTGATGTGTTTAAAACTAAAATCGAAATTTCGATTTTATATTTTAAGGACTTTAAATTTTATGGAGCAAACACAATTTTCAAAATATTAAAAAGCACCATTATATAAAATTTTGAATTTGAATTCCTGCAACTGTGTAACGCTAACCAATTAAAAAAATCGCGTTTTTCTTGTAAGTTTAAATATAATGACACAAACATTTTTTGAGTGTAATTTTATATATTTTATTGGTGTAATACATATACTAAAATGTGCAAAAAAGTAATGAGATCTATAAATTTAAATAACTTTAATTAAATTCAAACAAAAACTGTTGTTTTATGTATTTTTAGTTTGCTTTAAACTTAAAGCCGCCATACTTTTTACGCTGTTAAGGATAAATGATTAGAGCGGATGGATTTAGAAAGCTTACCCTAGGATGTTCCTTCAAATATCGATTTGTTGTTTTTCTTTCATAAAAGTGCTCCGTTTTAGCGCAAAAGGCTACAAGTGTAGGAAAGCGGTTTTTGTTTTTTGGAAAACGTTAACCCGTTCCGAAGTTTGGCCGTAAATGGTTCATATTTGAAAACAAATGTATTTTTATTAAACTTTCAAAAAATCGAAATTTTGAAAATCTACATTTTTTAAATTTATTGCTTTAACATACTCAAAACTATTCAAATACGGAATTCTGACTTAATCTTATGCCACTTTATCCTGGAATCAAAAATGACTCACAAATTTCATAAAAATGAAAAAACGTGTTTTTTAAATTAACTTTAATGATTTTTTAAAATGAATAATTTAGTGATATCGATTGTTATTTTGATAATATAATAGTCGTAATAAAAGAAAAAAATAATAATCTCTGTTTGTGTGTGGAGCGGCTCCTTTCCAGGACATTCTATGAAAATCGAAATGTCCCATTTTCCCTCCATCAGGATCCGCGCATTATATCAACCAACTTACTGAAAAAGCTGATGTTTTTCGTTGATAACCCGAACAATATGAGCTATATCCATCTTTTCTTACAAGTTCAGCACAATAAAAGTAAAAGCTGCCATTTTGCCTACTTTTCGTTAAATATCTACGGGTTTTTTTCATCTAGCTGTAAAAAAAAAATGGATAGAGTGAATTTAGCCGTAAGATTCAGCCATTCAGTCTTCGTCCTAGTGATTTTGAGCCACTTTTTCTTCCTAGCTTTTATTAAGCTATTTTTTAGAGCATGCCTTTTTTAAGAGTTATATCATTTTATTTTTGAAGTATTATCACTGTGTTTAATTAAGCCATAACCAAATATAAAGATAACGTTTCCATTTTAACATTTTGTTTTGGATTTTTTTGTATTACAAATTTTTTGATATATCCGTGTATAAAAAAATGTTCTCTGTGAAAGTTAAACCCTTTTGAAGTTCAGAATTTGTTTTCAGAATTTGTTTTCAGAATTCTAAAAAAAATAATTAAAGTAAGGTTTTTTTTTTATTGAAAATTTAGAAAACAGCAATTGAAAGTAAATTTTCCATTTGAAATTAAAAACCCTTAAATTTTGATGTAAAAACATCAATTCAAGTTTAAAAACATTATATTTAAATATTACAAAAGCAGCAGAAACCCGTACTCCGGCAAGCAAATGATAATATGTCTTTTATGATACTAGATCAAATAACTTTTAGATTTCCGAGTAAACAAGTTTAGATATGATCAAATATAATTATATTCAAAATTTGAGTCTATCCAATTATATCAGAGTTCAGATATATTTATTTATACCTTCAGATATTTTTATATGTTAATATATATGGACTCAGATGTTATTGGTTAGACTCAAATTTCAGATATAATTATATATGGTCATATATGATCATATATAACCTTTTTTACACGTATTATGTTATTAGCATATTTTTGGCTTATTTTAGCAAGTCGGGTATCAAAAATTAGTAAAATTAAATTAGTTAAATAAGCAATTAAAATTAGTTAAAAATTTTGTAATTTATAAAATAAGAATAGTAAAAAAATTTAATTAAAGATAACTTTAAACTAAAAATTTGTATAATAATAGTTAAGTTAGGTTTTAAACAGTTTTACTAATTTTTGTACTAACTTTTTTTTTGAGTGCAGGTCAAGCTTGCAAGCGGCTAATTATTTTATTAGAAATATAATGTGTTTTTGTCAACTACTTAATTTTTGCTTACTGACAAGTATAAGGGTAAGCCTTATTATTTAAAACCTTGTAACCACACAAATAATTAATTATTTTAGTAACCACTTATTTTATTTTGGTAATGCAGCGGGTAAGCGAGTGTACAAATTTTATGCGTTTTTTTTATGAACCAATTCTTTATCGTACCAATCTTCCTTTTAAGGGTTGAAAAGATGGGGTCCGAAATATCCCCAGGGAAAACATGTGAACATATAACGATTTTAATTTTTTTGTTCAATCGTTAGATAGATCTTTAAAATAACTTAAAATTGATAACCCTTTTGTAAATGTGAAAAAGCTAAAGGAAACTGGAGCCATTTTTACTCCACCTTTTTAATCCTTAAAAGTAAGATTGGTATGCTAAGAAATTCGTTTTGGAAATCTCATAGTGGGTTTTTTTGATCAAAAGTGAAAACATTAACCCTATATAGATCCAATTGCATAAAATAGTTTGTATCAAGTGGAAATTTAAATTTTAGCAATTTAAAACTTAACACTCTTGTTGTCATAACATTATCCATGCCACTAAAATTTTTTATATAAAAGTAAACATATTTGTAGTCTAATCAAATCAAACAAGGGGAGTCCCCGATGGGTTCTCTCCGATCCTAATGAAATTTGGATATGTGACAAAGAAATATAAAATAAGAGACATGAGCCAAAGCTCATGTTTAGGGGTTAAAATGTGGGGTCAAAAATTACCCCATTTTTCGTTTTTTTTCGTCTTAAATTCGAATTGTTTCAGAGAATATTGGACAAATGGAGTACAATTGCAAAACATGTCCGATAACGTTCAAGTGTTTTTGTTATTTAAAAAAAAAAATGTGTTTTAAGCAGGGTACGTATTTGCTGTTCCTTTTCATTTCATCTCCACGTACAATGTTATATGTTTTCTGTTTTAGTTTTTTCATACACACGAAAGATAAAACAAAAAATGTTTTCATTCCATGTGTTTCCATTTGAAAATAAACCTTGCATCTCATTCTCATGCGTATGATATGATCGTTTTATTTACTTGTTTCTCTTTCATAGAATGAAAAGGGAATCGTAAATAATTTGGTGAGGTTTTAAACATTGAAAAAAAAAATAAATATTTCTCTTCTTGAAAACGAAGGGTGAAAAAAAATATAAATGTGTTTTACAATGAGTGTAATGATATATGATACTTATTTGTTCTTTTTCACAATTCTGCAAAATTAATAAAATGGATAAAGACTTTAAAAATTGTATTACAGTAGTTTTGACTTAGCTGCACAACCAACTTCTGCACGAATTTTTGTGCAGGTAAGCAAAAAGCGCTGCTAACTCAAATTGGTTACCTGCCTTAAAGTGCAGGCAAACTAAATTGTTGAAAACTGCAAAGACCAGATATGATTTAATTTATTTTTATTAATTGTTTATTTCATACAATAGAATTTATATAAAAAACAACAAAACGAAAATAAAAAAACATTCATAAAAAATTTTATAAGGTTTTTACATACAAATTTATGTAGGTACAAGCGTTAACTAACCTAACTAACTAAGTAAGCAAAACATAAGAGGCAGCTAACGGCGATCTTTTGTATGAAAATAATGTACAACTGCCAAAAACATGAGGCACTTATTTTAAATGCGCAGGTATACACAGTGCACTTAATGAAGGCAATTGCATACGTAATTTTGTAAAATAACAACGAAACCAAAATTTTGTGCAGTTATGTGAAAAGTGCACGTAAGTAAAAGTCAGTTAAATCAAAACTACTGTATTGTTAATTGGAATTTAAAAATATACAGTGACCAACAATACACGCTCAATATTATTGATAATATTTTTTTGTCAATAAATTATTTCAAAATAAAATATTGTATCCTATATTGGTAGTTTATCATATAAAGAGGAATATAGACGTTAAATATTATTGATAAGTTTAGGGTTATTTACAAGCAAAATGAATTGGTGTTCCCTATATTGGAAGTTAATCAATTAAATTAAAAAATTAAAAATTATTTTTAATTTGCTATTTCATTAATGACACGTTACAATGTTTACTCTAATAAAACCGGTTTAATTTTGCTAGTTTACCTGTTTGATTTTAAAATTTCTTGAACCAAAGTCAAAATAACGCTAAAATACCGAAACGAAGATGTATAAACGTTATTTTGTTGATTAAAAAAAAATGTAATGGGAAGTTTTTTTAAAAAAGCCCTGTTATATCAGAAGGCATATGTCACCATTGGAATCGTATTTCAAAACTATCATATCGGCATTGATTTGGGCGTGGTAAATTCCCGGTCAAAAAATTTATATCTCAAATATAATATCATATCTCTTTTGATGTAGACCGTGTTAAACACTAACAACATTTTAAATAAAAAACTAGGTAATATTAAAAAAAATCACATATTTATTATACTTCAATGAATTAAAAAGTTATTATCACAAACAAATAAAAAATAAGTATATAATACTATGCAGATACTTCAATTTAGTAAAACATCAATTGCCATTGAGAAAAGAACAATGCATATTGCGAAAAACATTTATAAAAACTATATATTTATTATAACTCAATGAGTTCAAAATTATTATCACAAAAAAAAATATATAAAAAAACTACGCAGACACTGTTATTTAGAAAAACATCAATTGCCATGAATTTCAATTTATGGAATCTTTACACCATTTCCCTTTGTTATTTAAAGTATTTAAGTATCATTTAAAATTAAAAAAAAATACCATTTAAAATTAAAAAAAAAAAAAAACATTAACAGAAAATAGCAATTACAAATCAAAAACAAAATCCGTTATAAAAAACACAATTAAAATTCAAAATATACAAAATATACAAAATGAAAAACAAAAATGCCAATTCGAAAATACCAAGTGAATTCAAGAAAAATAAAACTAGACTAATATTTTAAATTATCCTTGCTATTTTTTTAATTATCTTTAAATGTTTTGAATTGCATTTTTTATTTTTTGAATAACATTTGATATTGTTTGAAATTTAATTGGCATTTTCGAATTTTAATTGCATTTTTGTTAGAGATTATTTTATAATTGTAATTGCTACTGTTTGAATTTCAAATTATATTTTTTGATTTACAATTGCTTTTTTTTGGAAAATTTTTTGATAAACAAATGGTATTTTTTTTTTTATTTACAAATGAAGTTTTGAATTTCATTTGCTATTTTTTAATTTAAAAGAGATTCGTTTGAATTTAATTACCAAATTTGAAATTATATTTGTGTTTTTTAAAATCAAATGTAATTTAGAATTTACAATTAAAGGGCTTATTGTAAAAACTTGATATGCGACATTTTATTTTAGATTGGTTTTTTCTAGGTACTTGTAATAATTGTTGCAACGATTTTTTTTTAAATAATTAATTAATAATTATCTAGAAAACAGCGATAAAATATGAAACAATAAATGTGGCTTATCAAGTTTTTAATAAACCATTGAATTTTATGTTTTGAATAAGAAGTGGAAATAGAGTAGTTTGTGCTCAACAATTTATTATATCAACATCTGAATTAAGATCTACTTCGTTCGAAAAATCAAGTTTAATATTATTCTGATCAATTTCGGAAAAATTTAATTTTGTTATTAATAAATTATTTAATGTAGTATTGTAATGTAGTATTGTTATCACTTTTCTACAATCTCCAATTTGCGAATCCAAGTTTTTAATGACGTCATAAGCCGCAAGTTGAATAGTGTGGGCTGCACATCTGACAACTGACAATACAGCCGTCAACGATGTATGGATATTTTCATCAATTGAGTCATTTTCATCACTTGTCTCATCGTTCCCCATAATTTGGTCTACCTGTAGTTCTTGTAGGATTTTGCCAACTTTTATAACGTTGGCACCGTTATCCGTTGTAGTAGAATAAATTTAATGTAATTCGATATCGTACGATTTAAGACACTTTAAAATTTCATCTTTCAAGTAAGATGCCTTATGTCTTTTTTGTAAATGGATCATTCCTAAAAAAATAAATAAATATATTTTTTAAGGTAAAATGCATTTCAAAAAATCCGCGGTTCGGACCGCTGTATTTAAAAAACATAATAAATAATGTGTTAATAATTTATAATTATTCCGTTGTCAAATTCCTTTATGGAACTCTTTCGGAATCCAAAGGTATGAATAAAAATCTAGAAAAAAAGATTTACATAAAAATATATTTCTTTAATAACAAATGCAAATTTGAAATTACAATTGTGGTTTTTAAATTACATTTGGTATTTTTTGAAAATCAAATGCAATTTTTGAATTCAATGTCTGATTTTTTAAAATGTAACCGTCATTAAAATATAGTAAACGTTTAGTTAACCGTTCACGAAAATCGATTTGCTAAAAACAAAATTTTTTACTAAAATTTGTAAATTTAAAAATTTGTTTAACCATCCTTTGCAATTTTTTACATTTAAGATAAAAAATGAAAGATATTAAAAAAAAGAAAATAAAAATTCTGAGAATTGTTTAAAAATTGTATAATTTTGAATGTACTTACCTAAGGTGCTAATGCATATTGTATAATTTTTCATGTACTGTATATTTATTCCCAGTATACTACGATCTAGTCTTGTCTCAATGTCCAGTTTTAGTGATACCATTTCATTTCTAACTTTACGTTTTATACATTCCTAAATTTTAGTACTGGATGACTCCAGTACCTTCACAATATTCCTTGAATTTAAATTGGTATCAAATGCCTCTTCTAATGGTGAGATTAAAGTTTTAAAATAATCACGATCGTCAAATATGCGGAATGGCAAATTTCTAACCGCAACTAAACCCACACAACATTTTAAAAAATAATTTTTGTCAATATTTATTTTTACCGAGACTAGGTTTTTTTTTAATCGAACCAACACTACATTCATCATTATTTGCTCTTTTTTTTTGAAATCACAATATCTTTTTTATGAACAAGTTTATAGTGTCGCAAAATGTTGCTTTTGTTTGTACCACTTAATTTTTTTTTGCATTCAGTGCACTCTAATTTATTTTCATTTTCGAAAACAGTATAGTAATTCATTTTGATTAAATTTTTATTACACGTGCCGTGCCACTCGCGTTAAAGGTCAACTAATAAATGTTCTAAAACTATGTTCCTATTGTCTATTTACTTATGAAACAAACTATGTTTCACTAATGAGTCCAAAAATTTGTATAAAATAACTGTACAAACTCAGAGACAAGTACTCAAACAGAGAAAAGCAATCAAACAGGTAAACTTCAAAAATTAAACCGGTTTTATTAGAGGAAACATGTCATTAATGGTATAGCTTTTTTAAAATTTTTATTTCGGTGAATCAAAATTGATCAATACTTTAATTTTGTCAAAAGATTTAAAAAATTAAGCACATTTTATATTTCATTTACACTAGATAGCAAAACATTTGTTTTGCCAAAACAAGTGGAAAAGAATAAAGAAGTATTGGAATGGAATAAAGAGCTTTAATACGTGTTTTGGCAAAACATATGTTTTGCTATCTAGTGTGAATGCCGTATTGCATGAATATTTTTTATATCGGAATAATATATATGCATTTTTAATTTAATTTATTAATTTTTATACATCAAAATTACAACAAATTTTGAAAAAACAAATATATTAATATTGTCCATACACATTCCAATATGTCACTGAAAAAACAAATAAAAATTTTTTTTTTGAAGTTTTTAATTTAATTGATTAACTTCCAATATAGGGAACACCAATTCATTTTGTTTGTAAGTAACCCTAAACTTATCAATACTATTTAACGTCTGTATTCCTCTTTATATGATAAACTACCAATATAGGATACAATATTTTATTTTGAAATAATTTATTGACAAAAAAATATTTATCAATAATATTGAGCGTGTATTGTTGGTCACTGTATATTTTTAAATTCCAATTAACAATAATACAATTTTTAAAGTCTTTATCCATTTTATTAATTTTGCAGAATTGTGATAAAGAACAAATAAGTATCATATTCAGTATCATCAACAACATAAAAAACATTGTGAAACGCATTCACATTTTTTTTTGTTCACCCTTCGTTTTCAAGAAGAGAAAATATTTATTTTTTTTTCAATGTTAAAACCTCACCAAATTATTTACGATTCCCTTTTCATTCTATGAAAGAGAAACAAGTAAATAAAACGATCATATCATACGCATGAGAATGAGATGCAAGGTTTATTTTCAAATGGAAACACATGGAATGAAAACATTTTTTGTTTTATCTTTATTCTGCGTTGATACAAGAAAAACCAAAAATGAACAGTTCGTGGTTTCAAATACGTACTCTGGTTTTAAGTGATACTAAAGCTGGCATTTTGTTAAAGAACTTTCGTTGACAGATAAAAAAATATATAATATATAATAAAAAATAAAAATACCCGAGTAAAAAATTTATTATATAATTATATACATTTATAAATATTTATATATATTCATATATGGCATCATATATAAGTAGATATAATTTTGTCTGCTGTTGATTATTAAAAAAATTTTTTATTTGGTGCTATATAAATTGATATAAAAGTATATATGGTCCAATGTAAAATTATAATTGCCTTATATAATTAGATCTAATTTTATATAATTATATAAAATTATATGTACGCATGTTTCGGATATAATTATATATAATTATATCTGATTATAACAGATTTTATTGAACACCAATTTCCATATATAATATTATACCATATATAATTATATATAATTTGATACGGCTTATGTCAATTTTTACGTTTTCCAACATTTGGAAGCATTTGCAATAAAACTGGGGGAGTTTAATAACAAATCTATCTTCATGGGACACCCTAACATATACAAAATATTTTTAATGTCTTACAAAAAAAAATTTAAAAATATTTTGCCTCAATTTTGAAATGAGTTCATACATCTTCATAAATGGATGCATATATGTTGATTTTTAGCCGGGTGGTTAAATTGATTTAAAAACTGTTTGCAGACTTATAATTTTTTTCTGCTCGTTTTCCTCAATATCGCCATGGCAATGACTGATATTTCTTAGTATTTACAATATTAAGAATACACAATATTATCAAGGTCATTATTTATCAAGAAAAAGGACACACGAAATAGAAAATATCTGCATAAATTCTGTTTTTTTTTACATAATCAGCATAAAAAAATTCCAAAAACAAACTAGAAAGAACAAAAATTCCACACTTCATAAATTTCTTTGTGTGTTTAAATTATTAAATGAAGCGTTTTCAAGAAAAAAGAAAAGAAATGAAATAAAATTTCCATATTACATATTACTACATACTAGGGTATTCAATTTACTCGGGTTTGCTTTTGTTCGAGTAATCGAGTAACTCGATTTTGAGGTTTTTAATTTACTCGAGTAGGCGAGTAAGATTTTAAAATTGCTCGAATAACTCGAGTAACTCGAACAATTTTAATACTTTAATTTTATTTTCCAAAAACTCACATTTTTGTAAGTTTTTATATTTTATTAGTACTAATATAACATGTATATTAAAATTAACAAATTAATTAAAAATTTTAGTAAAAAGTATATCTAAAAGAGAAAAACATTTGCTAAGATCATTTATTATTGCGACAGTTTTGTCTCAGTACATTCAAAGCAAAAGCGTTATTATATCAATGAAATTCTTTATAAATATGTTGAAATCTTCATTGATTTCTTTCAATATAACTGGTTCATAAATATGTATTAAACTGTTTTATAAAAATATTTGTAAGGTGATCCGTTTTGTAATTTCACTCAGACTTGATACAGTTTTGTTATATTAGTGTGTTAGTACTAAACGAAAAAATAGTCCATTTTGTCCTATCATTTTGGGATTTTGAGATATGTAATTTTTCTAAAAAATTTATAAAGAAGTTATGAAACAACTTTCATGAATATTTAAGAAGATTGTCATCATATTAATCAAAACTTCATTACTTCTATATGTAAATTTTAATATGTGGAAATTTTGCGTAGGACCGCTATGAATTTCCATATAGGGCTTCTAAAATTGGATTGTTACAACGACATAAAGGGACCAACAAAAAGTTTTAGTAAATGACATTTAAAAATTCCTTTTGAAAATATAGTATTTATATGTAGTTTCTTAAATCAAATGGCAACTAAATTAAAAAAAAAAAAAATGTTTGACCCCACTTTTAACCCTCAAATCCGCACCAATAATCTTAAACACCCCAGTCTTAGAACTTGTTTTTTAACAAATATTTATGTTTCTTCGATATCGGAGTTTTTTGCATTTAGTTCTTCGTTTTTCGTAATATAATTTCTTTAACAGTGCTCACTTAATATAAAAATACACTAAACATTTAAATATTCACTATAACAGTCACATTATTTGTACAAGATATTAAAAAATATAAAATAGTTCATATTTTTAAATTAATCGAGTTACTCGATTAATCGACCAAAATTGTTCGAGTTATTCTTTACTCGAAATTGGCCACTTCGAATTACTCGAACAATTGTTCGACATCATTTCATCGATTAATCGAGTAACGGTTAACCGATTGAATACCCTACTACATACTCAATAGAATCCTTTATTCGTGTTGAAAACATATTTCGATTATTATTAATATTTTCAAACAAATATAATAAAGAAAAAAAATCTAAAGGTGCTCATAAAATCAAACTTTTAAAGAAAAATGTTAAGGCAAAAAAAAAAAAAAAAACGGCAAAACGATTTATTGCGGGTTTAGACTTTGTGAGCAAACAAAAATCATAATTTGCATAAAATACAAATAATTTTGTAGATTTATTGTCTATTTGAATTGTTGTATACATAAAAGATTAAACAGCATTACTCAAGATATCCTTTTCTTTCAATTTATTTATGCAGAGGTTATTGTTATTATTTTTATTAACGTGGTAAAATATTAAAAATGCATAGAATTTTTTTTATATTAAAAACCATTTAATTTTAAGTTCATAAAGTTATGCAAAGTATTTATTTAGGGGCAGTTAACCCAGTTAATGTTAACACGATGCTACAGCGAAAATGTACTTGAAAATCTTCCTAGTGTAAGTATGGCTGAGAAGGTCACATATAAGTCTTCAGATATGTATTTAAATACACCACCAAAATCTAAACCCAGTAAAAAACGCTACTTACCTGCAAGCAGGTTTGTAAGGGAGTAAGCCAAAAGAATTCCTTACAAACCTGCTTACATATGCCATGATTTTGATATGGCGAATTCCCACTTGAAAGCATTACTTTTTCGCAAAATCAGCGCGGATTTCAGCGCTTATAAAAAGCAGTGATTTCATGGCTTTCACTAAAATCATATTTCATGTCTACATTATTACGCTCCACGTGCTAGCTCTTCAGAAACAGTTTAATGACTAATAATTATTTTTTATTTCATACTCGAAAACACCAAACACAATCGGAAATCACTCGGAAAAATTTTTACAGATAGTTTATAATCCACGATATTGAACTTTCTGTATTACAACCTGCATCCTTGTAAGGGATTAGGGTAAGCTGCTGACAACTTGCATCCTTGTAAGGTAAAACAGTAAGCTCAAAATGTTTGTTTGTTTATTTTTATACGAAAATTATTCGTTTCTTTTGCTGCTTCTCAATATTATGTAATAGTAAGCACTTACATCAGCGCATTTGTTTTATCCTGCTTCTAAAAACACGAACATTTTTTACTTGGAAGTTATTATTAAAAACTTATTTTTAATTTCAAAACTCGTTATTGTTTTAAGCGCTATTAAACTTCTTAACGAATTCAGAAAGAGAAATATTTAAGCTTTGTAAATATATACATTAGCATGTCCCTTCAAAATAAATTTATCATTATTCCACCAGTTTTATAGCAAATAATTCCAAATGGCAAATAATTTTATAGCAAATAATTCCAAATGGCGGAATTATAGCAAATAATTCCAAATGGCGGAAATCATTTTGTTTTTGTTTTGGAATACATCAACCCGTGCCGAATTTTTGGCGCAAATGGCTCGATAAAATTATTTGCATGATATTAATGCATTTTTGCATTAGATCTATGAATTATTACTTGAATCCGTCTATTGAAACTTTAAATTTTTTTTATTTTAACTTTTCATTAAAATGAATTAGTTATAAAATGCATTCGACTAATACAAAAAAGTTTCATTAAAAATAGTTTCATTAAAACTATTAAGCGTTTTCATAAAGTTTAAGAAACTGTTTATTAACATTGTGAAGAAAACTTCATTAGATTAGTAAAAACTGTTTATTAAAACTCGTTCAAGAAATTCTCTCTGTGCATTATTGAACAAAATTTGTATTTTTATTACAATAAAAATTTTCAAAATTCGACATTTTAAAAAATTTAATAACACATTTGATTTATTCTTTTAATATAATCATGGAAGTCTGACTGCATCGGATATCATTAAAACACTTTAGCCTTAAATCCAAAATGACCCACGAATATGATAAAAATGCAGAAACGTATTTTTTAAAAATGAATTTTAAAGATTTTTTAAAATGCCTACCCAGGTTGATAAATACGATTGTAATAGCGTTTTAAAAGCACTTCAAAAGGTTTTACAAGCGTTTTTGGAACATTCCGATTTACAGGTTTAAAGCGTTTTGAAAAAGACCCAAATGTTAACTATGATTGAACGTCTCAGAGTGGTATTTTATAACGTCTTCTAAACGTTGGAAAAACAATTTTTAAAGATCTTTATCTTCGGTCTGTAAACGTTGTAAGAACATATCTATTTACAATTTTAAAGTTGTCAAATCGTTAGAAAAGGAACAAAAAGAGTACTTTGCAATCGCTTTAAAGACATATCGCTCATTTACTTCAAGAACGTCACAACTCAAAAAACATGATTTTTGAGTTAATGACGCATAATTATTCGTTATAACACGTATCATATTGTGTAAAAAATTCGTATTGATATCCTGTATACTAACCTCTTGAGAGAAATAATGTCGTTATTTTTTTCTTCAAGGTGGGAGTAAATTGAAAACTTTAAACTCGTTTTCTACAAAATCAAAATTTTTGAGTTATGACGTTATTGAAGTAAATGAGCGATATTTACCCATATACTGGGAATTACCGAAATTTTTGATAATAAAATAGAAACATTATTGTCTTTTTTGAGGAAGAAAATGGAAATGTTTGCCAAACCAATATATTTGGCTTAAGTTGTGATTTTTAAACTCATCTGTAATCATTGTTATGTTTATTTATAAAATGTATTATAAAGCTCTTTAAATTTTTCTGCTAAATGTGTTTGTTCGTTAAAATTTCTACAACATGTAATGTACTTGTTTGTTATAAATTCTTGTTTTGTATTAATCGTAGTTTCATATTTATAATATTCATTGAAAAGAAAATAATAAAAAAGACAGTTTTGAAAAAAGCAATTTACAGTTCAGGTGTGGGGTCTCCAAAACAAAAATTTTAAATAATGGATTTACGCCCAACCCGTCAACAAATCGTTGATTCTTTATTGGCTGCTGGAATTTCATTTCCAGAATCAGCAACTATGAAGCAGTTAAGGACTTTATATAGCTCTGTAACAACCAATACTGCCGCTGTGGAACAAGATATTATTGATCTTAATAATGAATCAGAAATAACTGAAAATGTTTTTCCTACCGCCGTTACTTCCGCAAACTCAACCTCAGTTACAACAGCTGTCACTTCCGTTACTTCCGCTACTTCTTCAGGATTAAATGATGAAATTTTTACAGCTGTTTCTTCCGCAATTACATCAACATTTTCGCATAATTCCAACCAGATTACAACTGGTGCAACTTCTCATTGTTCTTCAGGCGAAGCTGTTGTCTATTCAAATTCTTTACCAATTTCTTCTGCTAGATCTGCAACTTCTTTCACAACACAAGAATTAGAAATGCAACAGCAAATTAATATTTAAAAATGCGTAGCGAAATGCTTTTACTTCAAAAGCAGATTCAAGATTTAGAAGAAAATGCAATTCCCAAAACGTCACAAATAAATTATGATGAATTGGATAAAATTATTCCCAAGTTTAATGGAACTGACGGCCGAGATATTTGTAAATGGTTTATAGAATTAGAAGATTATTTAATAAATTTAAATGATCAAAAACGTTTAATCTGCTTGAAGTGGTTGTTGGACATACAAAGATTTAAAAGGGGTTTTGATTCAAACTTTCAAACGAACAATCACTCGCGAGGAAGTCTATTGTAAGTTGCGTCTACGGACTTTAAAACCATCGGAATCTTGTATAAGCTACATTGTGTCTATGCAAACAATTGCTTCTCAGGCAAACATCAATGGTCAAGAACTAGTAGATATTATAATTGATGGTATGAACGACAATTCTAACAACATTTCATTATTATATGGGTCAACTACAGTGGAAGAATTGATCCAATGCGTGGAAAGGTATGAAAAACGTCGAGATAAAAATAAGCCTAATATGAAACCAAAAAGTATTCAGAACAGAACACTCAGATGTTTCAATTGTTCTCAGTTTGGACATCTAAAAAATGCTTGCCCTAAGCCTATACGACCACCAGGATCTTGCTTTGTTTGTCATCAAATGGGTCATTTTCACAAAGAGTGCCCGCAACGTCAACAGATTGCTGCCTCCATTTTTCCTGAATCAGATATTATTTATAATGAAGTTGAACCGATGCAAGAGGTGAGTGTGGCATTTTGTATCTCTTGTAGAGACAGGTATACTAATTATTCGAATATTTCTTGTATGATTGATTCCGGTAGTAGAATTAATTTAATTGCCAAATCCGTTGTTCCCAAAGCAATACCAATTTCGAAAAATTTATACCCGAGTGGCTTTGTTGGTATTGGAAATTCTTCTTTGAAAACGTATGGAATTGTTTCTTGCCTCATTAAATTTAATAATATTGTTAAAATCATTGAATTAATTGTTATTCCTGACAATGATATTAAAATTCCTATGATCTTAGGTAGAAATTTTATGTCAAAATTTAATGTAAGATTAGTTTGTACAAAAAATTCGAATAATTTAAATGCACCTGTTTTTGATTCTGCAAGACAAATAAAAAACAAAAATAAAATTCCTTTGGTGTCAAATTTTAATGATAAGAATAAGGAAAATAATTTAGAGGATGATAGGAAAGTTTCTATTAATGATAATATGGATTTGAATCCGAAGTTAAGTCGAGAGCAACTGGTTAAATTAGGAAATGTTATTCGTAACTTTTACATAAGTCCAAAAAATATTATCCGTAAACCTCATAATTATATGATGAAAATTCGATTGTCGGATGACACGCCAATACATTGCTCTCCTCGTCGGCTATCAGTGAGAGATCGGGACGAGGTTAGGAAAATTATTAATGACTTGTAAAACAGAAAGATTATTCGTCCAAGTAATTCTCCATATTCATCAGCTATTGTTCTCACTAAGAAAAAATCTGGAGAATTTCGGATGTGTGTTGATTACCGAGCTTTAAATAGGAAAATCATTAGGGATAATTTTCCTCTTCCACTTATTGAAGATTGCATTGAGTATATGGCTGGTAAACAATATTTTTCTTTATTGGATTTGAAGGATGGATTTTATCATGTAGGTGTAGAAAAGGACTCAATTAAATATACATCATTTGTAACTCCCCATGGGCAGTATGAATATTTAAAAATGTCGTTTGGGTTAAAAAATGCCCCAGCCAATTTTCAAAGATTTGTAAATGAAATCTTTCGTGATCTTGTTGATTCACACAAAATCGTTATTTATATGGATGATATTTTAATAGCTTCATCAGATTTTGATTCCCATATTACTACATTAATTGAAGTACTTTCGCGTGCATTTGAGAAAGGTCTGGAATTAAAATTAGAAAAATGTAAATTTGGTTACTAGACTGTAGAATATTTAGGTTATTCCGTTAGTCCTTCGGGAATTAAACCAACAGAAAACCATTTGAACGCAATAAAAATTTTCCCATGCCAAAAAAATCAAAAACAATTACAAACGTGTGTTGGACTCTTTTCATATTTCCGAAAATTTGTGCCATCTTTTTAAATAATTGCCAGACCATTATTAAATTTACTACGAAAGGACAGAAAATATATATTTTCTGAAGATTGCATTAAAGCTTTTAATAAGCTGAAAGAGCGTTTAATGGAAACTCCAATTTTAGCGATATATAGTCCCCATAAAGAAACTGAGTTACATTGCGATTCAAGCACACATGGATTTGGAGCAATATTGATGCAACGTCAAGACGATAAGAAATTTCATCCTGTCGCATTCTTTTCGAAATCAACATCTCCAGCAGAATCCCGGTATCATAGTTTTGAATTGGAAACATTGTCAATTATTTCCGCTCTACGAAGGTTTCGAGTGTATTTGGAAGGAATACATTTTACAATTGTAACGGATTGTAATTCCCTTACTATGACATTAAATAAAAAACAGGTTAACCCACGTATTGCTCGTTGGGCTTTGGAATTAGAAAATTATGATTATTCAATACATCACCGACACGGAATATCAATGGGACACGTGGATGCATTAAGCAGATGTGTAAGTGATAATGACAATAGTATGGTGTCAAACTGTAATTTTGTTGGTGCATTAAATTCAAACGAGTTGGATATTCAAATCCAATTAACTCAAGGACGTGATGAAAATATAAGAAAATTAATCACACAACTTGAAAATGAAGTGGTTGAAGGTTATGAACTAATAGATGGACTAATTTTTAGAAAAACTGGATCTAATCTGTTATTATACGTACCATCTGAAATGGAGGGAAATATAATTAGATTGATTCACGAGAAAATAGGACATCTTGGCGTGGATAAATGTTATGAGCAAGTACGATTCAATTACTGGTTCCCAAATATGAGAACAAAAATTGCTGAGTTTATAAAAAATTGTATAAAATGTATCATATATGCAGCTCCGGCACGCACAAATGAACAGAGTTTGCATAGTATTCCAAAAAAGCCTATTCCATTTGATACAATCCATATAGATCATTTTGGACCTTTACCATCTCTAAAATCAAAACGAAAATACATACTTGCCGTAGTAGATGCCTTTACAAAATTTGTTAGGTTATACCCAGTTAATTCAACCAGTACAAAGGAAGTTTGCTGTGCTTTAGACAAATATTTTGGTTATTATAGCAGACCTAGGCGGGTAATATCAGATAGAGGTTCATGTTTCACATCACACGAGTTTTCAGAATTTTTGCTTAAGCATAATATAGATCACGTTAAAGTTGCTGTAGCATCACCTCAAGCCAATGGACAGGTCGAACGCGTTAATCGTGTCATTAAAGACATGTTAAGTAAATTAAGTGATCCCATTGACCATTCTGACTGGTCGTTAAAACTATCTCAAGTTGAATATGCAATCAATAATTCTTTACACAGCTCAACAAAGGATACTCCAAGTCGACTTCTATTTGGTATTAATCAACGGGGAACAATAGTCGATGAACTAACAGAATATTTGGACGAAAAAGTTAATTTTGATAACGATCGTGATTTAGCATCGAAAAGACTAAAAGCACTTAATGCGATACAACGTTCTCAAAGTTATAATAAATCGTATTTTGATAAACATCACATTCCAGCGAAACAATATTTAGTTGGCGATTATGTAGTAGTTATGAATACTGATAACACTGTTGGTAAGAATAAAAGTTTATTGAAAAGTATCGTGCACCTTACATCATTGAGAAAATATTATCAAACGACCGTTATGTTATAAAAGACGTGGATAATTGTCAACTAACACAAATTCCTTATAAAAGTATAGTTGAAGCTAAAAGGCTTCGAAAGTGGTTGACACCAAAGTGATTTGATTTTTGTTGTTTGCCATCCTCGATATATGTTGTCAATGTTTTAGTTTGATTGAGGTCAATCAATTTGTCAGGTTGGCCGAACTGTAATGTACTTGTTTGTTATAAATTCTTGTTTTGTATTAATCGTAGTTTCATATTTATAATATTCATTGAAAAGAAAATAATAAAAAAGACAGTTTTGAAAAAAGCAATTTACAAACAATAGTTTAAACAAATATTTTTGGTAAATACCCAGGTATTTACCCATTTGTACCCTTTTCACCGGGTATTTACCTTTTCCCATATCTAACTCAAACATAAAATTTATGTTATTCATTGTATTACAGAGAAAAATTTTTTCTTTTGTTTCTTATTATCAATTTCAATGCCTTTATCGAAACTTTGTAATCTTTGGGGCTGCGATTGCTATCGTATTTCTATAGAACTAATATTTTCATTTTTTATTACTGGGCTAGTTCTTAACCAATTTTGAATTTTTATAAATTTTTGGAAACATAATTTTATATATCGATCTTAAATAAAACCTATTACTACATTAAACAATTTCGACAAAAACTGAAAAAAAACGTTATTTTTTCCCATATAAACACAGCATCCAAAGTTTGGGGACCGGTAGCGACCCCTAAACCTTTACCAAAAAAATAAAAATTACAAAAATCATGCGTTATTTTTTCACTGTGCTTGATATATACAGTAGCCGATAAAAGTCTACGTACGACCCCTATTTTCACAACTTATGCATTTTGAAACCATAATAAACAAAAGTAACGATGGTTGACAAAAGGCTACATACGATATGTGCACTACCATAAAGAACTTTATTCCAGTATTAAAAGTTATTACTTTTCATTGAAATTAATTGGGCCACCACGGGCATCTAACACTGCCTGTAATCGTCTGGGCATCGAAGCAATTAAATTGTCCAGCTCTGCGGACGTAATGTTTTGACATTCTTCTTGAAGCTTCTCTTTTAGCATTGGTCCAATATTAATATGATTTTTTCGGATTTTTTGTTCTAGAATCTCCAACACATGCTCAATTACATTTAAGTCCGGGCTTTGAGGTGGTGTGTGCAACTGTCGTGGGGCATGGTAAAGCAGCCAATCTTTGACAATTTGAGCCGTGTGCATCGGATCGTTGTCTTGCTGAAAAATCCAAATCTGGTCCAAGATTTAAAATGTCATCCGATGGTTAAAATTTTATTTCAAAATGTATTTGTACAAATAACGATCCATACACAGAATACTATGTATGTGAAGACCACTACAAATGTAGTTGAAAACAAATGAAATTTCATTTAAAGAAAGGACGACTTACATTACAGTAAATTCAACTAACATTGTAATTAGTTTTTTAATGTTCAAAAAACGACTAACAATTGTAGTAAAAATGAACCACATGGTAGTAAAAAATAAACAAACATTTTTTTTAAATAACAAAAAACGACTGTAAAAAATTAACATAAAATCACAAAACAGTCATTTGATGTGGTTTGTTTTTTTAAATGAACTACAAGGTTAGTGAAAACTTTAATTTATTCTACAAATGACTGACATTTGCATTAAAAATAAAGAAACTGTATTACAACCCAAACAACTACATATTTTTAAGGCAGAAGTTCCCTGAGTGTATTACCCCCAATAAATACTAACTTTCCTACTCCTGAAGCAGCGACAGCACCCCAAACCATCATGCTGCCTCCACCATGCTTAACAGTGGCGACTAAGTTCTTCGGATCCATTGCTGTATTTTTTTTTTCGCCATATTCTATCTCTACCATCACTTACAAATATGTTATATTTCGACTCGTCAGTGAACAAAACTCTCTTCCAGAAATCCATGTCCTTTTCAATATGGTTTTTGGCAAATTCCAATCGGAGTTTTCGATTTTTGTCGCTAATTAAATTAGTTCTGCTATGATAACTATTATTATTTAAAGTTCTTTGTATGGTTCGTGGATGTACAATTACATCCGATCTTGTTGCGAGGTCTTGGGCCAAATTGTGGCATTTACTTTTGGATCTTTGTCGACTTCTTT
This sequence comes from Delia radicum, assembly GCA_021234595.1. Classification (NCBI taxonomy): domain Eukaryota; kingdom Metazoa; phylum Arthropoda; class Insecta; order Diptera; family Anthomyiidae; genus Delia; species Delia radicum. The sequence continues at coordinate 221,950,214 of CM037851.1, forward strand.
TAAAAGAAGCTAACGTCTCTACGTGTTAGTTTTTTTTGGGGAATCACTACGCGGTTTGTTTTCAGCTGTGCCATTGTTTTCAAAGCTACTAAATATTGTTCGAACTGTAGACTTACTTAAATTTAAAAACTATGATATTTCACCAAAATATTTTCCTTCATTTCTGCAATTTACAACTAAATTTCGGACATCAATTGAAATTTCTCTACGAGAAGCCATTACTACAAATAAATATTAATTGAAAACATTTAACACAACAAGTAAAAAAAAAAAAAAAAACGGCACTTTTCCACTAGTAATAAATAACGGTTTTTTTCGGTTAATATTCAATAACAAAAGCCAATGCATGCTGGTCGTATGTAGACTTTTGTCAATGCTTTTTTAAGGTTTTTCATGAATAATTTTTTAAGTTTACATTGCAGTAAATATATTTCTTTGTGTATCTATAAAAATAGATTTCAAACAAAACTGCTTCATTGCTTTCTTGTTTAACGCTTTTGATCTCATAAAATGGCCAAAATTGTGGTCGTACGTAGACTTTTGTGGGGCACTGTATTCCGTTTGGCCTATAACAAAATAGAATGTTTTTTTTATAAACCACCCTAAAATACATAGAAAACCCGATTAAATTAAATATTTTGGATATGTCAAATAAAAATATGAAAGATATTAATATCTGACTGTGCAAAACAAAAGCAACACAATGAAAAATGTTTAGCAATGTTATGAGAATTTATGTTATGTTATTTTTTTTTACTTATCTTTAATTTTAAATTGCTTTTCAAGCATTTTCTATAAGTTTTTTGTGAAAATAAATTTTATGGCTATTCAGAATTCACTGGATTGTAATCTGTACTACTTTAAACTTAGTTTTCACACTATTTCTCATTTTTTTAATATGGGCATCTAAAATTTTTATTATTATTATTAGTCGTAATACTGAAATATCTGTTATTTTTAGTTTCATTTGTTAAAAAAAAATGTGAAATTTTTCAAATAAGGGATTTGGGAAGGTTGGCGTTGTTTCCTTTCCTTTAGAATGAATATATAAATCTGTACGTAGTTTGGAAATCATTATATTCTCCACTTCGAGGAGCAATAAAAATTGCCAAATTTGAATTTTATTTAAAAGTACAGCCCATAGAAATTCTGTATACTCGTATATCTATTCGAAATTTGTTTAGTCATACACACAGACAAAAATTTAGCTATTTGCCAACTGAAATTTGGTTACTAGGACTCAAATTCAGTTATTGCGAATTTCAGTCGTTTGTTACAACTGAACATTAGTTTTCACAACAAAGTTTGGTTAATTCAACTGTGTTTTAGTTTCAACATCCAAAATATTCAGATATCTAATGTAAATATCGTTGTAAAAACTGCATTTATAAGTTCTTACCATTAAAATACACTTTTCAATACGGTTGGCACTTTATTTCTCTGTGTGTAACATTAACCAAAACATAAAATGTATCCTATTGGTAACACCTTATTTATTAACTCATATGTAACCCCTTATTCTAGCATTGTGAATAAACACTTATTCCTTATATAAAAGGAACCACTTATTCTTTCACTATGAGTAACTCAATATTTGCACATTTTTTGTAAGTGAGAGGGTAATTTTGGGCCATAGCGAACAAAAGTAATCAAGCGAGTAACAAGACATTATTGGCAGCCTTGCGTAAATATGAATTATAATGGCTTACATATATGCATGCAAGGGCATAAATAATAAGCCATTACCAGAAGAAGAAAAATAATGGGTCTAAAAAAAGATTTTGAAAAAAATTACGAATTTAAAAAAAATATTATTATTTTTTTAAAACACGTTCGAGCCGGGAATCGATCCCATGTTGTTTGATTAACAGCGACTGCTCTATACCCTGAGCCACCGACGGATATAATATATCATAGTTTATAATATAAGTAAATTTTCCTTCTATGTAAATTCGTTCAAGATATACCAAAACTAGGCCCTTACCCCATAGTTTAAAATACGAAAAGTAGATTTCTAGAAAAAGTTGTATCCTTATATTTTGACGTAAACATGTCAAGCTAGCTCAAATTTTAGTTTTTTTTTTTTAATTTATTTTCAGACCGATTATTTTTGTTCATAGTGGTAAGCATATAGATAACCACATATTTTTATTTTTTTTTTCTAAGGTGTGTAGTAATGATATGCTATTAATGAAAGTATTGAGATTTGTAATGACAATTATAAGTACTTGCCATTACCAAATATGGTAATGCTTTTCTACACTGGGAAGTATATTAAAATTGTATCATTTTGTAGCACCGTGTTATAATGCAATTTGATATTAAATTAAAAATAAGTAGAAATATTTTTCGGGTATTTTTCGCGAATTGTAACTAAATAATAAATTGCAGTTCTTGTTTAAGTTATAGATCTGATCCTTAATTTTTATGGTTAACAATTTAAAAAAAAAAAAATTACTTTAAATACTTTTTTTATTTTCCTGTACATATGGCCGCTTACAGCAAGATTAACTACTATACGTTGTTTGGGTTTGGATTTAGTATATTCAGTCAATTTTAGTTTTATTTTTTTCCCCTTAACATTTAAGTGGATTTGTGGTACACAGTTGGTTACTAATGAATATCTACCATCACACTGTGCATTCCGACATTTAGAACGCAACAAAAACTGAAAAAATATAAAACACGAAACACTAAACAACAGAGCATAACACAACTCTCCCATACAACTAAAGTTACCACAATTGTCAGCAAACAATTGCAATACCAACAAATAACAAATAGAAGATAAAACTTAAAAAAAAAAATAACATCATGTCGAGGGTGTGTTACATCACAAAAAATATAAGCAGAGGAGACTTTATACACTTGATCCTCTAAAAATTAATTATAAATAATTCCTTAACTTCAACATAAGATATGAAATAATAATAATAATATATTCTGTTGGCTCCATAGAAAAATTTGTTAAGGTAGCAAATTGTGCACTCAAAAAAGTTTGAAAAAACTAATCTACTGAAAATGACAGTTAAAAATGAGACAAGGGTATTTACGTTTAAAAGAACTTAAAATATAAACTTAAAAAAAAAAAAATGTAGTTATTTGTAACTGTTGTAAACAACTAATAAATGCGGTAAAAATAACTAAAAATGTTGTAAAAATAACTAACATTTTTTTACTACACAAATTTTGAAACAACTAACAAGGGAGTTGTCCCGACCTGATATATACTCGCAAAATTTAATGAGCCTTGTTTATGTTGTATAGGAGCAAATAAAAGAGACACTAATTTTCTTTTAGCTGCCAGTCTCACGTTTGAGGGTTAAAGAGTAGGGTTAAAAATTACTTGGTTTTTGTATGAAAACTTGTCTTTAATTAACCTTCATCTCACCCTTGTGTGGAAAACCACACAAAATAAAACTTTGTTATACATTTAAAAAAAAAATAATTGACAAATGATCATGAAATTGCTTGACATTTCCTGCCGCATGAATTTAGCACAGAAAACACATTAATTGATTCAATTTTTATTTTTTATAACGAGATATTTAAAAAGTGACGTTGCTTACCCTGGTGTGTGGTTTTCCACACATATGTAATATCAATGAATTTTAACCTAAGCACATAAGTTTTTGTCGTCAAAATTTCTTTTGATATTCTTACAAACTGTATTATAAAATGTAAACATGTTCTTCCCCGTATATGCACTCTATAGAAAAATTTGCTCCAATTCTTGAAATATTCGACAAATGGTCTGAGCTATTGGCTGATTTTTTCAACCCGTCTGAGTGTGTTACTATTGCCGAGCAATTGATTGGTTTTCGTGGAAGATGCAAGTTATATATATACAGTATATGCCTTCTAAGCCTAACCGATATGGTCAATGATTATTTTGTTAGTTGTCAGATACGTGACTTAAATGACTATAACGGAGATATGGATAGTTCTATAGTAAGAGGTTTCAGCTTCACATGTGTTGACACTGGCACATTACATCAGGCATTGCTTAAGATTAAGTCTAATGCTGTTGGTCATGATAACTTGTCGTTGAAATTTTTGAAAATTGTTTTTCCATTCATTTCCTCACACTTGCTTCATCTTGTAAATAATATTATTAATTCGTCGTGTTTCCCTAGTAATTGGAAAATTGCTCGAGTTGTCCCTATTAAAAAGGAGGGCCAATCTAGTGAATTTGAAAATTTGCGTCCTATTTCGGTTGTTCCTATTCTCTCTAAGGTAGTGGAACATATCTTGAAGGACCAAATGTTTGAGTACCTTGATCTCAAATCACTTATTCATTCATCGCAATCTGGATTTAGGCGAGGATACAGTACGACCTCTCTATTGCTTGGTTTGACTGATTCTATTAGGCAGTTTTTGGATGACCGCAAAAACGTAGTACTGCTTTCGATTGATTTATCTAAAGCCTTTGATAGGTTGATACACTCTAGATTAATATTTAAATTGTTTAATGAGTTTGAGTTTTCTTATAAGGCTTGTGAATTAATTAGGTCCTACCTCCATGGGAGGTATCAATATGTCTCTATTGGTACATCTATGTCCCGTACTCGTCGCATTACTAGTGGTGTCCCACAGGGGTCTGTTATTGGCCCACTTTTATTTATGATTTATTTGAATGACCTTTTAGAAACAGTTAATGGTGTTTCTTGTGTACCTTACGTATACGCTGATGATGTCCAGTTTGTTTGTTATTCAGATGCTGAGTTTGTGATGTGTTAGAGATCGGGGTTAATTATGTGCTGCGTGAAGTAGTGTCTTGGGCGTCAGATAACGGGTTTCGTGTAAATCCGCTGAAGACAAAGTTAATGGGGTTTGGATTTAATACTGAGGACATAAATGTTACGATTGGTGGTATTCCCGTTGGATTTGTGAATAAAATGAAATGCTTGGGTCTTGTTTTGGACGATCAGTTAAATTTTTCACCACACGTCAATTATTTGTCTTCCCGTGTATCCTTCTTATTAAAAAGGTTATATTCGTTAAATATTTATTTACCGTGTTCGGTAAAAAGACAGGTAGCTACTGCTATCTTAATGCCACATATGTTGTACTGCGTGGAAATTTTTTCTAGTACTTCCGGGGTACGTATTACATAAATATCATCTCGTTTTTAATAGGATTATTCGCTACGTTTTCAATTTAAAAAGGAGAGATCATGTATCTCAACATACATTTAGTTTTCTTGGATCGTCTTTTGAGAACTTTATTAGTATCAGGCTTTTGATATTTTTTTATAAGTCCATTGTTAATGGTTACCCTACTTATATAGTTGATAAATTTCATTTTACTCGGTCGATAAGAAATCCCCAGTTAATTCCGCCTATAAGGCATTTGGATATTTTTGCAAAATCATTTCAGGTTCGGATACCTAGAGTTTGGAATGCTTTGCCAAGGGAATTAAGAAAATTTTCTTATACATTGCCTGTATTCAAGTCCAAATTATTACATTTTGCAGAACTTCAAGTTTTAGAGACTCTATAGGGTTTTTTTACAGTTTTGCAAGTCAGAATAAAAACGTTGAAAGTTATAATACATATTTTTATTTTTTATGCAATTTGGAACAAATTTTTTATTTTTCTTTGTCAATAATTTTTCTCGGCATTTATTATGATTCCGTTTTTAATAATTTAAATATTTTTAGTGATCTCATATATTTATATTATATTATATCTTATTATTATTATTTATTTTATATGCTTTAATTTAGTAGAGAAGTTTTATTGTTTAGTAGCTTTAATTAGCCATATAAGGCCCTAAGGGCTCGGTTATGTAAATGAAGATTTAATAAAAAAAAAAAAAAAAAAAATTTTTGGCTATTAGTTTGCTCTGAAACTTGTTACTTTTGGAAAATCCAATCGTATTTAGGTAAGCCAGTTGGTAGTTTAGCTGAAAAAAAATCAAGGTGAGTGTGTAGTTTTGGATTTGGTTCGTGGACTGAAGGATCATAATATAACAATGGGCAACTTTTTCTCATCGTACGAACTTGGTCAAAAGTTGTTATCCCAAGAGCTAACAATTGTCGGTACAATGCGCAAAACTAAAAAAAAGCATTCCACCAAAACTTTTAGAATGCAAAAAAGCTCCCCTGTTCCAATCAACATTTGCATTCACCGAAAATGCAACACTTGTATCATACGTCGGCAAAAAAGAAAATTGTGTAGTACTGCAAAGTACAATGCATGCTTCGAATGATATAGAATCCAACGGAAAAGTTGCCAAAACTAATTCTATATTATAATAATACCAAAGGTTCGTTTAAAGACTTATTTTGTTTTCATTGATAGCGTGGATACTGTTGACAAAATGATGTCTTGTTACAGTTCTAAAAGAAAGACGAATAGATGGCCGTTGGCAGTTTTCGCAAATATGGTAGACATCTCAGCATTAAAAGCGTTGATTATATTCAAAGATGTGAAACCAAATTGGCAAACCAACAAGTCAACAATGCGTCGTGTTTTCTTGCGTGAGCTTATCCCTTGCAAAATCATACATGACAATGAGAAAAGGCGTGCCACGAACCAAATCAGCGGCATCTTTGCTTTTTGCAAGTAGCAACAATTCAATAAATGAATCAATGGGCGACCGGAGCTTAAAACCCCAGTCCATATCTTCGCTGTTCCGTGAAAGTTCAGAATCTCGGGAGAACTCATCACTATCACTCGACGTTCCTCCAAAAAGATCCAAAAGTATTAATCCGAACATAGAAGGAAAATCTAGATGTCACATTTGTTATAGCAGGAAGTCGAAAACTAAGAACTATGCATACCAAACAATGTGTTGTTTCTGCCAAAAGGGTGCATGTAAACATACTCATAACCGAAATGTTTGTTTAAAATATATTGAAGAAAAATTTATTTGATTTAATACTTAACAAAATATAAAAATAAATGCGTTATTGATGGTAAACCATGATTTTGACTACAAAAAAATTATGTTTCAAATGCAAAATATGTAGACATACCATATATGTGGAAAGCCACACATGAGGGTAAGCAACGTAAGTTTTTTTGAGGGTGAGATGAAGGTTAACGAAAACTAGATTTATTTGCAGTCAATAAAACAAAAATGTTGATTCCCATATTGCCTGTATAGCGTAAAAAGAGTTGCTATATTTTTTCATTTCTTGAAATATAGGGAGTAGTACACTCACAATATGTTTTCGTTAAAAACATATGTACATATGTACATATGTACATATGTACTTTATGTTTTTCTCTTTTTTTTAACTATTAAAAAAACTAATTTAAAATCTGTAATATTTACTATCAAAAATAAAAGAAAAAAATTTTAAAAAACTTCCAAATCCCTAAAAATAAACGGTTTTATTTTAACTATCAAAAACAAACTTCCAAATTATTAAAACCAACAGTTTTTGTTTTTTTTTTTTACTATCATTAACTTTTTGGTTCAAATAAAGAAATTTTTGTAAAAAGAAAATTTGAAATGAAAATAATAACCGGTACAGAAAATAAATGATAAAATAAGTTAAAAAAAATATTTCTTTTTAGTTTATATTCCTTAAAAACAAAGTTTACTGATTACAGTAAGTTACTGTTAAAATATTGTGACTGTAGTAATAATCGGGTTCCAGCACACAGCGACTGCGCAGGGTTTGTTACTCTAATATATGTATTGATAAACAAAAAAAGTGTTTCCTATGCGCAGTCGGTGCTGGTTAAATTGCGCAGGCAGGTTGTTACAGTCGGTGCAGACAAAAAAATATGTGTTTTAATTTCCAACCCTGTGAAATTGTAACCACGCTTTTAACAATTGTAATTAACTGTTTTATGCATTAGTGTGATTTCATTATCATTAATAATGATTTTTCTCATGAAAAATATTTTATTATCATTAAATGGTAATGAAATTTTTTTCATTTTGATTAGTATCAAATAATGGTAATGAAAAATTCCCATGTATGATACGCACAAACATTTGTGTAAATTTTTTCAGTTTCTTATAATTTGAATTCAAATAATTTTATATATAAACAAACCATTTTAATAAAAAAAAAACAGACACGAATTTTTGAATATTTTTTTTTTGAAAAAAAAAAACAATTTTATTTATAATAACTGTAACGGAAACAAATAAACCAAAATATTCCGTTTTTGTGGTTAAATTTGAATAAAACTTTAAATATAAGTATTGATAAGTAAAAACATTTTTCCTACATTTAAAGAAATAAGTTAGTAAAAAGTTAGTCAAACGTCTTGAAAATCAAGTATACTATTTTTCAGCAAAATTTTTTGCTGAAATTATGTTTTTAGCTAAAATTTTAACTATACTTATTCAGCAATTAACTATTTTGAACTAATGTTTTACTTATATTTTACTAATGTTTTACTAATTTATTTTGCTAATAAAAATTGTGCTGATAAGCACATTAATAGTGTGGACGACAACCATATTGAAAAATATACGCTGAATGAAGTAGATGTCGCGGCATGTCAAAATATAGTAGACAAGAGGAAAATGAGAGTAAAAAGTATACCTCTTGTAAGACATACAAAAAATCAACCATGGAAGAATTTTTGCATTTTTCATACATAATAGAACAAAAGGGACGCGAATAATGTGTATTGTGTACGTATAAATTTGCTGTTTAAAAAAATTAAATTTTGTGCTGTCGCGGGTTATCAAAGTAACTGTATATTGATTAAATTAAAGACAAAATAAAATATTTAAATATAATAAAGAATAAATGAGTATTTGTAAACTAAATGATTACAGAGACTATTAATGACGTGTCGTCAAATTGCAAAAAAAAAAAGAAAGCTTTAGTCAGATCGAAATACTAGTATCAACCTAGCTAATATGTTTGATTTACTTTTTTTTGGGAATATACGAAGGTTGGAAGCTCGTTATAAATTAAAAAGAACATAAAAATAATCTCGATGTATATAAAAACAAAAAACTATGTAGGTACAGGTAGACAGACTTAAGCGAAAGACAAGGCCACACATCTTACGTAATTTTGTACATATTTTTCCTTTTTCTTATTGCATATATTTCATATTTTGTTCTTTCGTGGTGTTGCGTTTCTACAGTTTTTCTTTTTTTTTTTAAGTAAGTTATTTTTAAAAGAATAACAAAAAAAAATTAAGATTTTGAGCCAATAAAGTAACTAAAGTATAATTTTTTGAGTTTTTATAAATCTTCTATTATTTAGCAATAATTTTATTAACTTTTAGCAAGGATTTTTTAATTTAAATCGACTAAGTGTTAGCAAAACGTTTGCTGAATCTACCAATTTTGTTGCCAAAATCAGGTAATTTTTAGCACAATATTATATTTGTTTCATTTGCGTATGAGTCATTCCATGTCCCACCGTACGATTTTTGCTCAAACGATTTTTGCTCAAATGTCTTTCAAAATTTTAATACGTATTCTTCATTAAAAACACTTTTTTCCAGAAAAACATTAAACATTTTTTTTTTTTCAAAAAGTTATGTGCATTTGAAAATCGTCAAAATCGTGAAAAATCTTTTGACATGACAACTTTTAAACTAATGTTTTTCTAAAACTAGTGAATGGATTTTAAAGTTTAATACGTTATTTTAAATGTATATGAAGCTTCTTTTTAAAACTTATTTGTTTTTTTTATTTATTTTTTTATTTTAAAATTTGGTTTTTTTACTTAGTTTCTGTTTTCCACCATCTTCGAACAAGTTGAAAAATCTGAAAAACATATTTTCATAAATTTCAGAATGGAAGTCGAATAGATTATATTTACAGGGAATATTAAGGTTATATTTAGCTTTAAGAAAATATTTTTTTCAGATTTTTCGGCTTGTTTGAAGATGGTGAAAAACAGAAATTAGGTTAACAAACCAAATTGTTAAATTTTTAAAAAGAAGGTTCAAATACCTTTAAAATAACTTTAAAATCCATTCACTAGTTTTAGAAAAACAACAGTTTAAAAGTTATTATGTTCGCTGACTTTTCACGATTTTGACGATTTTCAAATGCCCATAACCTTTTCAAAAAACATTTTTAATTTTTTTCTGGAAACAGGGGTAAAATATTTTTCAATGTTTAATACGTCTGGCAAATTTAAAGTAAATCGTAAGAGGGGTTGTAAAAAAGGTGTTCGGTCTGACATGAAATGACTCATATGCAGTTGATTTGTGTTTTTTTTTTTTGTTGTAATTAGTGGCGATAGGCAATTCTCTGCAGTTCTTAGGCGAGAGGCAATTCTCGGATGTTTTGCAATAACAGTTAAATAACTGTGTCTCTAAGATTACGGATTGGATGTTGGAGAACAAATTATATATTAATGCGGATAAGACAAAGGATATGAATTTTGGATCCCCCTTACTGGATTTGGTAATAAATATTAATGGTACTAATATTGGGTTTGTCGATCAAATCAAGTGTCTTGGTTTGTGGTTGGAAAATAGTTTAAATTTCGAGAGACACATAAATTATGTTAATTCTAGAGTCAACTACTCCTTGCGTAGCCTCATACATTCTTTAATCATGCCTTTATTTTAATACGGCATTGAAGTAAAGGGTCCGCCATCTAACGTTTTTTTTTTCAACTAGTGCTTATTTCGTGAATGGTAACACTTAGCTCATGACAGATAATTAGTTTTATCCTTCCGCTGAACGAATATGGTTGTGCATACGCTTGAACAACGCTGGGAAATATTGCGACATTACTTTGAAAATCATGGTAATGTTGCAGAATGTGGCTGTTACAGTCAATGGCGATCGTTATCGGGCCATGTTGAACGAATTTTTGTTCACAAAAATTGAAGAGGAGGATATTGGCAACATTTGGTTTCAACAGGACGGCGCTACGTGCCACACAGCCGAAGCTACACTCGATGTTTTGCGCCCTGTTTTTGAAGATCGCATTATCAGCCGCAGAGCTGATGTTGTTTGGCCACCTCGGAGCTGCGATTTGACACCGTTGGACTATTATTTGTGGGGTGCCGTCAAAGATAAGTGTTACGCCAACAAGCCAGAGACAATTGACGCTTTAAAGGACAATATTCGTGAAGCCATTGGTAAAATGCAGTTGCACACAATTGATAATGTGCTTAAAAATTGGACCGATCGTGTAGACTACTGCATGGTCAGCCGAGACAGCCATTTGAATGAAATTATTTTCCATTATTAACCGGAAGGATTGTACTTTCAAATAAAAAAAGAAATTTGAGAAAATATTCAGTAGTTTTTGTTTATAGCATTTTCAAAAAAAAAAAGTTATTTGGCGGACCCTTTATAATAGTGGCACTTTTGGGTATATTATGAAAAACATTCCAAAATTGTTTAACAGACTTATGGAGACTTAATCGTGCCCATACGACTCCGTATGTTTATAGATTCTTAGGTTGTTCATTTTCGAACTATATTAAAGCAATGAGTATACTTTATTTTTATAAGATTAATCATAATTATGACGACCTTGTATAATTAAAATCATTTTTTCTTTTGGTTTTTCTACACGAAATCGTTAAATTCAAATCCCTAGATCCCTCACACTTAGAACGTTCATTTAATGTGCAGGTTGCTCATATTTTAATTACTTGCCTACAGAGCTCAAGTCCTTAGAATTATCATTCTACATTTTTAAACGCAAACTTTTGATCTATGATCAAGGTAATGAGTTATAAAATTTTTGACATTTTAATGGAACGTATGATTGTAACTAAATATTTATTCTTTGGTTTCCAGGTTTTATTTTTCTCTTCTTTCTTTTAACTTCTAATATTTTTACTATTTTATAATAAATTTTTTTTCTCTTTCTTTAATAGTATATTACTTTTTATTAAAGTAATGAAATTTGTAAGTACTTTCCATTACCAAATATGTACTTATACACACAGAAAATAATGTGCCAACCGAATTGAAAAGTGTAGTTTGGTTGCTACAACCAATAAATTTGGTTAGTACAACCTTATTTAAATGTGATTCTTATATATTTGGGTGTTGCAACAAAAATTCAGATGTATTAGCCTAATTTCATTCCGAAAATCCATATTCAAATGTACCAACCGATTTTAGGAAAAGTAAGTTCAGTTGGAAATTTACTAAAATTTTCTCTGTGTGCATAACTTATATACCAAATATGTACTTAGACGACCATATTCGAATTTGATCAAGATCAAAAATTATAATATAAATTATATTCCTTCTTAGTGCTGAATATAAAGTTGGCCTTAAGTCAGGATCAAGTGTTCAAAAGGGACCTTAGATGTTTAGTTTCCCTTACTACATGAAAAAACTATATAGCAAAAAGCATAGATGAAGTAAAGTAACGTGTTGGTGCAAAAAACGTTAGCAAATAAACAAATATAAATACGAAGATCACAGCAAAAGTTTTGGTTAGAACAACAAACGTTTTGGTTAGAAACCCAAACTAATTGGCAACAAGTTCTGGAAAATAGTTTCTTAATTCGAAAATTTTAAACCATTAAAACTAAGATTTTTCATACAAAAGATAGCAGCAAAATTTTTTAGAACAGATTACCTTCGAACCTGTTCTAGAAAAGATTCTTTTACCACCGGTTACATGGAACCGGTTCTATAACAGATTCCTCTGAGTCCAAATGTAAGGTTTCACTGTCCCAGAACCAATTTTATAACTGGTTCTAGAACCTGTTCTTGTTTGAAGGTAAAGAACCTATTACAAATAGTACAAACTCCATATAAAAAGAACCAGTTGTAAAGGGTGTTTTTGATACAGGTGTCGAACTTTAAGTTGCCAACACTTTTTAACTAGGCGGTTATTTCGTCAGCTGTCAAGTGATTTATGTTTAGTTTGGTTTGGCATTTCAACAGGAATGACTGATGCCTGAACAACGCTTCCAAATTGTGCAAATTTATTTGGAAAATCATGGTTCTGTTCGAAACACGTATCGCGCACTACGTCCAAGCGAATTTTGTTTAGCGATGAAGCTCACATTTGGTTAAATGGATACGTCAATAAACAAAACTGCCGTATGTGGAGTGATGATAATCTTCAAGAGTATGTTGAGACGCCGTTACTGACTGTCTGGTGTGCTTTATGGGCTGGTGGCATCATTGGTCAGTACTTCTTTAAAAACGATGCTGGTCAGAACGTTACAGTCATAGAGACATCATTACTAACTTTTTCGTTCATAAATTGAACAACCATGATGTGCAGGAGCTGTGGTTTCAACAAAATGCCGCAGTATGTCTCACAGCTCGTGCTACAATTGATTTATTGAAGGAAACGTTTGGTAACCGCATAGTTTCACGTTTTGGACCCGTAAATTGGCCTCCAAAGATCGTGCAGTTGAAAAAGTCATCGAAAATTGGACCTCCAGATTGAACTACGTCCGAGCCAGCCGTGGTGGTCATATGCCAGAAGTCATATTTAAATTATAATGCCAGAAAATTATCTTTCGAATAAAGTCAATTTAATGTCAATTTAAAAATTTCATCTTTGTTTTATTCCATTCCAAAGTTATATACCTCTATAAAAAACACCCTTTAGAACAGAAAATAGAACCTGTTTAATACAGTATAAGTATGGATTTTATTATTTTACTGGTAAAGAGTATAAATTTTCAAAATTCGTTTAAATAAAAGTTAAATGTTTTTTACTTTAAATAAGAACAAAATAAATATGCAGACAAGGCACAGAATATTCCAAATTAGTTTGCATTTCATTATAAAAAAGTGCTAACTTGGTTTTGTGCGATATAAATCTTAAAATTTCAAAAACAATAAAAAGATTAAAAATTGAAAAAAAAATTCTTAAAAAAAAAAAAAATACGCTTTCTATACACTGACAGAACAAAAATTAAAAAAATTTTTTGCTAAAACTACAAAAAGTTTCCTTAAAATTACGTTACAGAAAAACATTCTAAAATTAGCAGCAAAAAATTCTTTTTTGCTAAATAGTAGTAAGTAAATCTGTTGAATCTATATACTTATATTAAGTTATATTTGAGCTAAATTTTAGTTAATTGAAGGTAAAGAATTACTCTGCCAAAATCACTAAAAAATCTGCTAGATATTAGTACACAAAAAACATATAAAAAAATGTAAATTTTTACAGTTTTTTTAATATATTTTTTTTTAATGCGATTAAAAATCAACTTTTTCTGATATATTTGCCAATTTATTTCTATGAATGCAGAAAGATCATTCATAATCAGAATTGCTCGGTGTTGGAATCGGTTGCCCTTAGAATTACGGGGTTTCTCTCATTCAAATAACGCCTTTCGGTTAAAAATCTTGGAATATTTCAATGGTTTTTGAACTATTTTTTTTTTTTTTTCTCTTTTTTGCAATGTTACCTACTGATAGGGTCAAATGCTTTAATACTTTAATTTTTAAACTTTGTTAATAAACTTTTTATAAATATTATGGCTGGGGAGCCAATATGTTAGGCTATTAAGTGTATTTTAATTTTTTATTTTTAAGATTAATACTCAGTTTTTTATTACTATGTAATACTGTTATTTGGCCTTGTGGGCTTTAGTATTATAGATGAATTATAAATAAATAAATAATAATAAATAAATAAATAAATAAATAATAAATAAATAAATAATAATAAATAAATAAATAAATAAATAAATAAATAAATATAAATAAATAAATAATAATAAATAATATAAATATCGAAATTGAGAAAACACAAGCAAATTATTTCAAAAAATGCATAATTCGCTGAAATTTTTAGATTGCAAAATATTTGAAAATGCCAAGTAGTTCGAGGCGAAAAACCCGGTTAAAAAAAAGTAAAAATAGAAAAAAAAAAAAACGATTTATCGAATAACTCAGAAAACGTTTTTGGCAACTCTACCAAAAATTCTCAAAATTAAAAATAAAAAGGGTATAACATTAAAAAGAGAGAATCTAAAGAGAAATTTTAATAATATGTATGAATCTTTACATAAATCACCAAAAAAAGTATATATTTTTTACCACAACTTAAGAAATACAGAAAAAAGCCAAATATCCCTTTCCAACAATATATAAATGCCGTAAAATCATATAGCTCTTTTAAACAAACTATCAAAAAAAAATCATTGCTGAGATAACCCACGACCCAAGGTAGGACAATTTTAAAAACTAAAATCAGTTGGATTAACTTTGGAGTACCTCCCTTGCAAGATTTTGAGGACGTGTTTTTACAATAAAGCATTAAAACTCTAAAAAAACTTCTGTAATGAAAAAACGCTGTAGATTTTGATTTTTTTTTTTTTAAAGCGAATGCCTTAAACTTTTTGCAAAGGATAACTCCTTAGGTATAAAAGATTCTATAATTGCTCAGTTTCCTTACTTTCAATTCAATACAAGTGTAAAACCTAAAAGTGTAAAACTTTTTAATACATTAACATTAGGCCAGGTCGATTTGTATGGAGGCAAAAAAATCGCTCAACGTTCAAGGAAAATCGTATTCTAGGGATCAAAATAAGAACTTTGCCGAAGGAACCATACCTCTAAAACGAATTCTGATGTCCCGACTTTTGACCCGTTGGGTCAAATTTTGAAAAATTCCACTTTGACTCATTTAGAGTGCCCCAATCGAATCCAACCATAATCGAATATAATTTATACATGCATCTGCTAGAGCGTCTTCCAGAGAAGAAATAGAGACCCTAATGTTGGAAAGACTCCTCCTACTTTCTGAAATATCTCTATCCCGAGATTTGTACATTTTGCTATAAAAACACGGTTAAAAAGGCTCTCTTTCAACTTAAATTTTAACCCCTTAACGGTCACCTAGAATGATGATTTATGCATTAATCTGCGAGCGCGTCTCCCGGAGAAGAAGTAGCTCCCACAATCTTGGAGAGATTCCTCTACTTTCTGAAATATCAAAGTGGGCTTTTTCAAAATTTAACCCTACGGGTCAAAAGTCGGGACATTAGAATTCGTTTTAGAGGTATGGTTCCTTCGGCAAAGTTTCTTATTCTGATCCCCTAGAATACGATTTTCCTTGAACGTTGAGCGATTTTTAAATCGACCCGCCCTAATAAACATATTGCAAGTCAAATTATTGTTTCTATAAAAACCAAGACTTTAAGGCTTTTTTTTTTAGATATGTCAGTTGATAGTCTGCTTTAAATTAGCGGATGAAGAAAATTCTTTAATTAATAAATAAACATTGCACGATTTTTTGTTTAACAAAATACAAATGGTCTTGAACTTGAATAATCTTGCTCACATCATAATTTATGATAAAAGATCGAAAAATAAACTTTTGGTTTTAATTTTTTAAAATTTAAAACTAAAACATTTGTTCAATGTTTTCGTATGTTCACTTAAATAATATCCTTCGTGATAATTTTGCTTTTAGTTATTGGTAGATTGAATAAAAATTTACTTTAAAAAATTTAAAGTGTTTAAAAAATTTTGTTTAAAATATTTTATTATGAAAAATATTTTTTAAAAACAACTTTTTGTCAATTTTTAAAAATATATTGTCATATATTTAATGAAAACTTCATATGACTGAATCGGTAAAACTATTCACTGTGTACTTGCATAAAAATTATCTGATGACCAGAAAAGACAAAAAATGGTAAAAAAAAACCATTGCGTTTATTGCAAAACTTTAGAAAAAGGCAAAAACTAGCAAAAAAAATTATTAAAAAATTGCTCTTTTTAAAAGTAAAAAATTTTAAGAAAAAAGTATTTCATGCAAAGAAAATTAGATTAAAAAAATACGATTTTAAAGTTCAAACATATTAAGAAAAAGCAACTTTTAAACCCAAAAAATATGCTAATTTTAGTAAAAAACGCAAATGAAAAGCATGAAGGCAAATTTGTCTTCTACGCAGAGTTGATTTGTTTTTTTAGAAAAAATACCGGCGCAATTTTTTTCGACTAAGCAAATTAGAGCAATAAAATAGCTTTTAAACTTTAATTGATCTTGCCGGAACCAAATTTTGTTAAGAAAACAATATTTTTGAAAAAAAAAAAATTTTTTTTGGGATATCTCCCCCCCAAAATAAATTCCTGGCTACGGCCTCAATGAAATTTACCAATACTGTTTGGTTTGGCCATCGTATAAAAAATATAAATACGGGGAATGCAAAAAGTAAATTGTAAAATTAAAACAGAAAACAATAAGAAATATAGAAAGTGCAAAAGTTCATTAGATTTTCCTTGGTTTAAAATCATGCATGCAACTAATAATTTAGTTGTTTAAATGACAATAATTACGAAATTTTTTGCACTTCCAATGTCAAAATTCACAAAGCAAACAGCGTCATTGCAAAAAGCAAATTTTTTGAAAACGGAATGGTTTGGTTGCAGCAACTGGTTGCTATATAAATATGGGTCAATTGAAATTTAATGTTCAAACCGAAATTCTGCAAAATGTACCGATTTCTGTTGCCACAAACAAAAATATTGGATTCGAAAAACTTTTATTACCGATAAGCATTTGTGATAAACATTTGTATTCCGCTTAAAGAGTTGCAAAAACTCGAAGAAAGGGAAGTGAAAAACGCCTTTCATTCCGAATTAATAAAACCCTTCCAATCAAAAACAATAATTCTACAAACTTCATATACATTTTTCGTAGTACAAAATTTTTAATTTTTGTGGAATGGTAACATTTCTATTTTCAAATATATTTTGATTTAACAGATATAATTTTATGAGTATGTTTTGAATTATGTTACGAGATTATGATTTAATATTCTAGTCTAACTTATAGGGAGTTTAGATAGTGAAATTAATTTAATTGACTAAAGTTAAGCCACGTTTTAATTATTCCTCGTTTATATATGCATTTGCTCTTAGTGAAAAGTTTGACTATAAAGCGATCCGGGATAATAGGAACTAGGAAAATGTCGGCGTTAGCAACAATTTTGGCAACTGCGTCAATATTGTTTTGTGGCAGCGTCTTAATGATAATCTTTACCTGATTTTGTATGTTTGTTTTTTAGCGTTGCCAACCAAAATTATATCAAAACACAAAGTTCAACACAATTAGTAGTATGAATATACCCAGCAAAAAATAACCTGGATTTGGTAAGCAGTAACTATATTTTATGCTTCCAAAATAGCGCTTCACCACCTTGCATAATATAAAGCAATTACGGAAGGCATTCTTTAGTGCTTCCCAAAATGCCTTCTTTGAAGCAGTGAATAATGCTTACAATAAAGCAATAAAGAATGCATACCATGAAGCATTAATGTTGTCAACATACAAAAAAAGCGCTTCTTATTGCCTAAGAAGGCATGAATTTAGTGGGCAAGACATCGCGAACAAAAATCATGCCTTCTGGATATGCTTCGTAAATTAAATAATAGAAGCGCTTCGTAATTCAGTAATGCCTTCCGGGAGCGCTTCCGGGTAAGCACTATTTTTTGCTGGGTTGAGTCGTTTAGAAATAGTAGTCAGATAAAATGTTGTATTAATTGTTAATCAAAACGATTAAAAAATTGTTTAATCGAGTTGTTTGGTGCTTGATAGTTAGTTTAGACAACGAAGGTACTCTAATTGGTTAATGTTAAACCACCTTCTAAATTTTCCTCGTTCACGTATATATATATTAGCAGTTAAAAGTCGCACTTGACAGCTAAAACATCAACTTTGGCTGACAGCGATGCGGCATAAGAGGAACAATCAAAATGTCGGCGTTAACAACAATTTTGTAGACAGCGCCAAATTTTTTTCGCTGCAGCGTCTTAACGTTAACTTTTACCAGACTTTGTATGTATGTTTTTAGCGTTGCCAATCGAAATTATGCCATAACACAGAGTTGCATTTATTTAGCAGTATGAAAACAGAGTTAGATAAAAAGTTCAATTAATGATTAAAAAATGATTTACTCGATTTGTTTAGTACTTGATTAAGCAGTTAATAGCCTTTTTAGTGGATTAACTTTTCTGTGAACATTCCCTGTAAATATCTTTATCGTTATCCACCGTAAAACTTTCAAAATTTAAAGATAATGTTACAGGATTTTAAACACCAAAACCTTTTAAACATTATGTTCCATTTTTTGTTTGTTTTTGTGGTACGAGTGTTAAAATGTTGAATAAATGTTTAGCCTAATATTTTTTTCTTTTGCATATTGTTCTTTGTAAAAAAAAACTTTTTTTGTTGTGGTTGTCTTCATATTAAAATAGCATAAAAAGTTATTTTGTATCCTACACCACATTGTGGCCGTCGATATTTTAAGACAATGCAAATGTTGGTAGCATAGAGGAATTTTGTGTAGGTACAGAGAAACAGATTTGTTGGGGTAACTAAATGTCTTGCTAATTCAGTTTTTCAGTGCAGCAAAGGATTTTTTTTTATTATCGATATCAAATGTGTCAAAAGTTTGATAAACATTTTTACGAAATCTTAAAAGTGTTTTTGTTAAACTACTGTTCTTAAACAAAAATTTTATGTGCGGAAATTTATCTATACATATCTCGAAAAAAAAATATATAGTAAAAGAGTCTGTGTATATTGACATCATTTACTTTACTCTTCAATTTTTCGCTATAGCACATGCATTTACCGAATTCTTTATCCATGAACACAGAAATAAAACGAAAAACAGCGTTTCTATGCTACACTCAAAAAAATAAGTTAGTAGAAATGTTAGTAAAACGTCTTGTAAATCAGGTATACTAGTTTTTAGCAAAATTTTTTGCTAAAATCGTGTTTTCAGCTAAACTTTTTGTTATACTTATTCAGCACTTAACTGTTTTATACTAATGCTTTACTAATATACTAATGTTTTACTAATTAATTTTGATAAAAAAAAAATTGTTCTGATAAGCACATTAATAGTGTGGACGACAACCAGATTGAAAGATATACGCAGAATGAAGCAGATGTCGCGGCATGACAAGATGTAGTAGAGAAGAGGAAAATGATACTAAAAACTAAAACTCTAATAATACATATAAAAAAATCAACCATGGAAGTTTTTGTATCTCTTTTTCATACATAAAACAAAATTGAGGATTAAAACAACTTAAATTTTGCGTTGTCACCGGCTTGTGAAAATAATTGTCTATTAATTAAATAAAAGACAAAATAAAATATTTAAATTTAATATGTATTTCTAAACTAAATGTTTATAGATTAATAATCTAGTGTGGTCAAATTGCAAACAAACAAACATATACAGACATGTAGACAGAGTAAAGCGAAAGACAAAGACACACATCTTAGGTAGATTTTTATGGTTCCTTTTTCTTATTGCATAAAAGGGTTGTTTTTTTCGTTTCGTTTGTTTTTGTTTATTTTTTCGTTTCGTTTCTATAATTATCTTCGGCAGTTGCGTCCTTTAAACGATAGCATCATTTAGACAACCATTGATGTAAGTAGTTGAAAGAAAATATATTTTCAGATATTAAATTAATTCATGTCGGCAATGTGGGAAAATGAAAATTTTTATATTTCGTTATTATAGTAAATTATTTTTAAAAGAATGACAAAAATATGTTTCATGATTTTCAGCAAATAAATTAACTAAATTACAATTTTTCTACAAATTTTTTGCGTTTTTTTCAGTCTACTAAAATTCAGCAAAAAATTTATTCATTTTTAGCAAGGCTTTTTTATTTCTAATCTACTAAGTGTTAGCAAAACTTTTGCTGAATCTACAAATTTTGTTACTAAAAATCAGCTCGCTGATTTTCAGCAAAAGATTTTGCTGACATTAGCAAACTTTTTTGCAAGCATCCTCCTGACTAAAATTTTGCTGACTCAGCAGAAATTTTTTGCTGACTTTAAAACCTTTTTTTTTGAGTATAGCATATCGTCACCAGAAATGTCAAAAGTCGTAATGAAAGATTTAACTTTTTTTACAACAAAAACTTGAAAAAAAAACAATTTTTAATCAATCAGCGTTAAAAATGAGTTAAAATTTTTACTGGTTTAAACGAAAAAAGTCGATAAAAACCTATATTTTCCAATTTTATAGTGTGAGGGTAATACAAAAAAAATGTTGTTAGCTGAAAATATCTAATCGACAATGTGCTAAAAATTAACTTTGTAACCACTGTAGTTTACAAAGTTTAAAAACTTAAAATTTGTGCTAAAGAAAAATTATTTTTTTTTTTCAAAAATGGTTTACCAGGGAGGTATTCCGACCCTGCCCGGCGGATCTTAATGAACTTTGGTTATGTTGCAGAGAATACAAATTTAAATAAACCTTATTTTTTTTTAGCTGGCCAATTTCATGTTGAGCAGTTACTAAGTGTGTTCAAAAATTACCCCATTTTACGTTTTATCGGTTAATTTTGTTTTATTTTATTCTATGTAACTATAGAGATTTAGAAGACACATCCACTGGTAAATTAAATTATGTCTAATGACTTTCAAGTATTTTCGTTGTTGAAAAAAATGTCTTTCGAGTAGCATTAAATCTGACTTTATATTTAGGAATTGTAGTTATATTGAGCTAAACATAAAGCTCAGTATTGCCTATTTAATTTAATCGAGCTGGTGTCTGAGCTTTTTTCGATATTCGAGATCGTTCGGTTTTTATGCGACTTTTCCCTTATGACCCTTTTCCCCATATTTCAAATAATTTAAAACTGTGGCAACTCTTGGTAAATATGGTTTGTTTTGTGAGTACTTTAATCCTGTGTATAAATGAATCTAGTTTTCATAAATAAAAGACAAGATATCTTACAAAAGCATATGAATTGTTAACCCCACTTTTAACCCTCAAAAGTAAGATTGGGCAGCTAAAAATAAAATACTCTACAACATTCCCAAAGCTCATTAAAATCTGCGGGTTCCGGTCGGAAAACTATCCCTGTTAGTCAAAGACTTTGGTTTTTCAAACAAGATTTTTGTGAGATATCTCAAATATAAAACAAAGAAATTAATTTCTAGTTAGTAGTTCAACTTTTGAGTAAAAGTTCGTTTCGATGAGAGCCACTTTAGGTTTAATGACTTTTCATTTAAAAAGAATGCCTGTATATAATTTTGATGTTTTAAAATAATAAAATACTTTTAAATGTGGATTTTCTATGCAAAATTGTTTATAAAATACGAAAAAAAGAGATGGAATAGTTTGTGCGATTACATCAATCTACGCATAGACCGATTGACAAGGACTGTTATTTGTGATGTTACCCAGAACAATAATATTTCCAAAAAGAGAGAAACATGGCTATGGTCGACCTTAATATTCAGTACACCATTTGATTCACATAATCATACCAAATATCATTAGAATTTAATTAAAGATTTAATTGAAATACAATTTATGTTCTTGCAATAATAACGCAAAATACTCAAAACTTTTATACATTTTTCAACCAAAATATTTAAGTGTAAAAATGTGTTATTTATACCAAATTTTATGATTTTATTACTTTTTGTAAATTCGTTCTGTATTTTGTTAAAATGGTCTAGGGCAACCAAAAAAATATTCACATAGCAAACCTTTTATTATAAAACCATGAATCTTCAAATCAAGTTAGAAGTAAATTTTCACGTTTGTTTTGAATATTGTTTTTAAAGTTGCAAAAAATCGGCGAAAATTGGAAAAAATTTTAAAAATAAGTCGCTAAAATTTAAAAAATTTTAAAATTGGAAAAAGCTTATAAATCTAAAAACCTCAACAAGATTTAAAAAAAAAACTTCAAAATTTAAAAAATCGCCAAAATTTAAAAAAAAAATCTACAAAATTAAAAGGCTCAAATTAGAAAAACAATTTAAAAAATCGCTAAAAATTTGAAAAAAAGTCTTCAAAAAAAAAAATCGGTAAAATTAAAAAGTTTCAAAATTGAAAAAAAAAAAAAAACAATGCCGAAATTACAAAAAAAAAAAATTAAAAAAAAAAACCAAATCGTCAAAAAATAAAAATAAAACGTCAGTTAAAAAAGTTTTTTTTTTAATATTCAGCCTTATATTAATTTTGGCAATTTTTGAATTCTTTAAAATTTTGATGTTTTTTCTTCAAATTTTAGTGATTTTTTAATACATGAAACAGGAACACTATCTAATTTTTTTTAACGAGTCAGTTAAACATTTAGGACCGATTACTACATGTCCAGTTAAAATTTAACAGACAGTTAAATGGAAAATTTATACGTGAAACAAAAAAAAAGTTCCAGTTAACGTCCCAGTTAGTAAATAACTGGACATTGTGAAAATGAGTCTTAATAGATATTATTAATAGAATAGAAAGCGAGTTTTAAATCAAACAAATTTTTAATTGAAATTCTATTCACAATCATTTTTTCTGTGTATATTGTATCAATATCAAACTAACAGCATTTATTGTAAAAATCAATTCAGTTTTTCCCAAAAAAATGGATTGAGAAGGCGTGGTCAATTTAAACATTCTTTATTTAATTATTTATTAGATATTAGATATTAAATATGCCAATATTTAAGCAGCACAAAAGACCTACATTGGTGGCGGTGCATAGTGCCTTCTGATCTAATCTATGCCAATATATAATGCTAGTTTGATAATAAACCGACATATTTTTTCTATAGCGGGGCAGTTGCCTCGCAGACCCACAAAAAATGTTTGCAATCAATGTCAAACTAACAGTATATGTTCTCCTATAAGAGACAAAAAATGTAGCAACTTTTAAACTATTTCAAAAAAGTGGGCAAGTTGGTAAATATTGACCAATTATGCCCTCGTCTTCAGTAAGTTATTTATAATTTTTTAACTGAATATTTCAAATGCTAGAAATTTCACTATATCAATATATTGTTTTATAAGGAATTTGAAAATAATTTTTTTTTTAGAAAAATTGGGAACTAGTTCCGAATTTTTAGGGTTATAAAAAGCTTAAAAAATTTTAAATGTTTTTCCATCTTTCCAAAAAGTTTCATCGTGTAACTCGGAATTTATTCGTTTAATTTTGTCCTCCATAAATATTACATATAATAAATAATTCATATAATAACATTTCTTACTCGTCATGTGGTTATTTCATAGAAATATTGTATCTAGAGAAAATATTCGTTGAATATCTTTCAATATCCTTCATAAATATTTCAATATTTCTAACTTAAAGTTATGTACTTAGACATATGAGCAATATATAAATACATATACTAAAATTCCTTGCTCGTCATGTAGTTTTAACATAGAAATATTGAAAGATTTATGAAGGACAATATTCAACAATTATTTTCTCCAAAGCTAATCCAAATTACACGATGATACACTCTGGATTTAAAATTGTAAATAATATTAGTAATACAAAAATTAGAAACAATGTTGGCCTTTTGCTAGACAAATTGAGTTTTCTATCACACTTCATTAAACAGTTCTGAATTTCTTTTAACGGGAAACTTGGATTGTAACGTAACTTATATTTGTATGTGTGTGTGTTAATCTTTATGTCCCCAAGCAGAAAAATACAATGGACGTAGTGTTGCCTAATCGTCGGTGAAGGTCTGTTATGCGTTGCAACGTGGGATTAAGAATCTTGATATTATTGTCCTGTTGGCATAACGTTGGCAATTAAAAAATGTGGTGCTTTTAAAACAGCTTAAATTAAATAATTTTATATATTTTTATAATAAAACACATATAATAAAATATTTAAAGAAAAATGCTTCTAATTGGCTATAATATTGGTATAAACAATATTGGCAAAGAATTTTGGCGGTCGTATTAGAAAAAAAACCAGCTTTGCAAACAAAATAGTGTTTTCCAAGTGCAATTATTAATTACTACCTTTAGTAATTTTTAACACGGTGGGTTTTTAAAAAATAGCAGTGGTTTGCCAGTACTATATTTTTGGGACGGTTGGCAATTTCTACCTGTGTCTGTATTTAAAATTAAATTATAGGAGATTAGATTCCATGGGATCGCATGAGATAAGGTTATGTATACCATTTTTTGGATCAGCTATGATATGATGTGATAATTAATAATGGCTTTTAAATTTTTTATATTGATTATATATTTTTTTTTTTGCACACTAGAGAACAGCTTTTTTTTTTGTTGTTGCTAAATTTTTGCTAAATTTTTACCTACACGTGATGGGCAATCATGTATTAATAATAGAAATCGCTTTCTCAGGTGATTTTGAAACAAAAACCTCCCGCATAAAGTGCATTTCCGTAAAATGCATTTTTTTCATTTTTTACTTATTGTGTTCATTATTTTGCGAATTTTGATGTCTATATCGCGAAACGAAGTTTTTATCTGTTTGATCACAATCCGCGAAACACGTCAAATTTGAAAACGTTTGTGTACTTTAAGTTGGATATGCATCGTTATTGTCTAATTACGTTAAATTTTAGCTAAATATTAATTTTTAGTTTAATTAATAAAAAAAGGATTATGGGGAAAACTTTTTGTAAAACTGCGAATAATAAAATTACTTTATATTTTTATGTACTCTAGGGTAGCTAAAACTTGATAAATGTAAAAAAAGTAAAACAGTTTCAACTACTAATAACCCGATTAAAAATAATATGATGCTTTATATAATCATACGAAATTTAATATGAGTCTTAATACAGTTTTATCCGAGAAATGGGCATAATAATTAAATAACATCCGAATAATGACGCGATACAATTTAATACGATTTTATATAGCGGTATGAATTTATATCTGAACTGATACTGATATATACAAAATAAACTATAGTTGTATCCGGTTTTGATTTTAAAGCGTCATGAAAATTCGAAATATCTATTAATCCTTTTAGACTTTAGCCACTTGCAAAAGGTTTACAACTTTATAATTTGTAACAAATTCCATAGCATTTGGATATTTTATTATATTCAAAAATAAAAAATAATATAATGAAAATGAAGATTTTGTGGAATTTATTAACTTACACCATTGAATAACAAACACGGAAAAAACGTTGAAACTAAATTTAGAGTTTTAGATTGAAAAAAATCTTAGACTAAATTAAGAACTCATAATGTTACAAATGAGACAAGTTTTTTTTTTAGGGTTAAGAACCAGAAATAAATCAATTCAGAAGACAAAAATTTGGGTAAAGTTTGTGTATAAAATTATACACAAAATTATGCAATTAATTGTACTATTGTATTGATGTATATTTACATCCAAAATATAATTGACAAATTTTCTAGTGTGACTCTGCATGGGGTAATATACAATTTTATCTAAAATAAAATTGTGTTTTTTAAAATATGATATAATATCAAAATATATATTATTTTGCAACGTCTAGGTATATAAATATAACGTAATTATTAATTGGATTAGTTTTAGCGTATTCTAAATGCAATATACAATTATACGCAACTATATATGACATCATATTAAATTTTTTATACGAAATTAATATTATATGTGAGTTTATATAATTATGTCCGGATAAATGCACTGGCAGACAAAACCTTATAAGTGCATATAAAATAATGTATTATTTTATGCAAACGTTTTAACTCGGGAAATTAAAGAATTATAACCGTCCAAAAAAACAAATTAAAAGCAAATATAATATATAATTTGCCTGACACTTACAAGGAAGCTTTTCCGATGGGTTTCCTTTGAAATTAAATTCGGATAGGTGATAAAGCAGCAAAAATATATGAAAAACGTATATATTTTTAAAATTGGTGGTGAAATTTAACCCATGAAAATATGGTTAAAAATTAGGAAATTTAAAATTATTTAAAAACAGCGTTAAAATGCTCGAGGGAACACACATTTTGAAAACCATTTTGACACAATGTCGTGGACCCCGGCTGCCACTTATTTGAATTATTTTAACAAATTATTCACTATTTTTTCCACTTTTTCATATATCCGAATTTTTTTAAGATTGGGGCTATACTTCATGTCTTGTATTAAAAAAATCGTAAATTTTACAAGCAAGCGTGATTGTAGTCTGAAAGAAATAATAATAAAGAAAAAATATAAAATTGGAAAATTTAAAAATATGCCTGACATCTCCTAGTTCTTATTTAAACTAAATTATGTATTTCGAATTCACTTTGATTTATATTTTGGACAATTTCAAACGCTTTTCAAATTGTCTTTAATCAATTTTTTAAATAAAAACCCTTTAAAATGTCTAAAAAAAACTACATGGTTATAACACAAAGACTGGTTTAGCTGCTTGATTTTAAAATGTCGCATTTCAAGGAGCGCCGATAGAAATTTGTTTACATTTAGTCTAAAAAAAATTGACAAAATTTGAGTCACATTGGACCACGTTAACAAATTATGCATATCGCTCAAAGTTTAAGGCTTAAATTTGTTTCAAAAAATTAAAAAAAATATATGAGATATCGAAATATAAATCGTAAAAAAGTACTGAAAACTATGTTACCAGATGCGTGCGTGGCAAACCAAATTTATATTAAACGATTGCACTGTAAGTAAAGTAACGACTTTTACGGCACAAGTAAACTTAATTTTGAGTCTTAGTGGTATCTCCATTTTAAAAGATTATGTCAAAATACACAGAAAAAAATCATTGTCAAAGAAATTTCAATTAAACTTTTGTTCGATTTCAAACTTACTTTCAATTAACTGTTTAATTGAAAATGAATTTGGTATAAAAAAAATTTCAGTTTTTATAAGGTATAATAACAACATTGAAACAAATGCAAAAATTTTAAAAAGTCGCCAAAATTAAAAAAATCGTTTAAAGTTGAAAATTCACGTTTCTTTAATTTTAATGATTTTTTTTTTTTAATTTCGGAGTTTATTTTGGGAGTTTTTTTAAATTTCTGCAATTTTGAGGATTGTTTTTTAAATTTTGGCAATTTTTTTTTCAAATTTTGCAATTTTTTCAAATGGTCTCGATTTTTTCAAATTTTGGCGATATTTTTACAATTTTGGTGATTTTTTTAAAAGTTTGTAATTTTTCCCAATAGTAAACAATATTCAATTAAATTCTTAATAGATGTGAATAAAAACTATATGTAATTGAAAATAATATTAATTAAATAGATACAAATTATTTTAGTTGTTACTACAATTGCATCAACACGACCAAATTTAGTTAAACTTTTCTGAATCAACAAATATTTTAATTAAAATTTAATTTTAGTTTTTTCTGTGTAGACATATTTAATTTTTTAGTTTGCATTGTCTCAAACAACTTTTTGATTATATTTTAAGTCAAAGACTTCGAAATCTCTTATGAAATGATTTTATTTTTTGCTTTTTGTCGAAAATCAACTCTATAGTTGATTTTCGACAAAATCAACTATAGAGTTGATCAACTCTTAAATTTTCTAACGAAATTTTAAGATTTGAACCATATAAAACTATTTCCTATTTAATCCAAGTCAAAAATAAATATTTTCATATTAAATTTATCAATAACATTGTTACTTTCTAACGAATTGTATTAAGTTTTTAAATTTGTCAAATCATTTCGCGGGGGCTCTAGCCCCCAAGCCCACCCCTAGCTACGTGCCTGTTGCGGACTAATTTATTTACATTTAAAAAGTACCAAAAATTGTACATTTGTACCAAATTGATCGTCCCTAATTATAAAATAAAATATTGTAAAAAAAAATCTTACCTTAACGACTGACATTATATTGCATCACCTTATTGGGAATATTTACTCTTTAACACTCTACTAATACTTCTCATTCATTTATTTCTGACAAAAACAACAAACACTGATATTTGAGATTAACTCAATTCTAACACTCATGCATAGCAGGCTTTTTAAGATTTTTTTTTACAAATTTTAGCCATAACTTTGATTGCTTTTTTCGTTATGAAATTATTAACTTTTGATTAATATTTTTATGGCAAAATGTAGAAAAACACTTGAACTTTAATTTTATTTACTTTTTATTTCACAAACTTTACTCTTTCCATGAGCATTTTGTGCTTTGCCCGAAATAAATTAAGCTCTATTTTACTCACGAGACGCACTTGATTAGCATAAAATAATAACTAAAGCTAGAATGCAATGAGATCACAAAATCTCCTGTTACTTATTTCAACAACAACAACAAGCATTAACTAATGTCATTGCAAAACTCATATACGCATATTAAAACACATTAGGCTTTTTATAACATTTGGTATAACACTTTATATTTTTTTAGGGTATACCAAACTTTAATCACTTTCTTCTTTATGAAATAGTAAACATTTCTTAGATATTTTTGCACCATAATATAGAAAAATACTTGAATTAAATGTTTAAAAACTTTTTATTTAATATTCTGAAGTTTTTCAGCTTTTATTATATTTTCCCCGAAACTAACGACAAGCGAATAATAATTCTCTACCGTCTATGATTTGCATATAGTTAAAACTAGAGTTGTGTCGTTCATAAACGAACTAGTTCAATTGAATGACCCACTCAATTAATCAATATGATTCGTTCACCAATATTCGATCTTGTCGTTCAATCGTTCATTTCGTTTTTTTTTTTTATTTGTTTTATTCAGTCTACAGATATAAAATCATTACAGACTATAAATTTAAATTATTAAAAATAGTACAGGTTTTACAAAAAGTTTTAAATTTGATTAAGATAAATAATTATTTCCCGCTTCACACTGTCAAGACTTGTGTTAAAATCAATGCCATGATATAATTGGTTGAAATCAGAACAAATACGGCGAAAAGGATCTGCAGTAGCATAGTTTGTTCGTACAGTTTTTAGGCGAAGGAATTCGAAATTTCTTGTTACGTAAAAAGGAGTATTAAGATCGAGTTTACTTCAGAATTTTTGTTCCAATTATTAGTTTTAAAAGAAATGTAACATTTTGAATTAGTCTCTGAGATTTCGGAAAAAATAGCAAAAATTGTTTTTGTACCGACTCGATGGATTTCGAATGTGTTTCATAGAATGGATCCCAAACAACAGATCTGTATTCCAGAATTGGAATCACTAACGTTGTAAAAAGCGGTTTTGTTGTATAAGGATCTTTATATTTATAGAACAATTGCATCTTTATTCAATCAAATGGCTTGCAAGAGCAATTTTTTTTTTTGTAGAAAATAGTAATGGTAACAATTGTTCCAAATTTGAAAAAACAATTAAAGTCATAAAAATAAAATGTTTTTTACACAAAATAAAAAAACTTTTGTTAGAAAAGTTGCAATTTTATAACACTTTTTGTCAATGTGTAGTAAAACTGGTGAAAAACTCGTAAAACATGAATAGTGCGTAATAATTGTCAAACGAACGACACTGTGCACAACACGCATATCAGTCACAAGTCAAAGCAAAAAAGAACGATTTGAACGAACTAGTTCACTGACTCGAATTGAACGATAAAGACCGAGTCGCCAAAATGAACTATTAATCGCAACTCTAGTTAAAACTAAAAAGTGAAGAGAAAACGCAATATTAGAAAAATGTAGTGTTGCCGCACTGTTGAAAATATTTAATTATATATTGGAGGATTTTTTTTATGAAATACATTTTTACACATGATCTTGAACTTGAATAATCTTGCTCACATCATAACATTATTACAAAATCCTAAAACAATTTTATAAATTAATTATGGAAACAAATAAAGTTTAGCGGCGCACAGTGCATTTAAACTAAAAAAATTTGGATCTTCTAAACTACTGGCCCAATCGGGAAACAGTGTTTACATGAATTTTTAATAGGAACTTAACCTTTCAATTAAAGTGAAAACTTTATCTTCTTGTAAATATTATTAAATCCCTTAATCGAATTTGCAAAATTTTAGTACATGATGTTAATTTATATTCAACTTTAGTGAAAGAACTATAGCTTACATATCAAAATTTTCCGAAAATTTAATCTGAAGTTCAAAATTTTTACATTATTTTTAAACATAATTTTGTATGTATGAACATGCATCATTTAAAATCCTTGTTTTAAGAAAATGCACTGCAATTAACTGAAACTTAGTTATTGATTAGAAAACATGTGTTAAACACATTTGAATACTTTTATCTGAATTGTATTAAGATTTGTCACAGACTCCATAATTTTAAGGCATAAGAATATATAATATTTTTGTAGTTTTAGCTACTTTTTTTTTAACTAAAACAAATAATCACTCCAGAACTAGTGTGTGTGTTTATCTTTAGCACCACCCGGCGGGAAATGGACCATGGTCAAGTGAAATGGTCAAGCGACTAGAAATTTGTGTGTACACTTAGGAAATTATGTTGGTAAAGACGACAGCAATTGTAGTCAAAAACAAATGAAATTTCATTTAAAAAAAGGACGACTTACATTTCATTAAATTCAACTAACATTGTCATTTGTTTTTTAATGTTCAAAAAATGACTAACAATTGTAGTAAAAATGAACCACATGGTAGTAAAAAATAAACAAACATTTCTTTATTTTTATTTTTTTAAATGACAAAAAACAACTGCAAAAAAACGAATGTAAAATCATAAAACAGTCATTTGATGTGAGTTGTTTTTTGAAATGAACTACAATGTTAGTTAAAAATTTTATTTGTTCGACAAATGACTTACATTTACATTAAAAATAATGAAACTGTATTACAACCCAAACAACTACATATTTTTAAAGCAGAAGTTCCCTGAGTGTATTAACCTAAAGTGAGCGGTACTTTTAACATGGGCATGTCCTAGGAGGTGGCAATTGGTACCTTTGGAGTACTTTGTGACATGGCGGAGAGCTTGCCGAAGGTAATCTATTAAGGTACAGACTGAAATGAATAAGCTATGGTATATACCAGTGGGAAAATAATTATCACGTGACTGGTGTAGGTGTACTTATAGTAGAACTGGAAAACAAGTTTTAATGGAAAACTAGTCACATATTAAGCGCAATGTGTGCTGTTGCAGGGGTAGTTTGAATGGAACAGTTTTGTGACGAACTACTGCACTGGTCGCGTTTTAAAATTTGTATATATTCTTTCGGTGTCTGTTACACACGTTTTTATTTTTTAACTGAGTTCTCTAAAACAGCGGTTCCCAAAATGGCTGTCCGTTGGAGTATTGCAGTGGGTCCGCGAAGATTTCCGACAAAATGAATGTTTAAAATAAATTTTAAAAAAGTTCACAATAGCTTCTGGGCATTTTATTAATATTTCAATTTAAAAAAAAAAAAAATGTTAACTGAATAACTGAAGTTATCTTATGGACTCTATTGGTTAAATAAATTCATTCTAGCCTAAAAGCTGTTATTTTTATTTAATTTAAAGACCCTGCTAGCAAATGAGGTTAATAAATTCGATAAAATCATATTTCAAAAAATTAAAAATTTTGTGTAAAAATAGTTCATCAAAAAGAGTTGTTTATTCAAAAACTCCGAAAAAAAATAAAGATCCAACCGAGTTGAAAAGAGCATTTAGGTGGTAAAAACCAATAAGTGTCGTCAGCCTATATATTTACAAATGTGTTATAACAATATTTCAGTGTTTGATAAGCATTAAGCTTCAAATTCTGTAAGCAAAAATTTTCGGTAACTTAAGGCATTTATGATAAAATTTGCTAGGTTTTTCCAGTTACAACCGTCGCATGTTCCGTTTAATAAACTTATTAGCGTATTTTGATCAAAATTATTTTTTTCCGAAAAGCGAACCCTAAATTCTCTTAGTATCGGTCTTGTTCCCATAAAGTGCAATAAATTAAATAATTCTTGTTTTGCCAATAAAATTTGTCAAAAGTTAACAAAAATTTTATGCTGATTTCACTTACGACTTTTGCTTTAGTGTAACTTAAAACGAACCATATTGACAGTCCCACATACAAACCGTTATATAATTTTTAATTCAAACTTTCGGATTGAATAGTCTCAAAACAGCATAAGATTTTAAACAGTCTGAAAACAGCATAAGAAATCACAGTTTTTAAAAATGTTGTTAAAATTTTTAAATAAAGTATCCGCCATCTAACTTTTTTTTTTTTTCAACTAGTGCTTTTTCGTGAATGGTAACACTTAGGTCATGTCTGATTTGACAGATCATTAGTTTTATCCTTCCGCTGAACGAATATGGTTGTGTATACGATTGAACAACGCTGGGAAATATTGCGACATTACTTTGAAAATCATGGTAATGTTGCAGAATGTGTGCGAAAATTGCTTTCGGATTTTAGAAGAAGAGAAACACCGTCAGCTGAACAAATTTTTTTCACAAAAATTAAAGAGGAGGATATTGGCCACATTTGGTTTCAACAGGACGGCGCTACGTGCCACACAGCCGAAGCTACACTCGATGTTTTGCGCCCTGTTTTTGAAGATCGCATTATCAGCAGCAGAGCTCATGTCGTTTGGCCACCTCGGAGCTGCCATTTGACACCGTTGGACTATTATTTGTGGGGTGCCGTCAAAGATAAGTGTTACGCCAACAAGCCAGAGACAATTGACCCTTTAAAGGACAATATTCGTGAAGCCATTGGTGAAATACAGCTGCACACAATCGATAATGTGCTTAAAAATTGGACCGATCGTGTAGGCTACTGCATGGCCAGCCGAGGCAGCCATTTGAATGAAATTATTTTCCATTATTAACCTGAAGGATTGTACTTTCAAATAAAAAAAGAAATTTGAGAAAATATTCAGTAGTTTTTTTTATAGCATTTTCAAAGAAAAAAGTTATTTGGCGGACCCTTTATTATGCAAATAATTAAAAAAGTTTTAAAAAATTTTACACCGAAAAATACGAATCTATTATAACGACTAGTTCTGATGGTCCCTTGGAGTTCGTCTTATTCAGTTTTTACGGAATATATTTCTGACACTTTATTTTTTCTTCAATTCATTTTAGTTATTCTTAATTATAAATTAATAACTTAAAGTTAAAAATCAAAATTTTGAATTAATATATAATTACAAATAATTAAAGTAATTCATCAGAATAAGCGATTCGCACAAAACCACACTCCATTCGCGAATTTTTTTTTTTGTACGGATATTTTTCCGTTATTTTGCATTTTTTTTTTTTTTTTTTCTTGAAACAGTTGGTTAGAGACTGCAAAATGCATGCAAATGTCGCTCAATTTCTCCTCCAATAAAATCTTATTGCAGACAATTTAAAGACAGTGTCGCTCATAAAGTCGTCAATGTGTTATGAAATATGACAAAGGAGATGCAATTGTTGCTTAGTTTGTCCTTAATAAAATCATATGGAAGAAAAGTTTAAGAATTTGTCGCTTATCAAGTCGTCAATAAGGTGTAAAATATGACAAAGTACATGATTTTGTCGCTAAAGTTGTCCTCGATATCATACTATAGGCGACAAATATTAAAATGTCCTCAAAACATCATTAATGAAAATGTCATCTACGACTACTTTGCCAACTGGGTGGTTATTTTCCTTGGTTAGTATTGATGCTGATGAAAACAATGATGATGCTTACATTGGTGGTGATAGAGCTGTTAAAGCCCAATTGGCAAAATAGTCTTAGTTGACATTTTCATCAATGATGTTTTGATGACAATTTTTAATTTGCCGTCTATATTATTATATCGAGGACAAATTTAGCGACAAGATCATTTATTTCGTCATGTTTTAAACCTTATTGACTACTTGATAAGCGGCAAATTCATAAACTTGTCTTATATATATAATTTTATTAAGGCCAATCTAAGCGACAATTGCATCTACTTTGTCATATTTCATACCACATCGACGACTCTATGAGCGACATTGTCTTTAACTTGTCTGCAATAAGATTTTAGTGAGGAAAAATTGAGACACATTTGCATGCATTTTGTCGTCGATAAGCAACTGTTTTGCAAAATAACGGGACACACTCAATCAAGACTTTTCTACAATCTCCGAGTGGGGTCGCGCGAATAAGGTCGATTTTAATGTACGCAAGACCCAATGTTGTATGTTAACCCACAGACGGGCTGTGGAATAAACATTGTCATCTGTAGCTATGGATGATAGTAGGCATTGAGGAATCGGATACTCTTGATGTTCAGGGCATGAGAATACAGTGTGATGTCCGTTGGAATAAGCACGTATTTCAAGTGTCGAAAGATGCATTCAAGTGTCTTGGTTTTCTGAAACGGTGCAATACTTAGTTCACTCCATCCGATCTCCTTACTATTTCTACCAGCTATATCCGGCCGAAAATGGAATACAACTCTTATATATGGGCAGGGCCTTCAGTGACTATTCTGAAGATTCTGGACCTTGTTCAGGGGAGGGCGGTGAAGCTTATCAATGACAGTAGTGTATCCAACTCTAGTGATCCATTGGAGCATCGTCGGAATGTGGGTTGTGTGACACTTTCTATCGATATTACGATGGGAGGGCTCATCTCAGATAAATGAACTTATTCCTCGAGCCCGAGTTTTTATTCGTAATACTCGCTTATCTAGTAGAGCACATCCGTTTGTAGTTGATTGTCCTGTGTTTCGCACAACGCATTACAGACAAAATTCGTTTTTAGTCGAACGATTCGTAAGGGAACCAACTTCCTGCAGAAGTCCTCCCTATTACTTACAATTTAGAAAAATTTAAATCAAATTTCCACAAACACTACTCCCTCTTTCCTCTTCCTCTTCCCATACCCTATTTTCCTGATCAATACAATGCACTGCATTGATCAGGGGGCATTACCTGAGTATTGGTTAAATAAAAAAAAAAAAATAAAAAAACGTAAAAATATTTAACAATATTTAAGCCACATTTACACTAGATAGCAAAACACGTGTTTTGCTAAACACTTATTTAAGCTTTTTAATATTTTCCAACAGTTCCTTATTCTTTTCCACTCGTTTTGAACAAAACACTAATTTGTAATCTAGTCAGAATATCGTATTAATTTGAATTTTAAAGGTATTGTTTTTGTGCGAATTGCTGATTTCTGATGAATTGCTTCATTTATTTATAAATATCTATAAATTCTTTAATTTGTAACTAAAAACAACTGAAATGAGTTTAAGAAAAAATAAAGTTAAAAAAATGGATACAGTAAAAGCCAGCTAAAAGGAACTCCGAGCGGACCATGAGAATTAGTTGTTATAACTAAATGTATCGTATTAACCGGTGTAAAATTACTCAACATTTTTTAATTATCCGCAAAATATTTAACATTTTGAAAAACATTAACAAAAATTGTGCAATCCTCTTATTACATTTATTTTTCTGTTTGCGGACTGTCACAAATTTGCAAACAATCCGAAAGTTTGTATTAAAAATGGAAAAATTATATAAAATTGTGTATGTACGACTGACAGAACAGCTCGTTTTAACCTATGGTTAAACTAAAGCGAGTTCGAATTAACAGAAGCATTTTATATGAATTTTTTTTCACAAAAACTTGTATAAACCGAGAACTCATCTTAAAATACCAAAAGAGTATAATTTTTTTTTTTATTTGGGTGTGAAACGACTTTGTTGCTATATTATCGTTAACGCTGTGAGTGACAATGTCCTGAATTTGATCGTCCATGATCATACACTCAAAAATAAACCATAAAATCAAAAATAAACCTGTAAAAATAGCAGAAAAAGTTACTAAAAATTAGCAAAAAAATGAGCTTACAGAAAAAACTGCTGAATTTAGCAGATGTTTTCGTTAAAAATTAATAAAAATAAGATCAGCAAAATAAATCTGTTAACTTTACAACACTTTAGTTATATTCGATGTGAATTTTAGTTAATTGAAAATATCTGTTTATTTGACGGGCTTATTGCAAAAACTTGATAAGCCACATTTATTGTTTTGAGGATTTTCGATGTTTTCTAGGCATCCATTGATTAATATTTGTTAAAAGTCCTACTTAAACTCTTATTGCAAGTACCTGTAGTATAAACGTCCTACAAAAGTTATATTTTGTGCATTTTTTCAACCTTTTAAAGGCGTAAACAAACTAAAAATAAAATGTGGCTTATCAAGTTTTTACAATAAGCTCTTCATTTGTAAAATTAGCAAAAACTTTTTTACTAAATATTTGTAAACTGAAAATAGCAAACAAAAACTGTATTATTAAAAAAAATGTTTGCTATATTTACCTCAAATTTAGTAGAATGCAAATAACAGTTTATCTTGCTAAAATCAACAGAAATTTTTGGTAAAAAATTGTAGATTGCTGATTTCATAAGAGCAGACTTTTATACGTATTAAAAAAAAAAAACTAAAAAAAAAACCTTCAAAAATTTTACATTTTTATTGATTTTTTGTCTACTAATATTTAGTAAATGTTTTTACTGAGTTTAGGAAATAATTTTGCTACTTTCAATTAACTAAAATTTAGCTCAAGTATAACTAGTTGTTTGTAAATTCAACAGATTTATTTTTGCTATTCTTATATTACTAATATTTAGTAAAGAAATTCTTCTAATTTTAGCAGTTCTTTTCTGCAAGCTCATTTTTAACTAATTTTTAGTAGCTTTTTTTTGCTATTTTTTTTTTTTTGTTTATTTCTATGAGTGTGTGATCGTTGACGATATAATTCAGAAAATTGTCGCTCACACCGCTAACAATAATATAGCAAAAAGTCGCTTATATATTCATCGGCGACAAATAAAAGTATATTTTCGCCCATGTGATCGTCAGCGACAATGTGCGCGATAATGTTGCTCAGTTCGGAGTGTACGATTTTCCATACAGTTGTTTAATAAGTCGTCAACGATTTATTTGGACTGTCGCCAAAGCGTCTTCAACGAGTTACTATGGGTTGTCTACCCGTAGTCAAGGATGTTTTCAAAACATAGCCAACGGGGAATACTCGTACTTAAACCAGCATGCATGTTGAGATAAATAAAATGAACAACAACACCAACACATACAAATCCATAAAGAACAAATACAATAAAAGCCTCTTCTTTTATTATTGTTGTACAGAGTTGCTTTAGTATTTTTATAAACAATTAAGACTATTTACACTTGTTGGTTATTCGCCTGGCTGGCTTAATGGATGACAGTTTGCATATGTTGGGTTCAGGCTTGCCACTTTAGCATTCAATTTTATTCTTGATTATAATTTTATAAAAAAAAAAAAAAAAATGTATACGATCAAAATTCTGT
This sequence comes from Delia radicum, assembly GCA_021234595.1. Taxonomy (NCBI): domain Eukaryota; kingdom Metazoa; phylum Arthropoda; class Insecta; order Diptera; family Anthomyiidae; genus Delia; species Delia radicum. The sequence continues at coordinate 221,988,040 of CM037851.1, forward strand.
AAACGTCGTCATTTGTTAACTAAAAATAACAAATATTTATTTAATAAAAAACAAAACAAAAGTAATAAAAATAGGTCTAATCTAGCAATATTTCATAAATAAAAAATAAATTTGAATGCTAAAATGGCAAGCCTGGTTGTGTTGGTTTGTTAGTGTCGTTTTGGTATAATCATGGGAAAAACGGAAAAGTTTTTACATTTCTTAAAAGAACTCTTTAACGACTATTGAATATCATACCAAAATCTTTTAATATAACAATGACTCAATTAGTTGCGGAACTCCTTGTTTCCTTAAGGGGTTTAACCTTTTCAGATTTTTTATATTTACTAATTTTTATTTCACAGCTCGATAGCTTTAACTTTTTTCTATATGCTGTAAAAAAAATATTAGCGTAAAGTTGGAGAAAATAATGAAGTTTGAGAAAACTGCTTACACGATATTTTATTAAGGGCATTTTAGCTACTCTCATATTAATCCATGCATGAAAATACGAAATTATTGTCAAAACTACAAAAACTTTCGTTATATGTATAAATTTTCGTTTATTTTACAAAAAATTTGGTTATTGTAACATTTTTTTCGTAATTTTACTCATGGATTATTATCAGTGTAATGTGGACCTACACCTGGTTTTTGCGCAATGTAAGTAAAACGAAATGTAATATTTCAAATCCAAATAACACATTTTATGAATAAAAACTTAAACGAAAAAAAAAAATAAAAATACATCAGCTTATAGCCCAACACTTTGGACATTTTCATGCCACAGATTATTTTCCTGTGGCTACTACTATACAAAAGTTATACAGTGCGTATCATAACTATAGCCGCACTACATTTTTCGTCATATGTATTCACGCGGCAAAAAAGCTGGGGGAATATTATCGAAGTACTTAGTAATTGTAGTTGTTTGAAGTTAGTTTTACAATTTTCTTGTAAAATATACGGATTTTTTTTTAGAAATTTTTTACTAGACTCGTACACTCAGGGAACTTCTGCTGTAAATATTTTTAGTTGTTTGAGTTGTAAAACAGTATCTTTATTTTTATTTATTTGTGGTGTAATGGTTAGCACGTTGGACTGTTACACAGATGGTCCCGGGTTCGATTCCTGGTGACGACAACATCAATTTAGAAAAATAATATGTATGAGTTTTCCCATAGCACTTAACAACACCGAAGTAAAATAATGAATCAGTGCTATAAACAAAAAGCTTCAATAAATTCGCCAAATCTACATCAGGTGGCGACCACCAACTGTTCTAAGACTTATCATCTCGCGCAATTACAGTGTTGCCCTGTTTGAGGCCCTTCATCTTTCACCACCTTTCATCTCTCCACTATCCCCTTCCAAAAAAAGCAACACATTAATTAATAGGAAGAATTTCCTGAGTGTTGCTTCTCTTTAAAAAAAAAAAAAGTGAAAAAACAGTCATTTGATGAAGATATTTCAGTTTTGACTGCAATTGTAGAGTTCACTCAAAAAAACAAACCACATCAAATTACTGTTTTATTATTTTTCATTCGTTTTTTGTTATTTAAAAAAATAAAAAAAATAAATGTTTGTTTATTTTTTACTAACAAATGTGGTTCATTTTTACTACAATTGTGGTTCATTTTTTGAACAGTAAAAAACAAAGAACAATGTTAGTTGAAATGTAAGTCGTTCTTTCATCAAGTGAAATTTCATTTGTTTTATCATTTGCAGTGGTTTTTACCTACATATATATTTTACACAAATTTGTAAATATTTTACTACAACTTTGTAAAACTAACTTGAAACTTATGCAGTTGTATAATTACTAAGCACTTCGATTACAGTCCCCCAGTTATTTTCTGCGTGTAGCTTGGGAAATAATTTAAACGTACTTTAATTTATGCAAAATCAGAGCTATCAACTTTGAAAAATTGACGAAACACGGCCCTTGTATTCATTTCTTAGTGTTTCAGAACTGTAGCCGGATTTCGCTTTGAATCATTATAATTAGTTCAAATTGAAGTTGCGAACTTAGATCAAAAGCTTGTTTTCAAACAAAACGTCATGCGCCAAATATCGTAATGATCTAAAAAAAAAACGCCAAATTTGAGTAGTTTTAGAAAATGGCGAAATATGGGTGCAAGTTTTGCAAAAAATTAGCGACCAGACGAATTTATCCACAATTTTGGAATAAGTCAAAGTGGATATGGGGAAAAAAATCCAAATGCACAAAACGAATGCTATCTAAGGGTGAATAACGCCTTATTATTAGCACAGTATGCAATTTAATGAAAAGTCTTTCGAACATTGCTGATGGGTGTATCGTAAAATATTCGAAATCTACAATTAGTATAGCCTTTAAAATATCTGGAAGCATATAACTGAAAAAGTTAATTTTGCAAATAAATAATATTCGACTTATTTATACTTTTCAAATTTGTGTGTTTTTTTATTATTTTTTTTAGATGTATTTTCCACAGAAACAAATACTTTTATAAGAAAAAAAAACATCGAAAAATAAACTTTTGGTATTAATTTTAAAAAAAAAAAACAATATTAAAAATGTTGATAGGTGAAAAATCCCGAAAATCAATTATTTGCTAAATTATTTTTTCCAGTTTGCTTGCAATTTGTTCCTTGTAAACTCAACACGAACTTATTTGTGATGAAAAAATAATATTGGCCAGTCATAAGCTTTTATCGTGATACGTTTTCAGATATTTTTAAGGCTCTACTATTTGTAGATTTAGAAAACTTTACGCGAAACCCATCAGCAATCTCCGAAATGCTTTTCATGGAATTGCATGTCGTGCTAATAATAAGGCATTTATCTCTCATATATGGATTTGGTTTTTGTGCTCTCGGATTTTTCCCCATATCCTCTATGACTTATTAGAAAATTACTAATAAATTTATACGGTCGCTTATTTTTCGCACGAATTCTACCCAAATTTCGCCGTTTTCTAAAAAGGCACAAATTCTGCGTTTTTTGAGTTCCCTAAGATAGTTCAGCACGTCATTTTATTTAAAAATAAAAAGGGAAAGTTAGGGAATTAAACAAAATAAGCTTTATATTTGATTTTGAAACTGCGATTTGAAATCGTTATTAACATTCCAAGCAAAGTGCGGCTATAGTTATGAAATGCATGCATAGTAATGAAATGTATGTTTATGTCTCCAATTTGCATAATACTTTTATTTTTTATTTCTTTATTTATTTTATTTAATTTTTTCTTAACGATGAAAATGAAAATTATTCAAGTTCGAGGCCATACTCTATATTTCTTTATTAGGATATTGTCCTAACAAATAATCTATAGAGTTTTTTGTTTTCAGATTTATTATTTGCCCTTTCAGAAATGTGATGATAGATCTATTTCGGGAATAATAATAATAAATTTGAAAACAAAAAAAACTCTATAGAATATTTGTTAGGACAATGTCCTAATACAAAAATATAGAGTATGGCCTCGAACTTGAATAATTTTCATTTTCATTGCACAATTAAAGGTCAAAAAAGATAATTTTTATTTTTAATAAAAATTATATCAAACTTGTATAAAAGACAAAGTACAGTCTAGTTTACTGCCCCTGTTTTTGTTTATAAACGAAACAAAAAATAAAAAGGAGGAAAAAACAAAAAACGTGTATTGAGTATGCACCACAGGTGGACCTTGCACATAACAAACAAGTTACCAATTTATTTTTTGATCAATGGCTATATTCTTTAACTTGAAGCTCATATATTAGTTCTCATGTAGTGAGTAAACTAGTTTATATGAATCTTTGATGTTTGGCATGGGATTGTTACCGCTTTCAAAACGTGTTCTGATGATGGGAACCTAGAAAATACCCGAAATGGATCTATCAACACATTCCTGAAAGTTTTCAATTAATAAATTTGAAAACAAAAACCCTATAGATTATTTCTTAGGACAATATCCTAATAAAGAAATATATAGTATGGCCTCGAACTTGAAGAATTTTCATTTTCATTGCACAATTAAAGGTCGAAAAAACACAATTTTTTTTTTAATAAAAATTATATCAAACTTTTTTTCTTAACTTAAAAAATTTCAAAAAATGTAGTGCGTCTATAGTTACGATATGTAGTGTATTACACTTTTCAAATTCAACTCAGTAGGTGCACATTAGCGAACATGTACTCTTAACCTAAAATGAAAAACTCTTTAGAAGTATGTAAAATTGTTAGAAAATAATGTAAAATCGACAAAAAAAAATTTGTTCAATTTGTTCAATAAAACGTTTAATATATTGTTTCATCCTGCTCAAGGGGTTGCTATGCTAACTTTTTTAAATGCGGTAAGCAAACGATATTTTTGAAGTGAAACATGTTGAAGAAATGTCCAAAATAGACAAGAACAGTTAAAATAATGCGTGAATCATTTAAAAAAGAATAAAACTTGGATTAAAATAAAAAAATGTAAGAAAATGTATCAAAGGTCCTTTTCATCGAACATTATGAACATTTAATTTTACACATTTTTGTTTATTATATATTTTATAATAGAGATATATAGATAAAGGTATAATAAAGATAAAACTTATTTAATTTTCTCAAATGGAATTTCTATTTTTTCTACAGATTATTTTACTGATGTTGCAACATTTTCACAAAATCATTAAACTATTTTGAATTGTTAAAAACCAATAATGATTTTTGAAATTGCATAAAAAAAAATCATATATAAAAGACCTTACGTTTTTTATACTCATATAAAAAGTTAATAAAGTCAGCAAAAAATTTTTTAGTCAGGAGGGTGGATAAGAAAAAGGAAACATAAAGATTTACCTAAGATGTCTGATGTAGATGTCTTTCGCTTTAGTATGTCTACCTGCTGTATATTTGTTATCAACTTGACCACTTAATTTGACTACAAATACACATTTAATATTTTTTAAATTTAAATATTTTATTTTGTCTTTTATTTAATTAATAGACAATTACATTCACAAGCCGGTGAAAACACAAAATTGGAGTTGTTCAATCCACAATTTTGTTTTATGTATGAAAAACAGAAACAAAACCTTCCATGGTTGATTTTTTTACTTTTGTTGTACTTTTTAGTATAATTTTCCTCGTCACTACTACATCTTAATCTGGTTGTCGTTCACACAATTGATGTGCTAATCAGCACAGTTTTTTTTTTTAGCAAATGAATTAGTAAAACCTTTGTAAAATATTAGTAAAACATTAGTTCAAAATAGTTAAATGCTGACTAAGTACAACTAAAATTTTAGTTTAAACATAATTTAAGCAAAAAAATTGCTGAAAAATAGTATACCTGTTTCACAAGATGTTTTACTAACTTATTTTTTTGAGTGTAAGATTCCCCATAGATATGATTGCTTTTTTTTAATCTAAGTTCTAAAGGATGATTAAAGAAAAATTAAAAAAAAATAATGTTAGCCTTGCAAGTTTTCCTTTTGTGATCTTCTCACAAATAATGGAGAATTGTCCGACAAACCATTGAACAATATAATTTTATCATTAATTGAAAAAAACGTTGTCGAACTAACATATGAACTAAAAAAAAGGAACTAGTTTAATTAATGCAAATTAACGAATTGAACTATTGAGAACAACTGCATTATTTTTTTCATTATTTTTTCCTTGCCGGTTTTCCTTCCTTATTCTCTTAATTTGTAGTTAATTGAGCAAAGAACATAAAGAGTATAGAAGAACCAAGATACTCAACATCTGTTAAATTTTGTACACCAACTGGTTTGAAGAGAAACTGTTTTTTATAGGTTTTTTAATGTCTATTTTTTTAGTATATATAAGGGTCAATTTCAAAAAAAAACGCATTTTTTGTGTCCCCGCACTTTACACTACTATTTTAGGTAAAAAAAAAAAAAAAAAACAAAAAACAAAAATGTGAGAGTGATCAGCGAGGAATATGTAACAAAAAACGTAATTCTCAAATTTGTATGTTTGTTTTTTTTGTTTATTCAGAATGGTGTTTTATTTCTCCCTCTGACTCCTTCCATACAAAAGCATGTGTCCCCCGTTAGAATTTTTAGTAAACAAATAAAATCAAGAAAAAAGTAAATATGCAACATTTAATAACAGTTTTCGAATTATTGCGTTTCTTTCTTGTGTTTTGATTTGTTATAGTCGTCAAAACTTAAATAGTGCGAATTTGGCGTTGCAAAGAAAGGTTGTCCCCACAATTTGCATTGAGCGTCACTTTTATATAATTCAAGTAATATTACTAGTTTTCAATTTGAATTTAAATGAAGTAATTAACGTAAGGAAAGATCAAAGTTTAATTATTACAAAAGTGAAAAAGCGAAAAAAAAATCTATTAAAAAAAGTGTGCATTTGCGTTGTTTTTGCGAACACCATGGTAAGGGCGCGATAAAATTTCATGAGCGTCACGCTAATTTTTTTAAAAGTGAATATATTATATGTAAAAAATTGAAGTTGACAATCATTGTTTACATAGTTTTAACTCATATTTTTATAATTTGTGAATTTGAGAAATAAATTGCCTACGAAAAAAAAACCAAAATAGGCAAACATTTCATGAGCATCACTTTTGATATATATTGCTTCGTAGCTTAAAATGCTTAATTTTAATATTATTTTTTAATTTTCAAGAGTAAAACAACATAATTAACGGCGGCTGAAAGAGCACGGAGATATCGAGAGAAAATAAAGGCCGATAAAGCGCGTAATGACGAATAAAAAAGAAAGAAGAAAGAAAGGTATAATCGTGGTATATTTCAGTTTAATTTTTATTGTTACTGACTAATTCTGTTTATGAATAGCAACGAGAAACGGAACTGCCACAAACTTAATTCGAAAGTGGTTAAAATAAACGAGAATGAAAAAAAACAAAGCCGCTTGTCATTTCATGAAGTTTATACAGATTCAGAATAAGAATTCGAATGAAAATTTATAAATTAAATTAAGTTAAGTTATTGTTTTGCGTCAAATATTTACATATGTGTATAAGTTTCTTCAAGAATTACTTCCTTTTTTCCATTTTTGTTAAAGACATCAAAGAATATGTACATGCTTAGTTTTGTATGAAAATTTTTGTTTTTTTCAAAAATTTTTGTTTTTTTTTATTACTTTTTGTAAAAGAATAAACTTTTTTTAGTCAAACTTTAAATTTGGCATTATTTCTGGTTTACGTGCAACAAAATCTCTTGATCGTCACAAAATATCATGAGCGTCACACTTAGTTTTTTTCCCTTAAAACGCTTATAATTGCAGTTTTTTTTAAATACATTGTTACAAGCCTATTACTTTGCAAGGAACCTTTAAGTTTAAGTCTTTTTTTAACAAAAATTTACATATTTTCATCTTAAAATTTTAAAGTAACTAGTCACTTTTAAAAAAAATGAAAAATCAAGGTGAAACGTGATTTTGTGTTTGTAATCGAAAAGGTGATTTTCGCAAAAGTCAATCTTGAGAAACAAAAGAACATCGTAGTAAGCTTGAATTTCAAATATTTTTGCATTTTTAGCGATTTTTTTATACATATTTGGTGTGTGACGCTCAAGATAGAAATCATAGAAAACCTAAAAAAAATCAAAAAATATTGATTTTTTTGAGAGCCTAAAAGAACCACCGGATTCTTCATCAATTTCTACATAAATTGGCAACTCTTACAGGCGAATTGAAAAAACTTTTAAAATAAGCAAAAAAAAATTGTTGTGTACGTTTTTTTTGAAATTGACCCATAAACAAAATATTGTGTTAATTTTACAAAAATTATACAGATAATATATTAAACGACACAAATTAAATTTGAATTTGATTAAATTAAATTAGCTTATAAGCCTTAAAACTAATTATTTAATTAAAAGTACACATTACTCACATCTTTTTCGAAACTCTCTTAAAACCAGTTCAGGTTTTTAGAAAAGAACGTTGGATACATGTTGAATTGAGATCAAAAGAGTAAAGCAGAACCTCCCCTGTATCCAGTGTTGCCAGGTATGTTGAGCATAAAATCGTCAAATTTTCCAATAAAAATCGTACAAAATCGTCATTATATTTTCAAAAATCGTCAAAAAATCGTCAAAACAAAAAATATTTGTTACAAGTGTGATAAAGTTTTAATAAAAAAAAATAATAATAATGTAATTCACATATCAAGTGCGCATGTACTACACAGGTCAACAGCAAAAAAAGGCTTGACTAACCACTATATAGATTTGATGCATCATGGCTGCCTAAGTACAAAAATGGTAAAATTTTTCAATTCTATGGATAATTTTTTTTTAAAAAAATTTTTTTTTAAAATTGACAATATTTTGAGCCATTTCTCCACTTATGTTGTCATAACTCAAAAACAACTAGTCCGATTTTGTCAAATTAAATTTACAAAAATTAAGGTTTACAATATCTTTAAAGAACGTGTACAAATTTTTTTAATGCGATCAATAGTTTCAAAGTTATGAAACAAATTGTTAGCAAAAAAAAAAAAAAATGCTAAAAAAAAAAAAAAATTTGAAAAACAAAAATCTGGAAAAAATCGAAAACTGCAAAAAATATTACTTTTTATTTTTTTGTAGTAAAGCTACATATCATGCGAATTAAACTAGATAATGATCATAAAAATCGATGCATGCTTTACATTTTTATTTACAATTAATTGAAGGTATCGCATATTTACAAGCACTGTAGAAAATTGTACCTACTATATAATGAAAATGCAGAACATAAAAACTCAGGTGCATTTTACGACACGCATTTTGGCAAAACCCCTTTGGGAAAAACCTCTATGACATTTTTATGATTCTAATAATTAAAAAAAAAATAAGTAATAAACAAAAGATTGTTTAATTTTTACGATTGCGGTAGGATAGTAATAAAACGCTCTTATTAAAGTGCTCTTATTTTCCGTTAGCTACGTGTAACGGATGATTTTTTTTTTTTCATAAAAGTCCTTAATGTTTTTTAGGATTCTTGGGAATAATAAAAAATTTGCAGCACACACAAACTGTATCCACACAAAGGGTTATCCCAAATTATAGTATCAGTATTTATAAGATCTCCTTGACCCTTTTTATTTCATTCAAGAAGTGTTTGCGATAACGCAAACATCATTTAATACCTACACAAAAATTAGAGTCATACAGCTTAGAAGTTAAAAACAATTTTCAAATATTAATAAAAATGAGCCAGAAAGCCAGAACATTTTTATGTAAAAACGATCCAGATTTATTTTGTTATGTGTGCGGCCAATATATCACCGGGAAAAAACGGAAGTGCTTCTTAACTTCATTGCAAAAGTCATATCAAGATTGCTATAATATCTATCCGCACAATTTGAACCAGCATTGGACACCGAGTACTATATGCATTCCATGTCGATTGAATTTATCTATGAAGTCTTCTAACGTAAAGTAAGTATAAATTAATAGATTTGGAATATTTTATAATTACAATATTTCTTAATTAAAATTTGAATTCTTCATATTCCTGATTTCAATTTTTTTTTTCATTTTACAGACGACACTTGGAAATTTTGAAGCCTATGCTATGGAGAGAAACAGCGAACCACGCATCCGAGTGTTATTTTTGTTTAAGTACAAAAAGCGGTTTTGGAAAACATATGCGATGGTCTTACCCCACGAGGTCTGCTGATGGGTTTACACTTGCAGTTGTACATTCACAAGAAATAGAATATGATCGGGGTGCAAGCTGTAGTCATGTGCTTTCATCTTCACCAGGACACTCAACCTCAAGTATGTCTTACCAATCAGATATGTCAGATCCAGCACTACCATCTATAGCTGAAAATGACGAGTTCATCCCACACAAACATTTCTCGCCGAGACCATGGAATCAAGATCAGCTTAATGATGTAATTAGAGACCTTGGATTGTCGAAAAGATCTTCTGAATTACTTGCGTCCCGGATGAAAGAAACAGGTCTCATAACTAAAGAAACTAAAGTTTCGTATTACCGTACTCGAGAAAAAGACTTACTTCATTATTTTGCTGAAGAGGATGACTTTGTGTACTGCACAGATATTTCTGGTTTGATGACTGCCATGGGCTTACAGAAATATGATTCAAACGAATGGCGTTTATTTATCGACTCATCAAAACGCAGCTTGAAGTGTGTCCTTTTGCATAATGGAAATAAATTTCACTCCTTGCCGATCGCACATTCAATCAAAGTAAAAGAAGAATACTCTGTAATTGCATTGGTCATGAAGAAGATAAAGTATGATGAACATAAGTGGGTAATTTGTGTTGATCTTAAGATGGTAAATTTCCTCTTAGCCCAACAAAGCGGCTTTACAAAATATCCTTGTTTTATATGTTTATGGGACAGCAGAGCTAAAACAGAACATTGGAAGAGAAAACAATGGCCTTCTAGGGAAACACTAGTTCCAGGTACGCCAAATGTTATAAATGTGGCTCTAGTGCCCCGAGATCGCATCATATTACCCCCTCTTCACATTAAACTTGGTCTGATGAAACAATATGTTAAAGCACTTAACAAAGATAGTGAATGTTTCCAGTATATTTCAAGGAAGTTTTCCAATCTAAGCATGGAAAAGCTGAAAGCAGGCATATTTGATGGCCCACAAATTCGCAAATTGGTGAACGATACTGAATTTGGCAGTTCAATGTCAGAAATTGAGAAGAATGCATGGGATTCGTTTGTATGGGTTATTCAAAATTTCTTAGGCAATAACAAGGGTGATGATTACGTTGCGCACGTTGAAGAGATGTTAACTCACTTCCAGAATCTTGGATGCAACATGAGCATCAAATTACACTACCTGCACAGTCACTTAGATCGTTTTCCTGAAAATCTAGGAGACTTGAGTGAAGAACAGGGCGAACGATTCCACCAAGATATCCGGACAATGGAGGAACGATACCAGGGTCGCTGGGATGCACACATGATGGCTGATTTTTGCTGGAGTATTCAGAGTAACACTTCGTTATTCAACAATAGTAGAAAATCGACTAAAAGAAAATTTCAGAGTTTGTAGTTTATAATACATATTTATTTATTTATTTTCTTGTTTTATTTATTATAATAAATGTGAATAATAAAATATAAATTTTCTACTATTTAATTTATTTATTTATTTACATTAAGCTCATCCAACACAAATGTCTTTCCGAAGAATAGAATCAGTATATTCTAGGTAGGGTTTTGCCAAAAAATACACGAATGTTACTATGTAATGCATTTTTGATGTGAAAATTTGTACATAGCATGGGGAAAATGTTTTCAAAATTCAATCAATCGAAAGAAGAACATTAACTACTCAATTTTATGTATATCAGACAAAAAACTAAAATTTGGTGAAAATGAGCGAATTCACTTAATTGTGAATAAATTCGAAAAAAATCAATCGATTTTTATGATCGATATCTCATTTTGTTCCTATTACATGTGGCTTTGCGATAAAGCAATAAATCTGAACGATTTTTGACGTTTTCGATTTTTTATGATTTTTTTAAAACAAAAAAATTTGCTATTTTCACGTAAAAAAAATATTTTTTCCCTCAATTTTTTATTATAACTCCAAAACTACTGAGCCGATTGAAACGCAATATATTAACGGATTAAAGGCTATGTAAATTTCAGTTTTTCTAAATTTATTTGAATAATATCGGACTAATTTTTTTTTAGTTATCATTAATTATGTGGAGAAACGTCTAAAAAAATTTATAATTTTAATTAAAAATTTTTTAAAAAAAAACCTCTCCATAGAATTTCAAAATTGAACCATATTTGTACTACTGGGACCACAATACATCAAAATTGTATAGTGGTTTTCAAAGCCCCTAAAATTTTTTCAAAATTGTTGCCTTGTGCTATCGGTGTAATATAATACGATTTTGTACACTTTTCAGTAATTTAATCTTCGAAAATCATGATATTTTACCACTTTAATTGTTAATTACTTCTACATAATTCTGTAGACACCACTTCAGTAGCACAATTTTCAAATCTTAAATTCTTTTACATAGTTTAAAAATTCTTTAACAATGTTATTTTCTTTAATTATTAAATTTGGACTTCCATTAACGAATTAAAGTTTCAAATTGCATTACATGTGATGACATAGTTTAATAAAATAAATTGTGAAATTTTTGATTATTTCATATTTTGCATTTTGGGTTGGTTTTTAATATTGCTGAAAATTATTTATTATTTTATTTATATTATTATTATTTATTTTATTTAAATATTGTTTATTACTGCATGTTTTTCCATTTTAAAATATAAATTGTGAATATCTGAAGTTTCACTTTGGAACACTTTATTTGTATTATTATTAGGTCTGTTTTTTAAGCACCGGATTTATTTTTGGATTTATAAATCAGAATATTCGAACTCGATGTTTGTTTCGCAAAAAGTTTGATGTTTTTTTTTTTAATTAAAAAAAATATTTTATTTTTATCTCAATTGCACACTAATTAAACTTTATAAAAATATAAATATTAAAAAAAGAAGGGTTGGCATTCAATAACTTTTCATAGTAACACACTAACACTAATGCGGAATGGAAATTTAAAAAAAGCGATCCCATTAAAGACATGTTTTGTCTTATGTAAACGGTTTTAGTTTTCTATTTAACCTGTTTGATTTTTAAATATCTAGAACTTATTAAAGTCAAAATAACGCTAAAATACCGAAACGACAATTTATAACGTTATTTTGTTATTGCCATTGTAAAAAAAAGGCAACTACCATTGTAATGAAAAGGTAGTGTTTGCCAACCATGAAGAAAGTTAGCACATACTGAACTTCTGCTGTAAATATTTGTCGTTGTTTCAGTTGTAATACAGTATCTTTATTTTTAAGTGAAAAAACAGTAATTTGTATAAGAAATTTTATTTTTGACTACAATTGTAGTTCATTTAAAAAAAAACCACATAAATTGCAGTATTATGATTTTACATTCATTTTATACAGTAGTTTTCTTTGTTAAAAAAATAAAAAAAAAAAAAAATGTTTATTTTTTACTGCACTGAATGAACCACTTATTAAATAACAAATGACTATGTTAGTTGAATTTACTAAAATGTAAGTTCTGATGAGATCTTTAGCCAGATCGAAATACTAGTATCAACCTAGCTAATATGTTTGATTTGCTTTATTTTTGTAAATATACGGAGGTTGAAGGCTCGTTATAAATTGAAAATAACATAAAAATAATCTCGATGTATATAAACACAAAAAACTAATATAACTGTGAAAAATATTACTTGAGCCAGAGTACACACTAAAAATTTTTTATATAAATAGAACATTTTTGGTCTTCAAAGTTTAGTAACGTCATGATGCTTGTTAGGAAAAGACCTAACCACGTGGTTGATTACTAAGAAGACAAGAATGGAGCAAAATTGATTATTAATAGGTTTTTTGTTAAAGTTCTGCCTATTATATAGGCTCTAGCTTTTCTAAAACTTCGGGTTCTGATGAGATCTTTAGCCAGATCGAAATACTAGTATCAACCTAGCTAATATGTTTGATTTGCTTTATTTTTGTAAATATACGGAGGTTGAAAGCTCGTTATAAATTGAAAATAACATAAAAATAATCTCGATGTATATAAAAACAAAATACTAATATAACTGTAAGTTGTTCTTTTTTCAAGTAAAATTTCATTTGGTTTTAGCCTTTAGCTACATTTGCAGTGGTCTGTATTAAGTGCAGAAAATAAATTAAAATAAACCTAACATAAATCCATAAAATAACTTTTTTGCTAAACTTTCAATAAAAAATAGTTTTTAATTTTAACGAAATAATAAAAATCCAAAAATACATCCGGTGATTTTTTAATAATAGCAAATAAATTTGTTTTGCTGACATATTAAACGTTTGTCAAAAAATCGTCATTTTGCTAGCAAAAATCGTCAAATCGTCATTTAGTAACACTGTGTGTAATTTTTTAAGTCATGGCAAAATAACCATATACGGACACCACTACGTGATAAAAGACTAAAAAAAAAAAGACCCGTGTCTCCCAATTTTTCCCAAAGTCATCTCCTTTTTTGTTTGTGGGCCGCCAAAGATTTAGGGCCTCGGTATCATTTTCGCAAAAAAGTGATAATTTTCTCAGGCTCATATCTTGCAAACCGTTCAGAATTTCGATTTACTCTCTATGGCAAAGTTGTAGCTCTTGTCATAAAGAACAAAAATTGCGAACATATAAAATCAAAAACACTTCACCTTCCAGATCAAAATCGCAAAAAACTTAAAAAAATTCGATTTGTTTACCTTTTTTCCCGTGTTCAGGTCCATAGGTAGCAAACCGTTCAAAATTCAAGGAGACAATCAACTACAAAAATTTACCTAAGATCTCAATAAACAAACTTCTAGAACATATAAACTTTTTTGCGAAAATGATACCGAGGCCCCAAATCTTTGGCGGCCCATAAACAAAAAGGAGATGACTTTGGGAAAAATTGGGAGACACGGGTCTTTTTTTTTAGTCTTTTATCACGTAGTGGTGTCCGTATATGGTTATTTTTTTTCGTGTTGCACTGTGTAATTTATGTACTAAAAATCGTCAAAATAACGATAAATCGTCAAACCTGGCAACAGTGGTCATGGTAGATCTCTTACATTGTAACATATTGCTGCCGTTGTCGTATTCCTTGTATATCATTATAGATTTTACTAGTGATGGTATTTTTTTTTATGATTTTTTTAACATGTCATATATTATTAATTGCTATTTGAATTGTTTCGACTTTCATAATACAACAATACACAACGCAAAGTGTTAAATTTAATACGTTGCAAATAAATGTTTGCAATATATGTAATTTGTTACCCTACTTTACCAATCAACGACTGAGAATTTTAAAATTTTAATGAAACTTCTGTTTATAATTCAGATTTTTCAATAGCTTTTTATCTCATTTTCTCAGATTAAAAGGTGAGTCTAACGATGTGTTCCCTCTGATCTTAATGAAATTAATATATGTGATAGAGCAGAAAATATTTTCGGTGGTTAAAGTTAGGGGTCAAAAAATTTAAATTACAGTTTTATAAACATTGGTTTAAGCTGAAAATTGTGTTTATTAATGCCCATTAAATTTAATGGGCTTTTCCGATAAGAGGTTTTATAACCTTTATTATAAACATTTAAAATAAATGGCAATCGTAAGTTATGTACTTGAATAAATCTGAATATTAACGATATTCAGATCACACCTTTTTACCCTTGAACATGAGATTGTTGCGTTAAAAATAATGCGTGTCCCTTATTTATTTTTCTTCTCTATCAAATAGCCGAGCTTCATTGAGATCAAAAGAACCAAAAGAGAGACTCTCCATGTAAGTCCAAAAGCAGTGTCATTCTTAATATTTTTTCTCTCAGTGTTTAGGTTTATTTTTTGTCAGTATTATCAACCGTCTGATAACTCTCTGTAACTTCACCAAATTCAAATCACTTCATTTTTGCTATTGAATTTAAATTTTGAATTTTTAGTATTATTTAGTGAATTAACCGTTAATATTTTTTTATGTACCATTCGCAAAATAGTCTATATCGCCGATATAATTTATGAAATTATGTTATGAAAACATAAATACAAAAATATTGAGCCGAATCATTTTAAATTCATTAAGCTTTGTTGTTCTTTTTTTTTTATTTCAGCTTTTCATAATTTGCAATCATGAAAATTTAATTGATTTTAGTTATTTAATTATCACAATCTGCACAAACAGCTTAAAGAGCAAATAATCATTTATACAAAATTCGATGAGAAGGGTTTT
This sequence comes from Delia radicum, assembly GCA_021234595.1. Lineage (NCBI taxonomy): Eukaryota > Metazoa > Arthropoda > Insecta > Diptera > Anthomyiidae > Delia > Delia radicum. The sequence continues at coordinate 222,003,764 of CM037851.1, forward strand.
AACTCATAAAATGTATAATTTTATCTCTACTTTACCAAGTTTTATTATTCAAATGACATGGCTGACTTAACATGGTATCAAAAGACGAAGGGTATGTTAATCGAGAAACTGCGAGCAATGTTAACAAAATAAAACTAAATTTGATTATCTTTAGTTTATAGGATCTTTAACCCATTAATGCCTGCTCATAGATCGGCTCGTACGATCTTAATCAAATTTGGATATACATATGTGTCCAGGAGAACACAGAAGTTGATAGGAACAAAAAAAAAATTTTTTACCTGTACACACACCTGAGATATGACATGGGTATTTAAATACCCAACAGGCATTGGTGTAATAGTTTTACTTTTACTTTTACATCTCTGCCAAAAAATCAACATGCTAGTGTTATGACATTTTGTATACTGTTTTCATTCGCTTAGTGTCATTTTTATGCATTATCATCCCACATGTAAAAAAAAAGTTCACAGTAATAAGAAAAAGGTGTAATAAAATAGAAAAAAGTTCTAAGCTTGCTGCCTATAAACAGTTGTAAATACAATAATTTTTTATATTATATTTGACAAATATTTTCATCGTTTAATTATGAATATATTCATCCATTTTCAGATTGTCGTTATCTAAAACGGAATATTTGGATTTAAAATGATTCGTCGACAGAAAGTTGTGACTGCTATCGAAATGCAAGCTATTTTTGATAGTTGGTCTGATGAAGATAGTGATGCAGGAGAGAATTTTGTAGAACACGCAGACAACCGTTGACGTCATAATAACGCCACCCGATGTTGTCGACAATCTTAGTGATAATCAGGATTTGGACGACAATGTTCAATTGTTGCGCGATGAACAGGAGTTGCCCCGGGAGATTGCCGGACATTTTGAAATTGAATGTGTTTACGATGACAGCAATGAGGACATGCCATCGGGTGGTGATAATGATATGGATGACGTAAATGAACCCGAAACTGAAGAAGAAAATGATGCACCGGTGGCCGTGGTCGTAAATCAACTCTGAAATCAAGAAATGCACCGAAGCGACCCAGAATTGATAAAGAAATGAAAAAAAGATGGTCTCGGTCCGCAAAATTATCAATTCAATAAAATTCCATTTGATGATACGGCAACTTCATACAAAGCGTTGTATGAACAAATTGCAGCTTTGAATCCAGTGCAGATTTGGGAAAAATTCATTGATGAGGAGGTCTTCAACCTCTTGGTCACTTCCACCAACCAATATGCTGTGACCAACAATTGCCCATCATTTATTACATCAAGTAGTGAAATGAAAACGTTTTTGGGCGTATTGTATATCACTGGTTACCACACCTTGCCACAAATACATTTTTGACTTAACATCTTATCTTTTAAGGTCGTGACCTTACTGTCCAATTTCTCGTGCCATGCACCAATGGTCCGTGCCAAACGGTACGATCGAAAGCAACTGAAAATGGTGACGATTGAACAACCGCATTTGGTCAACCAATACAATAATTTCATGGGAGGCGTGGACTTTTTTGACAATGCAATGAACAATTACCGAATTCGGATTCGGGGAAAAAAGTGGTACTGGCCATTAATCACAAATGCGTTTGATGCGGCTATGGTAAATGCATGGAAACTTCATTGTTTTTGTCGCAAGTACGAAAAGAAAACACCCATGTCTCAATACGACTTCCGAGTAGAGATGTGCGAATCGATTATGATAAAGTCAAATTGTCGTCATACGGGTAGAATGTCCGCTTCCGGGGCACAACAGGTAATGCGTTACGACCGTATGGATCACTTCATTTGGTGTACTGCGTAGCCAAAGTTAAAAAATCTTCATGTGCAGCAAAGACGTGTATTTACGTCTTAAGCAAAGTGGAAAGCGCAACATTTTTTTTTAACAAAAAATTATGAAAAAATATGAAAAATTGAAAGCTCGTTATAAATTGAAAATAACATAAAAATAATCTCGATGTATATAAAAACAAAAAACTAATATAACTGTAAAAAATATTACTTGAGCCAGAGTACAAACTAAAATTTTTTATATAAATAGAACATTTTTGGTCTTCAAAGTTAGTAACGTCATGATGCTTGTTAGGAAAAGACCTAACCACGTGCTTGATTACTAAGAAGACAAGAATGGAGCAAAATTGATTATTAATAGGTTTTTTGTTAAAGTTCTGCCTATTATGGAGGCTCTAACTTTTCTAAAACTTCGGGTTCTGATGAGATCTTTAGCCAGATCGAAATACTAGTATCAACCTAGCTAATATGTTTGATTTGCCTTATTTTTGTAAATATACGGAGGTTGAAAGCTCGTTATAAATTGAAAATGATTTTTTTTTAATTTAACACATTTTTATTGAAATTTACTTTACTTAGTTTGAAAAACATTGATTTATTAATTGAAGGTCTTATTGTAAAAACTTGATAAGCCACATTTTAGTTTTAGTTTATTTTTGCCTTTTAAAGGTTGCAAAAAATCCAAAAAATATGAATTTTGCATGAGGTTCATACTCTAGGTACTTGCAATAAGTGTTCAAGCAAGACTGCTATCAAATATTAGTCAATGGATGTCTAGAGAACAGCAAAAATCCATGAAATAGTAAATGTGGCATAGCAAGTTTTGCAATAAGCCCTTCAATTGTATAATTATGTAAAGATAACTTATGAAATTTTTTAAGATGGGAATTACCAACTCAAGTATTTGATAATTTCTTAAATTTTCCTATTAAACCTTAAAAGCTTTTAGAAAAATAGCTGACAAATTGCATTATTTTGGTGTGGGTGGTATTCCTCGAAACAAGGCACATCGCAGGCAGGACCTCACATTGTAAGCAGCAAAAGCGAGTCTCATTTCAAATATTTTTTTTATTTTTTTGAGCATATACCACATTTTCGGGCTGAAGTTTTTTTTTTGAATCTCAAAAAGAAACAAGGAGAGTAAGTTAAAAATTCAGTAAATTTTTTTCATAAAGACGGACTGCTATTTAGACGAATATTTACGTCTTACGCAACAGAATAGGGGATATGATCAAAACTAAAAATAAATCATGAACGCGGCTTATAGTATAATCAATTGGTTGTACAAATATAGAAAATAGCTAAATATAGAAAAAATAGTTAAACAATTTAAATTTATTAACTATTTTTTTTAATTTTTTTTGGCGGCTTTAAGAGAACGTTTTGCAATTTGGACGTATACGTCTTACGCAACAGAATATGGTTTTGATGAAAATGCTTAAAAATCTTAAATGCACCCACTTATGCCACCGATTTTCATTTAGAAAGTTACACATAGTATCTGATTCATTCGTTTTATTTAAAAAATAAAATGTGTGTTTTTTTTTTTTTTAAGAAAAGCAACACTCAGGAAATTCTTCCTATTAAGTAATGTGTTGCTTTCTTTGGAAAGGTGATAGTGGAGAGATGAAAGGTGGTGAAAGATGAAGGGCTTCGAACATGGCAACACTGTAATTGCGCGAGTAGATAAGTCTTAGAACAGTTGTTGCTAGCCACGTGATGTAGAGTTGGCCCTGATTCATTATTCTACTTCGGTGGGGTTAAGTGCTATGGGAACACCGAAGGTGGGCGCAGCGATACATATAAATGATAGAAAACTCATACATATTATTTTTCTAAATTGATGTTGTCGTCACCGGGAATCGAACCCGGGACCATCTGTGTAACAGTCCAACGCGCTAACCATTACACCACAACGCCCACTAATATATATATCTTACGCAACAGAATAGAGTTACGAAAAAACATATATTTTTTTTTTTTTTTTTTTGTAGTTTATTACAAAATTAAGTTTGCCTTAGCGTCATATGACATTGTTGAGGCGAGGTGGCATTAAATGTTATCAAGTAATAAATTAATAATATTCAAAATTTCATTTAAAGTTTACATTAATTTTTATTTTTTTTTTTTTTATATAAAATTATAACATCCAAATTGTTTAACAAATGCTCTTTTAAAGAGGATTTAAAACAGGGGTGCCCACGGCCTATGCGCTTGGTACTCAATTGTTTTTGTAAAAACACTTAGCTATAGGCTGTGTGTTTTAATACACATATAGAGCGCTCAGCACTAGCAATACGAAATACACAAACAACTTTGTCTTATTAGCTTTTTTGTCGTTCTTTACTTTATAGACGCAAGCGCAAAGCAACAACACTTTCGTATGCTTTGCTGGTAAACATTGAAATATTTTTTTCTTTTTTCTTTCTTTACAACAAAAAATGTTGAATAAAAATTAGTTTTTCTTTAAATGTATTGGTGTTTGCTCTTCCATAAGGAACTTTTGGGCACTCCTGATTTAAAAGCTGAAATTCTTGAAATATTTCTTAGATTTTGCGGTAAGTTATTATACTCCATGCACCCAATATATTCGATTCTTTGCTTTGTGGTTTCGAGTCTACATCTTGTCACTCTTAAATTTGAGCTAATTCGTGTGTTGATGGCTGTTTGATTTATTCCAAAAGATATAGTGTTGCTATATACATACGTCTAACGCAGCCAGGCTCGATTTCAAGGTGGGATGGGAAATGGGAAATCACTCCCCAAAAACTTTTCCTGGATCCGCTACTGAACGCAGAAGAAGGGTTAAACATTGTCAGATATGTATTTCGATGTTAAATATTTAACGAATACTTTCTCTTATTCTCTTTTTATTTCCGAATGGAAAGAAAAACATCAGAAATTTTTAAAGAAATAAAAATAAAAATAAATTTTTACTAAAATTTATATAAATTTTGACTAAAATTTAAATAAATTGAGATTCCTATTACAACTAAAAATTAAGAAGGTTGTAAATTTTTACGCAATTTTATTCTTTTTATTAAAAAGTGTGCGCCCACTATTTCTAAAAATTAAATAGGTTACTCCATGTTTTAATGGTATCATATCGAATAATGAATAATGCAATTTTGACATTGATACGGTATACTCACATGAGTCATTCCATGTCAAACCGAACAAATTGAATGTCTTGAAAAATGCATTGGAACTAAGCCAATGAACCGCTTCATATGACTTTTTTCTTAAGAATTTCATAGAAGTCGAAAATTAATACGAGCCCAGCAAAAATTTCCAAAAAGGTAAGCGGGTTTGTAATCAAGCATTTTGGCAGAACGCATTCCTTACTAGATTACCTACTCGATTCTTTTAACAGGGCGTGAGACTAAAATAATTGATTCTTTAGAATTGATTATTTTTTTTTACCGAAGAACTATTTACTTTATATTTTTAAGAACTACATACATTTTTTAATAAAGAAATAGTTCCATTGTAAAACTACGAAGTACTTACACAAAATAAATAAATAAATAGTTGCCTAGAAAAAATAAGAAGTACTTATATTTAAACAAAAAAAAAGAAAGTAGTTCCATAAGTAAATTCAATTTTACTCACACGTGATTCTCCTAGGTCACTCAAATATAACGATCAAAACTCATACGGAAATAAAATCCTAAAAAGTGAAACATCGAATTGTTATGATAACATGGGTTTGTCATAATTTTGGAGCTATAAACCACGAAAATATAAATTTTTCAAAAAAAAAAGAACAATTCAAAATTGAAAAACAAAAATATGACTCACGCACAATCACCCTCGAAATTTTTTTTTACACTCACTCACTCCCGATAACGTCAGTAATTTCAACTTCCACTCACAATTTTCTGCTCACGTGCGCTTCCCTAATTTATACCTTCTTCTTTATTTGCATATCCACTTCTGGATTTTAGCGACCTAACCACAGTTTAACAAAATTTAGGCAACATGCAATTTCTGTTTTTAGTATTAGTTTCCTGCAAATAAAAATTTGTTTGAAAAAATATATGAGATAAATTCTTTAAAATTGTATAACTTCTTTTTTCAAAATTAGGAACTACTTCCAATAACGTCCTTTTATTAAGAAAAGTATATGATTACTTCTTTAGTACAAAAACTTATACATATAAGTTAATAACATTGTTATTTTCTTTTAAGTAAATAATTACTTTGTTATTGAGTTCATGCTTTCTGGTTTAAATTTAAAGAATTGATTACAATACTACTTGCTTTTTCGACTCTATCGTTGGAATGAGTTTGGTATTGCAGTTACTAAATTTGGCAATGAGATATGTAAGCAAGTGTGGGCATCACCTTCTTTTTGGAATGTGTAATTTTTTCCTGGGAGGCTACATTGAAATAATAAAGCACTTTATAAAGGGTCCGCCATCTAACTTTTTTTTTTCCGATGCCGATTTTGCCAAAAAAATCATCTTTTCAGATGAAGCTCATACTGTATGGCCAGCCGAGGCAGCCATTTGAATGAAATTATTTTCCATTATTAACCGGAAGGATTGTACTTTCAAATAAAAAAATAAATTTGAGAAAATATTCAGTAGTTTTTTTTTATAACATTTGCAAAAAAAAAAAGTTATTTGGCGGACCCTTTAAAATATGTTTAATACTTGGGAATTAAATCTTGAAACTATAGCTAAAAATGTATGAATATTAATGAAATTAAGAAATTTGTGAAAAAATAAAAAAAAAATAAAATGTCTTTGAAATAATTTCATAGCTGTAGAAAATTTTCATTTAATTTATGAAGAGATAATTTATGAAATCGAATGATTTTTTTCATGAAACTATGAAAATTTTCTTATCACTAATAAAATTTCTTGGATATTATGAAATTCTACATTAAACCTCCGAAAAAAAAAATTGTTTCTTTAATATCATGAAGGATTGTTCTTTCAGTGCTGGTTGTTTTTTTTTTAACCGTTTATTTTTCTAATTAATTTTCATAAGACTGTAAAAAATCTATAAACAGAATATGAATGTATGTGTAATTTAGCAAACGCACATATGATGTAAAATTCTACTATATTTACTACCACATACATGTATTGTTACAATGCTCATAAGTCAACTTCATACTCATATAGAAAATCATATACGAGTAAAAGAATAGTCACGCCTCGCCGGAAGAGGATTTCACCTTCATCTTAATCTCAAAAAAACTTAAGTCGTTTCCCCTGTGTGTAGTTTTCCACACATACAGTATGGATACGTATTTTGCAATAGCAGCATAATTTGTTTGAACTTAAAAACATAATTAACAATCAATAGCATTTTTGTTTTTATATTTTTTTTATCTAGTACATTAAATTATATTACGAGGGTAGATCAATAGTCCATAACTTTTCAAACTTCCCTCGTAGTTATATGAAATGCAACACTGCTTCCATCAAGTACCACCTGTTAATAGACCACTGTCAAATTTTGAGCAAGTTCCGTCATTTACTTTGCGTTTAACAGCTGTTCAAAACATACAACCTAGTGGATTTTTTTAAAAATGGAAAAAAGTGAATTTCGAGTGCTCATTACACATTATTTTTTGTGAAAAAAACCGTCAATCAAACCAAGGAAAAGCTTGATAAATACTATGGGAACTCTGCACCATCGATTTCAATGGTAAAAAAGTTGTTTACTGACTTTCGTTGTGGTCGCACAACTACAAATAACGCTGAACGTTCTGGACGCCCACGCCCGAAAATGTCGAAAAAATCCACGATATGGTGTTGGCCGATCGAAGAGTAAAAGTGCGTGAGATTGTTGATGCCATAGGCATTTCATATGGCAGTGTGGTTTCGATTTAAATGGTCAGTTGGGTTTAAGAAAGCTGTCTGCAAGATGGGTGCCGCGTTTGCTCTCAATTGACCATAAACGTAAAAGTGCGTGAGATTGTTGATGCCATAGGCATTTCATATGGCAGTGTGGTTTCGATTGTAAATGGTCAGTTGGGTTTAAGAAAGCTGTCTGCAAGATGGGTGCCGCGTTTGATCTCAATTGACCATAAACGTAATCGTGGCCAATAAGGTGATGGCAACAGTTTTTTGTGATGTACGCGGGATAATCCACATCGATTACCTTTAAAAGGGAAAAACAATAAACGGCGAATATTATGTCAACTTATTGGACCGATTTAACGAGGATGTTAAAAAAAACTACCCCATATGGCCAAGAAATGCCTATTTTATGGACCTCGAAAAATCCTTTTTTTTTGAAGGGATACAAAAATTGGAGAAACATTGGACTAAGTGTATTGAGCTAAAAGGAGATTATGTTGAAAAATAATTTTGTTTTTGCAAAAAAAAAAAAACTGTGTTTCATTCAAAAAATCACGGACTTATTGATCAGCCTCGTATCTTCAATACATTTAACACACAAATTTCGGTTATGAGCGTGCACATTGAGCACATAAGAGCACATTGTTAGATATACATAGTGCTTATGCCCGTAATTTCAAGCAATATTTACCTACCGGTGCTTAGATACCTACCCGATTTTGTTCGTGTATACGGGTAGATATCTAAGTAATTGCTTGAAATTACGGGCATTAGTTGTCGACTTCTCACTATAACAAATTCAAGTTTTCCTTCGATATTTGGAGAAACACTTTTGGAACTTTTTGGATGAATGTTGAATGATCGTGATGATTTGAACTGGGCTATTGAGCTACTGGGCTCCTCCACTGATTCATTTAGAGAATTTGAAGCTAATGGAAGAAACCACAGCGCAGCTGATTCAGTTCGTTGCACGCCTTTTCTCATTGTCAAACATAGAGATCAAATTGTTTGGAATTTAACAAAGTTTAATCATTATTAAATAATTTTAATTGTAAGTACTTAAAATTCATCATCAAAATAATTAACCTATATTGTAAAAAAAAAATTAACCAAAACACAGTCACATCATTCAAAATATTTGTTTTCCTAATCAATTTTTAAAAAAATATTAGCTTCTTCATTATAAGAACCACTTTTCGGAGATTTTGTCCTTGATCCAGTTAAAATCGAATATTAGTTTTAAAGTTCAAAAAAACAGTCACTCTATCTAAAATATTAGTTTTCGGTACCAGTTTTAAAATAATATAAAGTTTTTTAATAGTTTGGTAACTCTAAGAAAATATTAAGATTAGCAACCCAATTTCTGTTGTAAATACATACAAATCTGTTTTTAGGCATTCATATTTAAACTTGAAAGAAACAAAAAATATTCAAGGTGGAAATTTGCAGATACAAATTCAAATTGAATGTGGGCTAGAGGTAAAGTAATTGCCTGACAAGCAGAAGGTCTTTGGTTCGACCCAGTTCACGGAATATGATTTTTTTTTATACAATAATTTTAAAATAATATATTATTTTTTTAATTTTGGTATCTCTAATAAAATATTGAGATTAGCGACCGAATTTCTGTTGAACATACAAATCTCTTTTTAGACAAATATTTAAATTTGAAACTAGAAAATATACAAGGTTGAGATTTAAAAAAAACATATTTAAAATTGGGTTTATACTAGAGGTAAAGTATTTGCCTGACAAACGGAAGATCACCGGTTCGAGCAAATTTCGAGGCATAACATGCCTCGAAATTTGAATCTATTTATAGAATATGATAGTCCATAAACATAAAAATTTTCAATTGTTACAATAAAACTTCGAAATTTGTTAATAAATGTCGGTTGTTACAATAGTATTAAAATTTAATAATAGTGATAGTACGTGGAACCACAAAAATACGGTTGGCAAAAAACTCGGTTGCAACCACAAAACTGTTTTCTTTGTGCATGTATGATTCTGCAAGATATATTCTAAGCTCACGCAAGAGAACTCGTCGCATTGTTGGTTTGTTTGACATTTTTGAATTATTTGAAATTAAGTAACTGAGATATCGTTCATATTTGTGAAAACCGCCAACGGCAAACGATTTGTCTTTCCTTTAGAACACTCTGTGAACTTCTACTTTAAAAATATGTAGTTGTTTGGATTGTAATAACGTTTTTATAAGGTAAATGTCAGTCATTTGTAGAACAAATTTAATTTTTTACTCTTGTAGTTCATTTAAAAAACCAAACCACATCAAAAGACTGTTTTTATGCTTTTACATTCATTTTTACAGTCGTTTTTTGTTATTTAAAAAATAAAAATAAAAAAATTTACCTTATGAGGTTAATTTTTACTACAATTGTTAGTAATTTTTTTGAACTCTAAAAACAAATGACAAATATTAGTTGAATTTAATGAAATGTTCGTCGTCCTTTCTTTAAATGAATTTTCATTTTTTTTGACTGCAATTGCTGTCGTCTTTGCCTATGTAATATCCTTAGTGAACCAGACAACATTTTGTCAACATTTCACGATTTGTCCGTAGAGTATTTCACGACTTGTCCGTAGAGCTTTTTTGACGTCTGCTTAAAACGTCATCAAACCGAATAACGCGATTCATGTATTGTATCAAACCTGAATCGATTTCGATATAGTTGGCATTCTCAATTGGCGGTGGGAAAAACAACATAAAATCATCTTCTTTGTCTTCAATACGTGATCTTGTATATCTTGTTGTGTCTGAACACAAATTGATGACATTTTTGCTCCGCAATCTTCTTGTAGCACGACTTTGAACTGGTATTTCGAGACAATGGATCCACAGTTCCAATGGATCCACAGTTCCATATTCGGATGAGAATCATTTTGCATCGACGTCTTCACTTTGTTCCATAGTATTAAAATCGAACTTAGCTTCACTTTCTTTCGATGCATCATTTTCTTTCAGCGAATATTCCGCATCGTCAGAAACATTTAAAATATCTTAAAGTTCTTTATCTGTGAGATATTTTGGTCTAGCCGTTGTCCTTATCAACAACAAATAAATTATTATTCCACTCAGGGAACTTCTGCTTTAAAAATATGTAGTTGTTTGGGTTGTAATAACTTTCTTTATTTTTAATGTAAATGTCAGTCATTTGTAGAACAAATTAAATTTTTAACTAACCTTGTAGTTCATTTAAAAAAATAAACCTCTTGAAATGACTGCTTTATGATTTTACATTCATTTTATACACTATTTTTTTTTTAAGTAAAAAATATAGCAAATAAATTTTTAGTCTTTGCTTCATATATGGTTAATTTTTACTACAATTGTGGTTCATTAGAACAGTAAAAACAAATGACAATGTTAGTTGAATTTACTGAAATGTAAGTCGTCCTTTCTTTAAGTGAAATTTCATTTGTTTTTAACTACATTTGCAGTGGTCTTAGTATGTCATAGTATTCTAAGTGTACATTTTGCACAACAACTAACTTATTTCTTCATTTGTGCAAGCTTACGCTGTCGATCACCATTTAAATGGTTTGAATACAGAAATGTATGCTTATCAGTGCAAAGACATGTAAGAACATGTTTATGTTTTAACATACGTAAACAGTTTTTTAGAATATCGACAGAAATAGACATTTGATCACAACAAAAATTTGTTCCTGGTGCAAAATACATAGAAATTGTACATGTGTGGAAAGCCACACACTAGGGTAAACAACGTCACTTTTTAAATATCTTGTTAGCAAAAAGTAGTTTTAAATTAATTAATGCGTCTACTGGGCTAAATTAATGCGTCAGGAACTGTCAAGCAATTTCATGAAGTTCGCATAATTTTTCTTTGATTAAATGTAAAAAAAAAATCATTTTGTGTGGTTTTCCACACAAGGGTGAGATGAAGGTTAACCCAAAAATGCGACCACCAAAATTTTTTTTCTTCATTATATATTCGGTTTGTCTCAGAATAATTTTGCCATAAAAATGAAAATCTTCGATCTAATACTTTTTGGAAAATCTATTTTGAATTTGAAAAAATTCAAAATTCCAATTTTCTCGAAAACTATGCGGGATACAAAATTCTTCCTCATTAAATATGCAATTGATGTGTAATACTTTAAAATTTGCATTGCAATATTATTGATGTCAAGAAACATGGGTTGTCAGGAAATGATATGTAATATTATACCAATTAAAATGCATTTTTTCAAAACAATGATTTAAGGGACTCTTTAGTGGATGCATAATTTTGCAGTCATTTCGGTTAATTTTATTCAATATTTTCAATATTGACAACTCATGGTTTTTACAGATATAATATTGCAGTGCAAATTTTAAAGTATCAATTGCATTTTTCCTCAGGAACAATTTTGGTCATAAGTAGTTTTTTTTGTTTTTTTTTTGCATATCGAGAGAATTGGAAAATTATAATTTTTTTCAAATTCAAAATGGATTTTTGCGAAATGTGCTCAATCAAAGATTTTAATTTTTATTGCAAAGTTGTTCTGCACTAGGCGAATTATCTGCCTGATATCAATGAATTATTTGCATTTGATCTCTGAAGTGTCACTAAAATTCGTCCAGTTGAAACTTTTCATCAAATTAATGCAGTTTTTCATAAGATTTAATAAAAAATTTCATGTATTTAAAATTGCATACGAATAATGAAAATGTTGTATTAAAGGTAGTTTCATTGATACTATAAAGATTTTTTTTTGTACAGTCTAAGAAATTTTTTATTCACAATTGTGAAGAAAACTTCATTAGTTTAATGCAAAAATTTCATTAAAACTAGTCCCAGAAATTCTCTCTGTCAAGAAAAACACTTTTTGGTTTTCGCACTTTTAAGTTAAATCCTCTTCCGGCGAATTGTGTATTGTTTTATTTCCAACCGACAAATAGTAGGTACTTTTAGTATGGCTATAGATAAATATTGATTAATGAATTCCTTCTAATGTAGTGACAGTAATTGATTGTTTAACAGTATGTTCAATGGTTGTTGTTCTCGTTTTATCATTTGTTCGTTAGTTTTATGAAATTAAAAGAGATTTTTGAAGTCATTTGAATGATTTCATGTACATTTAGAAGTATTTATGCGTTAGCTGAAACAAAATGTTTAAAATAATGAAAAAAAAAAAAACGAATTTAACGTATACAAAAAATGTTTTACATTTAAATTTCAAAAAAATGAAAACCAAAAGTTTATTTTTCGATCTTTTATCATAAATTATGATGTGAGCAAGATTATTCAAGTTCAAGATAATTTGTTTTTTGTTAAACAAAAAACCGTGCAATGTTTATTTAAAAATTCAAAAATTTCTTCATCCGCTAGTTTAAAGAAGACTTTATCTACTGCCAGGTCCTTCCATGTTTCATTCCGCGTCACCGAAAATCTTCAGAGAACCAATATAGAAGATGTAGAAGATTTACCCAAATGTTGAAGGAAAAAGATTAACGCTTTACCCGTATTGTTTTATTTATCCTTTAAAATTTGGGTAAATCTTCTACCCTTTCTACATTGGTTCTCTGAAGATTTTCGGTGACGCGGAATGAAATATGTAAGGACCTGTCAGTAAATAAAGTCAGCACGGTTTTTTGTTTAACAAAAAACAAATGATATTGAACTTGAATAATCTTGTTCACATCATACGAGGGCGGCTCAATAAGTCCGTGACTTTTCGAACTTCTCTCGTAGTTTTATGAAATGCAACACTGCTCCCATTAAGTACCACCTGTTAATACACTCAAAAAAATAAGTTAGTAGAAAAGTTAGTAAAACGTCTTGTAAATCAGGTATACTATTTTTTAGCAAAATTTTTTGCTAAAATCGTGTTTTCAGCTAAAATTTTTGTTATACTTATTCAGCACTTAACTGTTTTATACTAATGCTTTACTAATATACTAATGTTTTACTAATTAATTTTGCTAAAAAAAAATTGTGCTGATAAGCACATTAATAGTGTGTACGACAACCAGATTGAAAGATATACGCAGAATGAAGTAGATGTCGCGGCATGTCAAGATGTAGTAGAGAAGAGGAAAATGAAATGTAGACAGAGTAAATTGAAAGACAAAGACACACAGACAGAGTAAATTGAAAGACAAAGACCCACATCTTAGGTAGATTTTTGTATGGTTCCTTTTTCTTATTGCAAAAAGGGTTGTTTTTTTCGTTTCGTTTGTTTTTGTTTATTTTTTCATTTCGTTTCTATAATTATCTTCGGCAGTTGCGATAGCATCATTTAAACGATAGCATCATTTAGACAACCATTGATGTAAGTAATTGAAAGACAATTTTTGTTTTGTTATATATATTTATTTCTATATATTTTCAGATATTAAATAAACTCATGTCGTCAATGTGGAAAATGAAAATTTTTATATTTCGTTATTATAGTTAATTATTTTTAAAAGAATCACAAAAATATGTTTTATGATTTTCAGCAAATAAATTAACTAAATTACAATTTTTCTACAAATTTTTTGCGTTTTTTTTCAGTCTACTAAAATTCAGCAAAAAATTTATTAATTTTTAGCAAGGCTTTTGTATTTCTAATCTACTAAGTGTTAGCAAAACTTTTGCTGAATCTACAAATTTTGTTTCTAAAAATCAGCTCGCTGATTTTCAGCAAAAAATTTTGCTGACATTAGCAACTTTTTTGCAAGCATCCTCCTGACTAAAATTTTGCTGACTCAGCAAAATTTTTTGCTAACTTTACAAACTTTTTTTTTTTGAGTGTAGACTGCTGTCAAACGTTGAGCTTGTAACAGCTGTTCAAAACACACAACCTCGTGTATTTTTTTAAAAATGGAAAAAAGTGAATTTCGAGTGCTCATTAAATCAATCAAACCAAGGAAAAGCTTGATAAATACTATGGGGACTCTGCACCATCGATTTCAATGGTAAAAAAGTGGTTTACTGACTTTCGTTGTGATCGCACAAGTGCAAATGAAGCTGAACGTTCAGGACGGCCAATTTAGTTCAATACACCCAAAAATGTCGAAAAATCCACGCTATGGTTTTGGCCGATCGAAGAGTAAAAGTGGGTGAGATTGTTGATGCCATAAGCACTTCATATGGCAGTGTGGTTTCGATTTTAAATGGTCAGGTGGGTTTAAGAAATCTGTCTGCAAGATGGGTGCCGCGTTTGCCGTCAATTGACCATAAAAGTAATCGTGGCCAATAAGGTAATGGCAACAGTTTTTTGGGATGCACGCGGGATAATCCACATCTATTACCTTCAAAAGGGAAAAACAATAAACGGCGAATACTATGCCAAGTTATTGGACCGATTTAACGAGGATTAAAAAAAAACGTCCCCATATAGCCTAGAAATGCCTATTTTATGGACCTCGAAAAATCGTACTTTTTGGAAGGGATACAAAAATTTTAGAAACGTTGGACGAAGTGTATTGAGCTAAAAGGAGATTGTTAAAAAATTTGTTTTTTGCAAAAAACCTGTGTTTCATTCAAAAAGTCACGGAGTTATTGATCCGTACTCGTAGTATACAAATAATTTAATTTTCGAGTACACTACAGAAAAATAAAGTTCAAACCGAATAAAGAGCCAACAAAATTTATTATGGTGGCTACAACCAATAAATTCGGTTAGTGCAATCATATAAAAATGTGATATCGAATCAAATTTTTTTTGTAAAAACTAATATTTAGTTGTTCTAACAGATTTCAGATGAAGTTATCGATTATCAGGTGGAAAATTACAATTTTTGTTCTCTGTGTGTAAATCGAATTATACAAAAAAAAACAAATATTCGCACTTATTGCCATTGCGTAAAAAAACTTATTTGAAAAACAAGTAAAATGATTAAAGCGTCGGCGACGGTCGGTTATGCGTTGGCAGATCATTAGATGTACAATATTGCCAATATTGTCCTGTTATTCGATTGATGACAGTGGCCAACCGTTTGTTGGGACAACATTTGAATTAAAAAAAAAATTGGTGCTTTCTAAATACTTTAAATAAAATTAATTTTGTTAAATATTTTCAAAAAACGCACCTTTCAAAACCATCGACCCAATTAGTATTTTACATAAATAATTAATGATTGAACGTGTAAAATATAATAAAATATTTAAAAAGATAATGCGACTGAATTGTTGAAATATTTGTAAAAAAAAATAATAGATGCAAAGAATTCTAAAGGATACACTAGCAAAAAAATTGCTTTGAGAACAAAATAGTGTTTTTCTATTGCAATATTCGTTATAACTACGGTAATTTCTAAAAGGGTGGTTTTTTCAAAAGTAAATGCGGTTGACCAGTACTACTTTTTTTGTACGGTTGGTAATTTCTACCTGCGTAGCTATGATACCAATAAAAAATTAAACAACTAGTTTAATTTTTCATAAAATGGGATAAGTAGGCGTGGTTAAATATTGCTTAATTTAGATTTTGTTAATGAAATTTGCAAATACAATACAAGAAATTTGAATATGTCAATAGAGTTTTTAACAGACAACTTGACAAAAATTAAAAAAAAAAAAATTAATTCAGAACTAGTTCGAGAGTAATAAGTAAATCAACTTATCTAAAGATCAGCCAAAAACTATTTAAGTTTTTTTATTTATTACAACAGTTCAGAAATTTTACTATTTTATACCGGAGTAAAAACGTTCATATACAATCTCATATCTTTTTTAATTTAATATTATTAAAAACATATAGCTATCATATCAGGTATATTATTTTTCAGCAAAATTTTTGCTAAAATTATATTTTCAGCTAAAATTTTAGTTATGCTTATTCAGCACTTAACTGTTTTGAACTAATGTTTAACTAATATTTTACTAATGTTTTACTAATTTATTATGCTAAAAAAAATGGACTGATAAGCACCTTAATAGTGTGGACGACAACCAGATTGAAAGATATACACAGTATGAATTAGATGTCGCGGCATGTCAAGATGTAGTAGTGACGAGGAAAAATGATACTAAAAAGTACACTCTTGAAATAAATATAACCATAGAAGATATTTATATCTTGTTTTTATATTTAAAATATTTAACAAACTTTCAACTGAAATTTTAGTTAAACGCTTTTACTAAAAAACTAATTTTGAACTAATGTTTACCTCATTTACGTTGTGGCAGCTTGTTTAGACGAAGACGGCATGTTACGATGTAGTAGTGACGAGGAAATTTATACTAAAAAGTACAATTTTAGTAGGATATATACAAAATCAACCATGGACGATATTTGTATCTGTTTTTCATACATAAATGAAAATTGTGGACTAAAACAACTTAAATTCTGTGTTGTCACTGGCTTGTGGAAGTAATTATCTATTTATTCAACAAAAGACAAAATAAATGTTTATAGATATTAATAATTCAGTGTCGTAAAATTTCAAACAAATATACAAACAGGTAGACCAACTAAAGCAAAATACATACATCTTAGATATATTTTTATGGTTCCTATTTCTTATTGCAAAAAAATGGTTGTATTTGTTATATTTTGTTAGTTTTTTCGTTTCGTTTTTTTAATTATATGCGGTATTTGCGTTCCTTTAAAAGATAGCATCATTTAGACAACCATTGATGTGAGTAGTTGAAAGATAATTTTGTTTGTGTTATACATATATAATTATTTCTATTTTTTTTCGATACTAAATTAATCCATGTCGTCAATGTTTGAGTATGAACATTTTTTATATTTTTTAACGCATTGTAAATTATTTTTAAAAATATCCCAAAAATATGTTTTATGATTTTCAGCAAATAAATTAAATAAAGTACAATTTTTCTACAAATTTTTTGAGTTTTTATCAGTCTACTAATACTCAGCAAAAATTTATTAGTTTTTAGCAAGGGCTTTTTAATTTATAATCCACTAAGTGTTAGCAAAACTTTTGCTGAATCTACTAATTTTGTTGCTAAAAAACAGCTGGCTGATTATTAGCAAACGATTTTGCTGACATTATGACTAAAATTTAGCTGACTCATCAAATTTTTTTGCTGACTTTACTAATTTTTTTTTTGGAGTTTATATATGGTATAAATTAATTAGCTTGATTTCATATATAATTCTATATCGTTTAATACAATGTTACGTAAAACAGCATATGTTGTTGAATATTGTGATTTAACCTTACACTCAAAATGTTATGCTGAGACAGCAAAATTTTAGTCAGGAGGGTGCTTGCAAATAAATTGCTAATGTCAGCTCGCTGATTTTCAGCAACAAGATTCGTAGATTCAGCAATTGTTTTGATTACACTTAGTAGATTAGAAATTAAAAAACCCTTACTAAAAATTAATAAAAATTTTGCTGAATATTAGTACACTGAAAAAAACTAAAAAAATTTGTAAAAAAAATTTTAATTTATTTGCTGAAAATCATGAAAAATATTTTTGTGATTCTTTTAAAAATAATTTACAATACGTTAAAAAAAAAAATCAAAA
Source organism: Delia radicum (assembly GCA_021234595.1). Classification (NCBI taxonomy): domain Eukaryota; kingdom Metazoa; phylum Arthropoda; class Insecta; order Diptera; family Anthomyiidae; genus Delia; species Delia radicum. The sequence continues at coordinate 222,021,831 of CM037851.1, forward strand.
TATGTCATGAACAATCCTTTTTTGCAATAACTAAAAGTATGTGAAAATTTGGTAGCCTCTACACCTCGCAGATGTCAAGAAGTCATCAATAACAACGGGTTCGCGACGAAATATTACATTTTTTATTATAAAAATATGTTTTATAATTAGAATTATGAAGTGTCCTTAATTATGTGCTCGACTGATATAAGCATTATTTACATATATCGGTCACGAATCTTGTAATATTATTTAATTTAATACAATAACAAAATATTTTAAAAGATATGTAGTTACTTCTTTTGAAAGATATCCACACTTTATAGATTAACGACGACCTCCACATTATCCAAAGCTCTGCGAAAGTGCCCTGAGCTGTGGATATTCTGCATTCATAGAAAAAAATCTGTAAGAATAGCAAAAAAAGCTACTAAAAATTAGTTAAAAATTAGCTTGGAGAAAAAAACTGCTAAAATTATCGGATTTTTTTACTAAATATTACTAGTGAACATATTTGAAGACTCCAAAAATTTTGAAATAAAGAAAAATAGATATTAACAGATATTAACAGATATGGCAGCAGATATTATGGTCTGCTCATAACTGGGCATACAAATTATGCACTTTTTCTGATCCCTTCTGATATGAACAGATTTGGAACTACTGGATCTGATAAGATCATGAACAGATTTGGAACTACTAGATCTGATAAGATCTGCCTAAAAAGAGTATCACAACTGCCACTTATTATCAATTGTGATTATATCTGGCACTAGATCTCATTATATTTAATCATATCTAATTAGATTCAGTCATATCTAATTAGATCTGATCAGATCTAATCTTATACAACTAAAAGCCATGAAAGTTATTTTTGCTTAAGGCTTAAGGGACGTGCTAAGAGAGTTAAGGTGGGATTAAAACTGGTTTTAACTTCGAAGTTTTTCGATACTTCGATTAGACTAGTATTTTTTTTTAACGTAATACATTTTTGGCTGCATATACATATATATATTTTTTTTGTATTTTACTAATTGCATAAATAACTACTAAATAAAATGTTCATACACCACTATGTCATTATTTTGTCATGTGGTTATCATTAATATTCTATTAATGGAAAAAATCTTTATTTATACATATTTAATTTAATTATTATTCAATTCAATTGTTTGACAAACAAACATATACAAATTTTAACCAACGTACTTTTGGTCATTAATGATAACACTACTCAACGACAAAAAACTGGCTTTAAAACACAAGTTTTTCATGGACTTGTATATGTTCGCTGAATTCAAATCTATACTTCTCATTTGCAGTTTTTTAAATATATTAACCACATTTTTCGTAAGCTTTTGTGAAATTTAACGGCAAAATTACCCAAGTACCCAAGTCTACAACCAGAAAACAGTTTCAGTTGTGGCCATCGAATTTATTGACAATCGAATTCTGGCGGTTACAACAACTAATGTAATGTTAAATTATATTTCTTTTTTGTCGTGAAAGCTAACTTTCAGTTGGTTTACCCTATATTACATTCCACATAAATATTATTACGTTCCACAAAATTTTATTGAAATTAAAAAACTTTTGTTGATATTTCTGGTATTGAACCGTAGCCTTTAGATTAATAGTCCTTTGTCCTACTGATTGCACTACAAGCACTTTTAGTTTTTTTTAATAAGTTTAAAAGATGATACCAATTATCTTGTACTATCACTAAATAACTGGTTGCTTCTATCGTACGCAATTACTAACCGACTTTAATTTGTAAAATTGATTGGTAATACCAATAATTGCATAATAGGACTGTTTTTTAGTTCCTTTTCCCTTTTTTTAATTACCAGTACAGTATTTTTTGCCTTATTAAACGATTATTGTTAGTTCCAAATAAAATAACATGCTATCAAATAAATGTTAATGGTTTTGACCAAATTCCAACCAATGATTTTTCTGTGTGTATCTAACTATGTATTTCAAAGACTGGTTTTGCAAAAAGTAGAAAATAGTGGAGTAGTGTAATTCATCAATCATAAATTTTATTTTTTTATAAAATAATATTTTATCACTATTTATTTTGTTCTTTTACGAATTTCGAATAATAATGTTTATGCGTTTTTGCAATTTTAATAGTGTAATGTACTAACTAGATAATGTATGGTAAACTTTTTGTAGTATTCTGAAAGTTTTTCCTTATTTAACTTAATGTGTTTATGTTTTAACAACCCTGCAGTGGAAAAAACAAACTTACTCTTTCACACTTTATTTTTGTTGTTGTTCACTTGATAACAGTCTTGAGTAATTTATATAATAATCCTGCAACGATGAAAAAAAAAAACTTAAATTGACTTAAGGAAACAACGTGTCAATATACACTTGAAAATTTTTGAAACCGATAAAAACTTTGATTTTAAAGTTTATTTGATTATTGATCCTTAACTGATTCTGGAAAAACCACTTGCACTTTGTAGTAAAACAAAACTGCATAGTTTTGGACACATTTTCTCAAACTACAAATTACAAGATTTCATTTAGGAAAGTCACTTAAAATCGATCAAAATATGTATATTTGTATTACGATTGAAAAATAAAATGTTGATTTTTCTTTTTTTATTTTAAACTTTTTTTGAGTGTAATCCAAAACTCATATAAGTAAATCAACAATCACTAGTAGTAGTATGTGTAACACGCTTTCTTACAACGACAACATGTCATCGAAAGGAACATTAAACGAACCGGAAGATACATTACTTTGAAAAGAAAAAGAAAAAAACGAATGAAAATAGATGAAGAAAAGAGAAAACGAAATAAGTCAACATAAATAGCAAATGACATTATATAGCTAAGATGTTGTTGATGTTGACGATGATGATGCGGATGAGGATGCATACGATAGTAGCACATTAGGGTGAGCCGAAAATTCGTTATTAAATAATAAGTTAAAATTATTTTTTTTCAAATTGGAGATTGTTTTCAAGCGTTCATCTACTTTTTTGTACGATTAATTTGATAAAAAATACTTCATCTTTAAATGTTTTGTTATTTCACGAAAACTGTTAATTCTTTAACATCAGCTCTCTCTTGTTTACAAAGTAGTACGATGTAATATAAACATAGTTTCCACACAACAGAAAAACGTTTTATTTTGGGTTTTTAACAAAAATATATTTATTTGAAATTTAAAACGATTTTTTTTTTTTTGAACTGTACAAAAAACAAAACATGTTTTTTTTATTATTCAACTATAAAAAACATTATTAAAAATAAAAAAAAAATCATATGTAAATAACAAAGTTGAAAATAAAAAGTTCCAAAAAGTTCTATTCTTTTTTTCAACTTTTGTATTAAGCACAACAAATTTCAAATACTTCAGCAAATAAAATCGAAAGGAACTTCTCATTGTTAAAAAACTTTTATGATTTGTGGTATCAACAAAACCGCTAAGTTGTGGTGCAGAACAAAGTATCACAAAAACCGGCACATTCACTAGATTATAATCATTTAAAAACAGTATTTTAAAAACTGCAATATAATTTCTGTTTGCCAAAATATGCTTAATGGTGTAACAGAATAATTACACGGTGCTGCAGTGAAAAAAAACTTGGAAAACGACTTAGCGTGGGTTATAGGTCTTGTTGAGTACATTACAAATTGTGTCAAAAAATTTCAGAAACAAAAAAATTTCAGATGTTATTCTAAAAAAACCGTTTTCAGTGATGTTCGTCAACTTATCGAACTGTAACTTATTCAGTTTTTGTCCGATTTAAATTTTTTAAAGGGTTTGGAAAGAAAACTGATTACGCTTTAAAATTACGTGCATTTGTTGATACATTTGTAAGTTATAAGTATTGTTTTTGTTAAGGATATCTACAAAAAAAAAACGAAAATTATAAACTTTTTTGATTTTAGTAGCTTTTCATTGCTTATATAAGGTGGCGCAAAAATAACCTTCCGATGTTTTTTTTTTATTATGTATTTATTATGTATAGCATTTTCTGATAGGAGGATTACTTTTGCGCCACCTTGAAATAATATGAAAACTTCTAAAAATGTATACCAACTTATAAAGCGAATTTAGTTCTTAACAATACATCGTTTTTCAAATCGGATGAAAATTGTAAAAGTTATTCAGCTTTTCATTAACACCTGTTTTTAACTATACATGTTAAGTTAGGTTAAGCTATTTGTACAGTTTTTAATTTACGTTTGTAAGTCAAGTGGTTTACCAAAAGAAAAGTCTGCAATCCCAAAATTTTTACTTTAGAAAAAGTTTAGTAACTTTTTCAAATATAAACCGATTTTAACAAATAATATCTTTCTATATAAAATTGTCTTTAAAATACAGTGCAAAAAAATGTAGGTTTTCATAGAAAAAATTAAAATAACTCTTGTTGAATTTGAAAAATTAGGAAAAAAAAAAATAAAAAAAAATGAGAAACTTTTGATAAACACTTACCTAATTTCTTGGAATATATATTTTATGAATACATTTCATGAAAGCTTAATTCTTTGCCTTTCCAAAACTGTTTAAAATTTTGAAATCGGTCAAAAAATGTGTGAGTTAGAGGTACTAAAGTGCTACGACCTACCTTAAAACAGTTTTTTGAAAATAACTCAAAATTTTGAGAGTTTTTTAAAATTTTTGAAAATGGTTTTTGTATGTCCTAGGCCTACAACCCCCACTAGGTCGGTTTTAAAGTTCTGACAAAAAGTGTTTTTTTTGTAGCAGTGTGTTATTAAATACGGATTACATGCTGTAAATGTATTAAACTATAACTAATTATTTTGCTTTTTTTAATTTGATAATCTTGTTAACAAATGATAATAGAATGGAACAGTGATCCATAATGGACCGATATGGAATGGAACGGGGAACGAGTGGAATCGGATTAGGTAAAATTTTGATAAAATTATGACTGTTTTTCGATATCTCCAGAGGAAAAAATTACACATTCCAAAAAGAAGGTGATGCCCACACTTGCTTACATATCTCATTGCCAAATTTAGTAACTGCAATACCAAACTCATTCCAACGATAAAGTCAAAAAAGCAAGTAGTATTGTAATCAATTCTTTAAATTAAAACCAGAAAGCATGAACTCAATAACAAAGTAATTATTTACTTAAAAGAAAATAACAATGTTATTAACTTATATGTAAAACTTTTTGTACTCAAGAATTAATCATATACTTTTTCTTAATAAAAGGACGTTATTGGAAGTAGTTCCTAATTTTGAAAAAAAGAGGTTATACAATTTTAAAGAATTTATCTCATATATTTTTTCAAACAAATTTTTATTTGCAGGAAAATAATACTAAAAACAGAAATTGCATTTTTTTTTGAAAAATTCATATTTTTGTGTTTTATAGCTCCAAAATTATGACAGACCCATGTTATCATACACAGTGCAACACGAAAAAAAATAACCATATACGGACACCACTACGTGATAAAAGACTAAAAAAAAAAAGACCCGTGTCTCCCAATTTTTCCCAAAGTCATCTCCTTTTTTGTTTGTGGGCCGCCAAAGATTTGGGGCCTCGGTATCATTTTCGCAAAAAAGTGATCATTTTCTCAGGCTCATATCTTGCAAACCGTTCAGAATTTTCGATTTACTCTCTATGGCAAAGTTGTAGCTCTTGTCATAAAGAACACAAATTGCGAACATATAAAATCAAAAAATTCACCTTCCAGATCAAAATCGCAAAAAACTTAAAAAAATCGATTTTTTTTTACCTTTTTTCCCGTGTTCAGGTCCATAGGTAGCAAACCGTTCAAAATTCAAGGAAACAATCAACTACAAAAATTTACCTAAGATCTCAATAAACAAATTTCTAGAACATATTAACTACCTATGGAAAAAAGGTAAAAAAAATCGAATTTTTTTAAGTTTTTTGCGATTTTGATCTGGAAGGTGAGTTTTTTTGATTTTATATGTTCGCAATTTTTGTTCTTTATGACAAGAGCTACAACTTTGCCATAGAGAGTAAATCGAAATTCTGAACGGTTTGCAAGATATGAGCCTGAGAAAATGATCACTTTTTTGCGAAAATGATACCGAGGCCCCAAATCTTTGGCGGCCCATAAACAAAAAAGGAGATGACTTTGGGAAAAATTGGGAGACACGGGTCTTTTTTTTTTAGTCTTTTATCACGTAGTGGTGTCCGTATATGGTTATTTTGCCATGACTTAAAAATTACACACAGTGATATCAATTCGATGTTTCACTTTTTAGGATTTTATTTCCGTATGAGTTTTAATCGTTATATTTGAGTGACCTAGGAGAATCACGTGTGAGTAAAAGTTGAATTTACTTATGGAACTACTTCTTTTTTTTAAATGTAAGTACTTCTTATTTTTTCTAGGGAACTATTTATTTCTTTTTTTTGTGTAAGTACTTCGTAGTTTTACAATGGAACTATTTCTTTATTAAAAATGTATGTAGTTCTTAAAAATATAAAGTAAATGGTTCTTTGGTAAAAAAAATAATCAATTCTAAAGAATCAATTATTTTAGTCTCACGCCCTTTTAAAAGAATCGAGTAGGTAATCTAGTAAGGAATGCGTTCTGCCCAAAATGCTTGATTACAAACCTGCTTACCTTTTTGGAAATTTTTTGCTGGGTCGTTTTCAAGATACTACTCATTTTATAAAATGACGTTTTTAAATGGCCAGTATCTCCGAAATTAAACGATACAATGCAAAACGGATAAAAAGGAGTATTAATACACACTACTAATACAAATAAGCTGGGTCCGGAAAACATCCCTAGGATTCCGATTTTTACAAAGCGACCACATGGTTATTACATGTTTTTTTTTTTTAATATAAATTTAGATACTCCGATAAAACAAAGTTCTTTACTAGTTCAATACAATTTCGTTACCAACAATTAATGTTCCAATTCCACTCGTTCCCCATTCCATATCATTGCTTATGTCTAGTTTTTAAATTCCACTTATTCTCCGTTGCATTAAATTTCGTTCCCAATATGAAGCACACCAATTTTACTCATTGCTTGTTTTGTTCCATATCGCTTCGAAATAAAAAAAAAAATCTTTATAAAAATATGTATTTTTATTTTTTAACCCATGATTTTTTTGTAAACAAATGGCTTTTTTAACAATAGTAATTAGTTTTTTATGCAACTTTAATGTAATTTTAGTGTGATTTCATTATCATTAATAATTAGTGTCCGACCGAACAGTTCGGCCAGAAAATGCATTTGGTCTGTATTCGGTATTTTAAAGCATTATGGACAAATTTGGCGGATGGAAAAATGTTTATTGGGCTGATTAGATGCTATTTTGAGTGTCAAATTTGAAGAAAAGTCTGTAGTTAAGCAATGAATTCACAGTTCGGCCTCAGAAAGTTCGGCCAAATTGAAAATAGTTCGGCGGCCGAACTTTTAACTTTATAGCTAAACTTCGGCTTTTCTCTTAAATTTTATACACAAAATCGAATTAAATCGGCTCAACAAACATGTTTCCAATACCAAAATTTGTCATCATTGCCTCTAGATATCAAAAAACCGACAAAATATAGTTTTTTGGCCGAACTGTTCGGTCGGACACTATTAATAATGATTTTTCTAATTTCATTAAATGGTAATAACATTTTTTCATTTTTATTAGTATCAACTAATGGCAATGAAATTTCAGAGGTAATGAAAAATTCACATGTATGCCCAGTAGAGTGGGTCGCACCCCATACAAAAAAAAAAAGTTGTGCCGGTCACCCCCTAGAATTAAAGATAATTTGAAGAAGATTTGAAAAAAATTTTTTTTTTTTTGCCACGCCCCTTGACCCCGCGCATTTGGTTTTTTATTTCCTGTGGCTCCATTTATAGTCCGATCGTAACGTGTGATATATCACTGTTTTTGGAATGACAACGGCTACATTTTCTACTATGATCACTTTTGACTCCGACGTCAAATTCTAGAAGTGACTTCTGGAAACTCGATTTCTACCACCCTAATTCACGAGTTTTTCTAAACTGATAAAAAAGTTTTTTAAATTCCATGAAATTTTGTCTTTTACAGTATATATATTTATTCAGTAACAAAAAAGTTACGAAGGTTTAAAAAAAATCAATTTGAGTTTTATTCCAACAATTGTTAACAATAAGCTTTGGTCTTTTTGTGGTTATTGTTTTTGTGGCCATTTTTAAAGTGCCCTCTTTTTACTCATTTTTCTATCAAATATTGTTGAGAGAAACTCTATTCTTAAAAGTATAAGCAATGGTTTTTTTTTAATGTGGTATTCTCCTTAAATAAATTAATTTAAGTTTTGGCGAGACTCCAGCTGTTTATACTACTCTCGACCCCATGCGCTCTTCGTCCGTTACCTTGTTTGTGGATTAACTAACAACTCGCACAAAGCGTTCGGTATTTTGCGAATGGCATGGAAATTCTAATAAATAAATTATATATTTTAATTAAAAACAATTTAATTATATTTTTAAAGAAAAAAAATATTTTAGTAATTTACACTAATTTTATCAAAAAGCTACAGCTGTAGACGCGAACACTTGAAGAGGAATAATAATATGTAGGGCTCGGAAGTTAATGCATTTATATTTGTGTTTTATGTACATAAAATATGTATTTAAAATCGTAAAATATGGACTTACAATTTAAAAATATGCATTTATTATTGATTTTTTAATTTTTTTCTATATAATTTTTAAATTTTAGTAATTTCTGTTTATAAAAGTCGTTACAAAATTGAGAATAACAATTAAAAATCTTCTAAAGTTTGTAGTTGAATTTTCTGTCATTACATTTCTTGATAAAAAAATTAAATGTATAAATTTGATAAGATTTTATTTCTAAAAAAATGTAAATTGTAAAAAATTTATTTTTAGTAAAACATCAAAAAACAAATTGCAAAAATATGCAAAAATATGTAAAAATATGCAAAAACATGTAAAAATATGCAAAATATGTAACAAAAAATACAAAATATGGATAAGAATATGCATTTATAGCAAAATATGCATTTATATCAAAATATGTAAAAATATGCACTAACAAATCGATACCATTTTGTTGCAAATTTGTTGATTCGCAAAGATATTTGGTTAACATTGTTCTCTAGCTAACGATAACAGACATGTATTAACATGAAGTTCCGAGCCCTAATAATATGTTTAACAAAAGTGTTGCCAGCTGAATCGGTTTGTGATGACGGTTAAAAAGAATACTATGTGGAGGAGAAAGATAATAGAAAATAGAGAAACAAGTGAGATTACGAAAAAGAGAAAATTATCATAGTGCAAAAACAAATGCACACTAGCGCCATAAAAAGACCAAAGCTTATTGTTAACGATTGTTGGAATAAAACTCAAATTGATTTTTTTTAAACCTTCGTAACTTTTTTGTTACTGAATAAATATATATACTGTAAAAGACAAAATTTCATGGAATTTAAAAACTTTTTTATCGTTTAGAAAAAATCGTGAATTAGGGTGGTAGCAATCGAGTTTCCAGAAGTCACTTCTAGAATTTGAGGTCGGAGTCAAAAGTGATCATAGTAGAAAATGTAGCCGTTGTCATTCCAAAAACAATGATATATCACACGTTACGATCGGACTATAAATGGAGCCACAGGAAATAAAAAACCAAATGCGCGGGGTCAAGGGGCGTGGCAAAAAAAAAAAAAAATTTTTTTCAAATCTTCTTGCAATTATCTTTAATTCTAGGGGGTGACCGGCACAACTTTTTTTATCGACCCGGCTTAATGCCCAGCCAGAAATTGCCAATTTTCTGAAAAATCAAGCACTGGCAGAGCACTATTTCCCAATGATCCAACAAATAAAGTGCTGGCAAAGCAGTGATTTACAACGCTCTGCCAACGTTAGTAAAAAGTGCTTTGCCAGTGCTTAATTAACAAAATTTACAACAGCAAAAAATAATAAAAGTACTGATACAGCTCTGGCTTAGAACGTTCTGCCAACGTTCGTAAAAAGTGCTTTGCCAGTACTTGATTTACAAAATTTACAACCGTAAAAATAAAAAAGCACTGGCACAGTACTGACTTAGAACGCTTTCCCAACATTGGCAAAAAAGTGCTTATTTAGTACTTATTTACAAAATTTACAGCCGTTAACTTAATAAAAACAGTGGCACATCCCTTGTTCACAACAAGTGTGGAAGAATTCAAAACTAAATTGCAATTTATGATTTGAAGTTAAGAATATTAACGTCTCCTATTATAGTTAGCACTAAGTATAGTTTTTGTACTAAAATTTTACTTAAGAAATTTATTTTCAAATTTCTTTCTTTAGTGAAATTGTAGTAAAAAATCGTGCTAACTTATCACAAAAATAATTTGATAAAAAAAATATTCAGTTATTTTGTAATTAACTTAGTTGAAGCAAAGCACTTAAATCTTCTCATACCACCTTTGAAAGCACTGCTTTGCCGTTCGTATTTTTCTGGCTGGGTGGTTTAGGTACTTAATGAATTTAGCTATAAATTTTGCAAAAACCAAAAACGCGAATTTGCCGCAGTGTATATCGTGGAAGGATTTACCGCTCTGTGTCTTAATGTTTTTGTGCAAGTTTTACCACTAACACTTGCGAAATTCTTTCCGACCTAATTCGCAAAAATATTATAAATTTTTTGGGCTTAAAACAAGTTGAAAAAAAAGATAAGAACTTTATTTTGTTCTTTTTCTAATTTTTCAACGTTGTTCAACTTTTTATTTTCAACTTTGTTATTTATTTTTTCAACTTTTCTAAAATATAAATAACTTTAGAAAACAAAATAATTTATTTGAACAAAAAAAAAAAACGAAAAAGTTCATTTTAAAATGTTTAAAATCGGGTGACTGATATTTTCAATCTTTAAAATATTCAAAATCAAAACTAACATAAAATTGATTTAGTTTTCAAATAGAGAAAAAGAAACTTATTATTTGGACTCCTTATGTTTGTGGAGTATGTAACGGGTGTTTTTTATAGACTGACACAAGTTTAAATCATAATAAAACAAGGAAATATATTTTTAATATCAATTAAACGGGCTTTATTGGAAAGAAAATTTTCTGAAATTAATGTTTAACCCTTTGCGACCCACGCTGCAAGTAAAAAGTTTTCAATTTATAAAATGTAACGTAAAATAACTTTTAAAGTATTACACTTTCCCCTTGGTTATACATATTTTAAGAATTATAATTTAGTTAAAAATATAATAGGACTTTTTTATCTCTATAAATCTTTTACTATTGGAAATATTCCCAGTTTTAGGAGAAAATATCAAAGCTCATAATCGTGAACTCATGTGCTATATGGCCGCCACGGCTGGCGCGTAGAACGCGTAATCTGGAACACCAATTTTCAACAACTTTTCGCAGCATTTTCGGCCGTATTTTGCCGATAACTCTTCGAATGTTGATTTCCAGGTGTTCAATTGTTTGTGGCTTATCGACGTAGACAAGTGACTTAACATAACCCCATAGAAAATAATCCAATGGGGTTAAGTCACACAATCTTGGTGGCCAATTAATTGGGCCATAACGTGAAATTATTTTTTCATCAAAAGTTTCTTTGTGTGGTATCTGGCTCCGTCCTGTTGGAACCACATATCAGCAAGATTAATGCCACATAATTGCGATACGAAAAAATATCGAATCATGTTCCTATACCGTTCACCATTGACAGTAACATTCTGACCATCATCGTTTTTGAAGACATATGGGCCAATGACTCCGCCAGCCCATAAAGCGCACCAAACAGTAATTTTCTGTGGATGAAGCTTGTGGATTCTCCTCACTATAAATGCGACAATTCTTCTTATTTACGTATCCATTCAGCCAAAAATGGGTTTGATCTGAAGGACGATTATGTATGCCATAAAATATAAGAAGTGCACGATGAGTTCGGCGAATAGAACAATTATTTTAATTAAAAATTTCAACAATTTGCACGCGTTGCTCTGGTGGAAATCGATTCATAATGAAATTTCAAAGCAAACTAAACAAAAAGCAACTATCAGCTGTTAAATGGGTTTTCAAATAAAGCAGTGATGCCAACTCAAAGTTGTGACACTCTAAAAAAACACGCTTTATTTACTTATGTATTTAAATGGAAAACTAATCGCATTATAATTTAGATTTGAAAAAATTTTGTTATTCAACTTTATCAAAAATGTAGATTTCATCTAATATATTTTTCGTCTTAAAAGCATTGTGATATATAATTGTTTTTTTTTTTTTTTTTTTTGTTTGAAAACATTTTACCACATGACAGCATTTATTACCGTATTACATTTGTTTCAATTTATTTTCAACACTTTACATTATGTTTTCTGTTGTTTTGTAATGGCTGCGGGAAATTTATACACATACAATTATCTTTAACAGCGAAGGCCAATGTATGATACCAAGTGTGTGCTATAATAAGGCTAAGCACACAATTAAATATTATCACCAACCGAGTGAAAACGTTTGTATATAATAATACATTATTTTATATGTACTTATATGTTTTAGTCTGCCAGTGCATTTAATCATACATAATAATATAAATTCATATATAAAATTATTTTTCGTAAATTTTGAATATGATGTTATATAAAGTTAGTTGCGTCTTATCGTATTTTGTATAATTGTTATAATTGTATATTGCATTTTGAATTGAATAAAATTAATGCAATAAAATATGACGTTTTTGGATAAAAAAAATAGTTTGACTTTTTTTCATATGTTGCCTCTATTCGGTATTCTGCATAGTAGGCATGCTTCTATTTGTCACGCATCTACTATTCCAAATTGATTGGTTAATGAATAATTGTGCAAAAATCTATATTTTAGATACAACAAAAATTGAGAAAATCTATTTTACATTGATATGTTTTGCAGAATAATTTCCTATTAATATTTTCAATCACAAAATAAAAAAGTTTCATAAAAAACTAGATTTGTTAAAAGTAATATGCTTTTCATTAATTTTACGAAAAATTTTTAGGTAACTTTATGAAGAAAATTAACATTAGTTTAGTTCATACCTAGGATTTTTCCCATCCCGAGAATTTAAATTGTTGTAATATCTCGCTTTTCCGCGAATTTCGTTGTGAGCAAAACTTTTAAATTTTAAAATCTCTTTCTTTTTGGATTTACTTTTTTCTTTCCCTTTTCCCCTTTTTTTTGGATTTGGGGGGACTGTCCTCTTTTCGCCCCATGATACACAAACTTAATTACTGTAAACGCAACCAAAGATATTTTCTTAGGGCGAGTAACTTTTTTAAACATAACCAGAGTTTAACTTTAACTACACTTAGAATACTACACTCAAAAAAATAAGTTAGTAGAAAAGTTAGTAAAACGTCTTGTAAATCAGGTTTACTCTTTTTTAGCAAAATTTTTGCTAAAATCGTGTTTTCAGCTAAAATTTTTGTTATACTTATTCCGCACTTACCTGTTTTATACTAATGCTTTACTAATATACTAATGTTTTACTAATTAATTTTGCTAAAAAAAAATTGTGCTGATAAGCACATTAATAGTGTGGACGACAACCAGATTGAAAGATATACGCAGAATGAAGTAGATGTCGCGGCATGTCAAGATGTAGTAGAGAAGAGGAAAATGAAATGTAGACAGAGTAAATTGAAAGACAAAGACACACAGACAGAGTAAATTGAAAGACAAAGACACACATCTTAGGTAGATTTTTGTATGGTTCCTTTTTCTTATTGCAAAAAGGGTTGTTTTTTTCGTTTCGTTTCGTTTGTTTTTGTTTATTTTTTCATTTCGTTTCTATAATTATCTTTGGCAGTTGCGATAGCATCATTTAGACAACCATTGATGTAAGTAATTGAAAGACAATTTTTGTTTTGTTATATAAATTTATTTCTATATATTTTCAGATATTAAATAAATTCATGTCGTCAATGTGGAAAATGAAAATTTTTATATTTCGTTATTATAGTTAATTATTTTTAAAAGAATCACAAAAATATGTTTTATGATTTTCAGCAAATAAATTAACTAAATTACAATTTTTCTACAAATTTTTTGCGTTTTTTTCAGTCTACTAAAATTCAGCAAAAAATTTATTAATTTTTAGCAAGGCTTTTGTATTTCTAATCTACTAAGTGTTAACAAAACTTTTGCTGAATCTACAAATTTTGTTGCTAAAAATCAGCTCGCTGATTTTCAGCAAAAGATTTTGCTGACATTAGCAACTTTTTTGCAAGCATCCTCCTGACTAAAATTTTGCTGACTCAGCTAAATTTTTTGCTAACTTTACAAACTTTTTTTTTTGAGTGTATGTAGGTAAAGACCACTGCAAATATAGTTAAAAACAACTGAAATTTCACTTAAAGAAAGGACGACTTAGATTTCAGTAAATTCAACTAACATTTTCATTTGTTTTTTAATGTTCAAAAAATGAAAAAATAAACAAACATTTATTTTTTTTTTATTTTTTTAAATAACAAAAAATAACTGCAAAAACTTAATATAAAATCATAAAACAGTCATTTGATGTGGTTTGTTTTTTTAAATGAACTACAATGTTAGAAAAAAATGTAATTTGTTATACAAATGACTGACATTTACAGTAAAAATAAAAAAACTGTATTACAACGTAAACGACTGCATATTTTTAAAGCAGAAGTTCCCTGAGTGTACAGATATTTCCATATAAATTTGGCATTCATAATTATGGTTAAGCCTTAAACTTTGGTTAATTTAAGATTGCTAACTTATCTTGAAACAACTTATTTTAGGTAATTTCAAGAGAATAACATTCATAAATGGAAAGGAATTTTCTAGAACTGCTAAACTCGTAAACTTTTTGCAAGTGGCTAAATCTGAATGGCTTAATAACAGACAAACCCCTTATTTACAGGTAATTATTTCTGTGAAAATTAAAGATTTCAATGCAGTTTTTATATAATAACCGGATACAACTATAATATACATAATTTAATAGCTTTATATAAAGTCTAATTAAATTTTATATCGCCATTATTCGGATGTAATTTTATCTGATAAAATCAAATTAGAATTATAGTAATGCAGACGTTATATACTTATATGGGCCCACTTCACGGATAAAACTGTATTAAGTAAGACACATTTAATTACGTATGATAATATAAATCAGGATATCAATTTTATTTAATCTGGTAGTTACTTTTTCCATTATTTTAAATCAAGAAATAGTGCGTTACCAATAATGGTTTATTTTTATCATTGCTTGAAATATAAGGTTTTGTTCTTGAATTTTTTTTTTCAATCTATTTTTATTCCATACATTAAATAAGATGTCGTTATATTCTTCAATATCTTGTAGACAATTCTCTCAGTGTACGAGTAATGACATCAGCTTATTTTCTGCATTACTTAAAACATATAATGATTAGTTACTAAATAAGCCTTTAAAAGTTATAGTAAAATCGTTAATTTTACAGAAAAATTTACTGTTTTTTATTTTAGCAATAAATGAGTAAACGTTCCTAAAGTTAAGTAAAATTTGTGTAAACACTTAATGGAAAAAGAAAAAAAAACAGCCATTTTTTTTTTTTTAATTTAAATGATATCAATACATGATTACAAATAATTTTAAAACTGATGTGAGAAATAATTTAAAGTTTTCCTTTGATATGCAAAATTATATAGGTTGCTTAAGCTAATTGTAGGTTCAGGTTAATAGCATTGAAATCATGCACAGAAAAAAACTAAAAACGGGTTTCAGTTAAAAAATTTATTGAATCAATTAATATTTTAATTGATTTTGCACCTATAACGGCAATGATACTATCAATTAAACCTTCTATTAAAATAAAGAAGCAAAAAAAAGTTATAAATAAATTCTACAAAAAAAAATATATGATACTCACAAAAAAAGTGTGTGATCTATACGTTGGAATGTGTGTTTTTTCCAATGCTGAGTCTGTATTTGGTATTTTATACTGAAAATTTTCTATTTATGCATACAGTGTATGCAAAACTAATATGATAATTGTGTCTAAAATAAAATATGTATTTATATATTTAAAATTCAATTAAAATATTAATTGATTCAATTAAATATTTGTTTAGAAACAAATTAAATTCAAATTAAATCTTTAATTAGATATTTTAGGTTGATAATTTTTTCTGTGTGCATGATAATCGATTAGATGTTTGTATCGGTAACGGTATTTTTGGGGTTACAATATTTCAGTTATTTCGGTAACGACTTTTTAACGTTAAGGGTATTTTAGTTAATAACAGTATTTTTGTTATTGTAATGGTAACATTATTTTAGTTATTCAGGTTATGTCAATGGGCAACGAAATTATTAGCCCCATTACACAGAAAAAACTAATAGCGGGTTTCAATTAATTTGAATCATTTTATTGAATCAGTTAACATTTTAATTGATTTCGCACCTATCACGGCAATGATAATATCAATTAAAACTTTTATTGAAAATCAAAAAGAAAAAAAAAAAAAATATCAATAAATTCTACAAAAAAAAGATGATACTGACAAAAAAAGTGTGTGAACTATACACTGGTACACACCCGGCCAGAAGCAAAATTAAGTTGGAAAAAAATGACGACAAAAAGTGACTATGCCATCTTTTTGTGGGCTATCTTGCCTTTCAGAAACCGTATCGCAAGAAATCGTAGCTGATCCTTAACCAAAAATATCATCGTTTTTATTTCAAGATCCAGAATCTTCGAGTTTTCAAATTTGAGTCTTACTTTAAAGCCCATAACTTTAAAACGGCTTAAAATAATTTCAATCTGTAAAATTTAGTTGATTGAAATTCTTCAAGCTTTCTTATGATGTATAATATTGTATGGGTTACTTCTCGAACAAAATTCATAATTCTTGTTCAAGATGAAAAAAGTTTAACTCGAAGTTTAATTAACAGATTTGATATCATTTCCACACCATCCTTGGCGCTTTTTTTTAAATGGCATCTCTAATAGACCTAATACACTAATAAACAATGTTTTTTATAAATGCTGAGAAGAAAAAGTAACTACCGTAACTACTGAGAAGAAACAGTAGTTGTATCATCGAATATATATCTTCAATCAATCCCAAAATTACAACTCTTTGAAAAACCATTAACCATTAAAAGCATTACCAGGATACTTAATTTCCCCATTATTTTTGTTAGCGATGAGTCAAAAAGTAATGGTTGCTCGTTACAATATCGCTTACAAGCCCATTACTTTTTACACACCCATTACTTTTTAGCTCAGCGCGGACAAAAATAATGGGAAAGTAAGTAGACTGGTAATGGTTTTAAGCCCTGTTTTTGCTGGGAGTGCTCGATTTTTTGTACCACTGGCAGTTATAGTACCAAATATAAAGGAAACTTACTAAAATTAAAAAAATAGTGGATTTAACACAGCTCAATGACGTACCATTAAAATTTGTTTAGGATTTCAAACTTTTATTAATTGCTAATGGCCAACAGACTGCAGCTGCAACATACCGATGTCCTTATTGTTTGTAAAGTTAAATTAATTACAGAACCACGATGTCCAAAGTATAGATCTTAAGACCATTAAACACTTAAAATAGGATTATACAAAATTGAGGTCTTCTGGTTAGAATAAAAATAATGCTCCACAATGCCACAGTGTAGTAATCACCCCCTATTTATAAAAGAAGATGACGACGAAGATAATAACATCCATGTAATTGAAAAATGTATTTTACCTGAACTCCATTTTTTACAAGGATTTGTCAATCATCTTTTTTGTAATGGCATAGTTCCCCTTGTAGGACGGGAAAAAGCTCTGTTATGGCCAAAAAAGTTGAAGCAAATTCCGAAAAACTATCACGGCGATATTTTTGAAGGGAACGCTTGTAGAAAACTTTTAAGAGAAACAGATAAATTGGAGGATCCAGAAATCTTTGATGAAGTTGGAATATTTAAAATTCAGCCATTCATTGCATCATTTAAAGCTATGAATATAATTGTTGACAATTACTTTACAACGAACATAGTCAATATTGCCAACAAAAATAAGCACTTGACTGAACTCCGTAGATCTTTTCAGAGTACGAATGTCAAACTCTTAAAATTCATGTAATTCTTCATCATTTAGAGCAGGGTCTTATACATTTGGGGTTATGGTCCGAACAATCTGGCGAATCTATTCCCAGAGAATTTCTCAAACTTTGGGATAGATACAAGATAAATCATTGATCCAACTTTTTCGGAACGATTAAAAAAAGCGGTAGTTACTTTTCCTTCTCAGCATTTAAAAAAAAATACTGTTTATTAGTTGATTTGATCTATTGGAGATACCACTTAAAAAAAAAAGCGCCGATGTGTCTGTCCCAAGGATGACGTGGATATGATATCAACTCTGTTAAATAAACTTGGAATACAATATTATATAGCATAAGAAAGCTTGAAGAATTTTCTATCAATAGAAAATATTAAAGATCTTGAACTGGTTTCTTTGAAAGCATAAACATATAACAAGAGTGGTACAATTTTGTTACACCATCCACTATGTTATTTAAATTGATATGTGCTTGTATCAATAAAAAAAACCCATAGCCAGTGCATACGTCATGCACCTAATATAAGTATCCAGTCAAAAAGTGCCAGTGGTACAAAAAATCAAGCACTGGCGTACAACTGGTTAACCAAGGAATTGTAATTTTAAAATAGATTCAAGAAAATTTTATCGATGATTTAACTTTTTTGGCACGATAAAAAAGCGGTAGTTACATTTTCTTCTCAGCATTTATAAAAAACATTGTTTACTAGTGCAAAAGGTCTATTAAAAACGCCATTAAAAAAAGCGCCAAGGATGCTGCGAAAAGAATATCAACCTTGTTAATTAAGCTTGGAGTTAAACTTTTTTCATCTTGAACAAGAATTATACATTTTTTCGATAATTAATCCATACAATATTATATATCATAAGAAAGCTTGAAGAATTTTCTATTAACAGAATTTTACAGAATCAAATTATGTTAAGCCGTTTTAAAGTTATGGGCTTTTAAGTAAGACTCAAATTTGAAAACTCGAAGATCCTGGATCTTGAAATTGAAACGATGATATTTTTGGTTAAGGATCAGCTACGATTTCATGGGATACGGTTTTTGAAAGGGTAGATAGCCCACAAAAAAATGGCATAGTCACTTTTTGTCGTCATTTTTTTCCAACTTAATTTTGCTTCTGGCCGGGTCTGGGTATGTGTGTATTTGTTTATGCTGCGCCTATTTGTATGTTTGTGTGTGTGCTTCTTTTATTTATAAACTTCAAAGGTTTTTGGTATTTTATACAAAAAAAAATTGCTATTTAAGTTACACTGCATGAAAATATAATTTGTGAATTGCGTCTACAATAAAATATGTAAATATATATTTAAAAGTCACTTAAGATATTAATTGATTCAATTAAATATTTGTTTAGAAACCAATTTAATTCAAATCAACTCGTGAATTAGATATTTTATTTTGATATTTTTTTCTGTGTATGCCCCAATTCCAATGACTGGCAAGTTTATAATCAAGCTTTGGGAAAATTTATCTGTAATATTCCTAACAAGAGTTGCAACATATTTAAAAGAGCGAAGTTATGAAATATAACTTTAGGGGAAACTTATTCTATGTACCGCTAAATGCATCTTCTACACTGTTAATCCGAGCATGAAAATACGAAAACTATGTCAAAATAACAAAACCTTCCGCTAAATAACTAAATTTTGTTTATTTTACTGATGTTTATGTTACTTTTACAATAATTTCGTATTTTTAGTCATGCATAAAAATAATATGAGTGTACACAGAGAGAATTCATTTTGGACCACTGCACTACATGATTGAATATCTTACTGTAGTTCTGTATATTGATCTCTTTGCACTCGAATATTTTTAATCACTTGAAATACTTAGTTATGTAGTGCACTGCTGATTTTTACAAGCACATATATATCAATCCATTTTCAACTTAAATACTTCATCACAATCTGTTTGTATATTTGGTTTTAACATACTCTCTATTTTGCACAAACAGATATACATATAGTCGACTAAAATGAAAAATAGCATGACATATGACAAAACGAATTAATCATAATTAGCTTCCCGTTTGCCATTTTTGTCCATATTATGAAGGGGTAGCAACTCTGGATCTAACTACTGAGATTCACAATATGGCTATGAAATCGAAACTATGATACTATCCCTAATTCGAGTTTGGGAAATATGTACAATTTTATTATGAATTTTATTAAATTGAAAGTTACAAATTAATCTGCTAAATTCAGCAAACAAAAATGAAAAAAAACGGCAAAAAAAAAATTGTTTGTGCTAAAAAAAGGGTGTTTTTTATACAGGTATAGAACTTTAAGTTGGCAACACTTTTTTAACTGGCGGCCATTTTGTCAGCTGTCAAGTGATTTATGTTTAGTTTGGTTTGGCATTTCTACACATTTCTACATGAATAGACTGGAGCCTGAACAACGCTTCCAAATTGTGCATATTTATTTTGAAAATCATACGTAGCGCGCACTACGTCCATTGTACGGTCAACAAAATCGTCCATCAGAGTAATTAATTCGAATAACTATTGTACATTTTCGCACCACGTTTACTCTAAATGATAATATGACCACAGAGACGTCGCACTGTGTCGCGATTTCATACAACGGGTGGCCAAAAATAGAAGCTGCTAGAGTAGGGAGGTGAAATTTGGCATGAATGTTTTTCTTAGAAAAAGAAGTATTTATGCGAAATTTGGAGAAAGTCTAACAAGTGCCACGCCCACCTCCCATACAACCTAAATTTAAAAATTGTTAAAACTTGGAAATTAGCAATCAGATAAGAGCGACAGTTTGCATGTGAATATATTTATTAATATTTTAACATATTTCCAATTTTCAAAAAAATCGGACAAGCGCCACGACCACCTCCCATACAACCCAAATAAAAAAATTATTATAATTTGTAAATAAGTGATCAGATAAGAGCAAAATTTTACAAAAGTAAATTTAGTACGTAAGTCCTTGCCGCTCAGTAAAAACAAATTTAGAAACATAAATTTTATTTATTTAACATAACATATTTAATAACATACATAAAATATATATAAGTATTACAGGCAATCAAAGTATATTAACAATTATCACTGTAATCACTTTCAGATTCTACCAATGATTCATTCGCTGTTTTTCTGTCGTTAAATCTTTTCTTTTCAACTAACTACCCTTTCAGATCATTTAAATCACTTTTTCTTAAAAGTATTTTCTGACTATGCATCGAAATTGATGGATCTGACTGCAAAATAAGATAATTTATGAGGTCTCTCATGGAAGCAATCCTACTTATTTTTCTCGTACGTCTTAATCTTGCATTTCTTATAATTTTGTGACTTGATTCTATTGCTTCTTCTGATAACATTCCAATGGGAATGAATGGTAGAATATTTAATAAAATCTATACCATGAACTAAAATTTTGTGCACAGTTGAAGGCATATAGTACCAAGAATATAATTCGAAGTATAAAAGTGCAGTATATTTTAAAAGCTTTTCAAAACTTGATATATTTATATAATGACCACTTGAAAGTGTTCTTAAAATAATGGAAAAATTTTTTATTAACCTTACATCTACATTAGTAATCTGAGCTGAAAGTTCCACATTAGAAAAGAAGCGCCTTGCAGTATTGCCATCATTCGTTGTGCCATACCCCGTCTCAACCTTATCAACTATAAGACCCATTTCAGACTTAAATTTGGCTTGAATATTTCTCTTTTGCTCAGCAACCTGATCTTTATTTTCTTTTCCTACCACTTTCCATTTCTTTATATGCTGTTTGTAAGAAATATGCAAAATGCATTCGAAACATTTGATCCATGCATGTAATGTCGACAATCCATACTGATAGCACTGCTCATTCACAGGCCTTTCGAAAACCGATAAGCTGTTCATTTCAGATGGCTTAGCTCGACATAAAGCACAAGTTGAACTACTACTGTTTCCACTTAATACATTTAAAACTGCACCATCTATCATCGTCAACTGCATTTTATAATGAACGTTAAGATTTTTGTTTTTTGAAATGTATTTATATGTATCTAGACCTTCAATTTCTGAATTTATGCTATCCCTTACTGATTGTATTACATTTGGATTCTCCTTTGTAAAAATAATTTCAAGTGGTGTACATAACCTCCAAGATGAGTGTTTATCATTTTCCCAAACTACTTGATCATCTGCCCAATCCAACAAGCGTAAAGGAACGAAAGAAGTAACAAACATAAATTCATCACTAGCTTCCTCATTTTCAAATTTTTGTTTGTATACACTATGACCACTACTGCCGTCAAATCCCCACTTGCATTCCAAAACTATATCATTTTCAGTATCAATATCATGAACATCTAAAATGCCTCTTACAGTTTTGTCTAAAATTTTTTGTAAGGGAACCTCTGCAGAAGTTTCTGTTACTTGAATGTCATCAGGCAAAATCTTTTTTTTAGCATCTGCAATCATATAGTATGACGGAAAGCAATCTTCGTGAAGAGCATTTACTACTTTTCTCATCATATTGTACTGCCTCATAGATAAATCCATATCAATGTATAATGCTAGAGCACTTTCAACAGAAATTTTCTTATTAGTATTTGAACCTGTTACCCTTTCTGCGGCTTTTTTAAGAGCTTCAGATGAAGTAGAAGCGACAAGTTCTTCCACTCGCCTCCTTTTTGTTCTCATTGAACCCTCCTCGTAGGAAACATTCGGTCGGCCTCTACCACTTGTATTTGCTTCCTAATATAGTATAACACAATTTAGTTTTATTGCAAAACCAAAACTTTATACGGAAACTTACATTACAAATGAATTCACCAAATAATTCGCTATCTAGCCAGTCACTCAACTCAGTTTCAACTCTATCTCTCATGCGATGATATTTAGACCAATTTTTAGAAAATTTTAAAAGAGTAAGCCTTATTTTCTGTTGTTCCCTTTCTAATAATACTCGTTTAAAATGATTTTCTACAAAATCTTTAACATAACGCATAACATCGCAGGGTCTATTTTGGTTTATCTCTAGCCACAGTTGAAAAATAGTACGAATCCGCAACGAGGTTGACACTAAAAAACAATCACAAAAAGAATTCGGGCAATATCGGGCAGCTGAACTTTAAATATATTAAAATACATACTTGCAGCTAAAAAATACAAAAAAACAGGAAAAGTGTTATTTCTACTTTCTTTTAAATTCTCTACGAAAGTTCACGGTTGCTGAAAAATCTTGACAATGCCTCACCACTATTTTTTTCTAACGGTATCTGACATATGATCAATATTTGTAAACAAACACAGTGTTGTAATTATAACTAGAAGCATCACTTACAACCCTGTTACAAATTTTGGTAGCCGTTATATTCAAATACTTAAATTCTTAGTATTATAAATGAACATTAAATTTGGGATTTTTCCATAAATTTCGTATGCTGTAAACAAATCTTAACTTTGAACCACTATAACTTTACAATTTGTAAACATTTTAAGATGATATTTTAGATATCATCTAACGTTCAAATTCTAACATTGACTTTAACCATTTTTGGCCACCCTCGTGACACAGTGCGTCGTACAGTGCGTACAGAAGAAGTCATTGCTGCTGTAGAGCGTAGCGTAGAGGAAGACCCAAATAAGTCTATCATCGTGCACAGGAATTAAATATGTGTCCATCCAATTTATGGAAGATTTTGCGGAAAGATCTTGGCTTTTGCGTGGTTAAAAACTCCAACTCGTGCAACAATTGAAGCCACGCGATCGGTGATTGGGCCCGAAACAAGATTGCCGTTGATCCCAATTTTCATAAGGACCCGTGAATTGGCCTCCAAGATCGTGCGATTTAACGCAGCTGGACATTTCTTTTTTGATATGTGAAGTCGCTTGTTTAAGCCGATAAGCCCGAAACGATTGACCACTTGGAGGACAACATTCGCCGCGTTATTGCTAATACACGGCCACAAATGTTGGAAAAAGTCATCGAAAATTGGACCGTCCGAGCCAGCCGTGGCGGTCATATGACAGAAGAAATATTTAAATTATAATGCCAGAAGATTATCTTTCGAATAAAGTAAATTTCATGTCAATTTAAAAAAATTCATCTTTGTTTTATTACATTTCAAAGTTACGTTAAATTTAGGTAAATGCAAATAAAAGAATATTCTTATAAAATCGGCTGTGAACACAAACTTTAATATTTTTTTTTATGTTTACTAAACCAGATATTTTTTGCTGATTATAGCAGATTAATATCTTATTTTCAAATAACTTAAATTAAGCTCGAATAAAACTATGTAAACTCCACTAATTTATTTTTGCTATTCTTAGCCTTTTAAGATTTACAAAAACAAATGTACTAATTTCCTCAGTGTTTTCTATTAGCAGAGGAATTTTTACTAATATTTTTTATATCTAAAATTTCAGACATTCGAAAAAATAGTAATAATTTTAAATACCACTTTTAGTTCCTAAATGCATTGTACACTAGGATATCGCTCTAGGCAACGATTTTCGAATAGCTATTGCTAGTTTTAAAATATAATAGTTGTTATTAACCCTATAACGGGTAAGGCTGCTTCAGGGCAGTATTCATAAAATGTACCACAAATGCGTCAAATCAGCGTTTTACACTTAGAAATTAATAAATTCCGATAGAAAACTAAATTTGCTAAATATCTTGCGAAGAAATTGTTCGTGTGCCGTCCACGGTTTGGAAGCCAGAAAGCTTCAAAATCAAAATTTCGTAAAATTTCAAAAACTAATTATTTAAAAATAAAAATAGTTTTCAAAAAGTTGACTAAAAACTCTTTATAATAAAATATAAGTAAGATTGAAGCTTTATCTTTAATAATAAGTCCTTACTTTAGTCCAAGGACTCACAGGATTTTATCAGGATTCCTCTAAAGGACATCGTCATAACTTATAAACTAATAGACGGATTTTTATGAAATTTTGCAGAAAGAAGACATTAAGTATTAACAGCAAAGCGTTGAAGTTTAGATACTTTTTCGCCAAATTTCGCTTTTCCAAAAAAATAGCGATATCTTCTTAAATAGGAGCAGAAAAACAATAGTTTTTCGAGCGTGGTTATATCTTGGTAAGAGAAATAATTTTTGTCCAATACTTCTCTTTTATGTGCTTTAGATTCCAAAATGCACCCTAAAATATTTTGGCTCATATCGCCTAAATTAGGCAACGATAAACAATTTTGTTGAAGAACTTATTATTTGTTTTTCGAACGGAGCACAGGGGAGGGTTAAAGAAGAGGGTTAAAGAAAAGAAAAAGAAATTGGAAAAATGATAATTCGAGTTTTTTTTTTGGACCGACTGCTTTCCAGGTCATTTTATGAAAATAACTTATTTTGTGAAAAATTTAAAAATAAATTTGTATGTGTTCATCAAAGTTTTCATAATTTTTAGAAAAATATCACTTAAATTTATTAAGACTATAACTAACTTTACTGTTATTTAAAAAATATTTAACCCCTGGTTACCTGGGGACAAAAAATACCCATGAAGCTTAATTTTAATTATGAATACAATATTGCAAAGATTTTAAATTGAAAATAAAAATCTCAACTTGATAAAAAAAATTATATTATATAACTTGCTCCATATAGGGTTAATTTTTTCACTGTTGGTCAAAAAAAAAATACCCAGTAGGAAATTTACAGAATAACACCTTTCCTAACTTTCAGAAAAAAACCCCTTTTACTTTTTTTGTTTAACAAAAAACAAATGATCTTGAACTCGAATAATCTTGCTCACATCATAATGTATGATAAAAGATCGAAAAGTAAACTTTTCGTTTTAATTTTTAAAATTTAAAAGTAAAACATTTAAAAATTGCAGAGTACGGCTAAACTGATTTATGGTCCTAAGACTATAGTCAGAAAATGTTGTTGTTTATTTAATAAACAATAACAACACAGTGTATTATGACTAGAGATTCTAGTCTATACACGAACAATGTTTATTAGTTAAAAATGTTTTATTTTTGATTTGATTCCAATTTTGTTTTTAACTTCTCATCAAGTAAATATAACAATACGGGTAAAGCGTTGATCTTTTTCCTTCAAAATTTGGGTAGAATATTCTAGCCCTTCTAAATTGGTTCTCTGATGATTTTCGGTGACGCGAAATGAAACATGTAAGGACCTGTCAGTAGATAAAGTCTGCTATAAGTTAGCGGGCAAAAACTTTTTTGAATAATAAATAAATATTGCACGGTTTTTTGTTTAACAAAAAACAAATGATCTTGAACTCGAATAATCTTGCTCACATCATAATTTATAAAACTATAATTATATTTACTCTTATTAAAAAAATATTTAACCCGGCGTACACAAAAGACACATGAAACTTAATTTAAATTATGAATACAAGATTATAAAGTAAGTTTACAGAATAACATCTTTCAGGTTTTTATTAAATTCGGGTATGCGATAGAGGGTACACAACTAACGAACAAGCGCAATTCGTTATAGGCTCAATGTTATTTTTAAGGGTTAACCCTTAAAAATATTATTCTGCAAATTTTCTTGTGGGGTTTTTTTTGGTGAAAAATTAAAGCACTAACCCTATATGGACCAAGTTACACAAAAAAAATAATTTTTATCTAATTGAACATTTTTGTTATCCATTTAAATGCTTTATAATCTGGAAGTCATAATTTAAATTAAGTTGCATGGTTATCTTTTTTCCCCCGGCCAATAAGGGTTAAATATTGTTGGAACCAAAGTAAATATATTTATATTCTTTACAAATTGAAGTGATATTTTGCAGAAAACTATACAAGATGTTATTCTGTAAATTTCGTAGTGGGTCTTTTTTGGTCAAAAGTTTAAAAATTAACCCTTTATGGATCAAGTTACATATAATAATTATTTTTATCAAGTTGAGATTTTATTTTGTATACATTTAAAAGTTTTACAATCTTGTAGTCTTAACTAAAATTAAGTTTTATTGGTCTTTTTTGTTACCAGGCCCCTAAGGTTGAAATATATTATAGATAACAGTAATAAATTCAAGTAATATTTTTCGGAAAATAATGCCAACTTTTATGGAGACATTAAAATTTTGTTAAATTTTTGACAATTTCAAATCGTAAATTTTTATTCGCATAAACAAAAATATAAAAAGAAATTTAAAATCTCACAAATTATTGTTTTTTTTTTTTTTTTTTTTTTTTTTGGTTTACTAATATTTAGCAAATTTTTTACTGATTTTACCAGATTAAATTTTCATTTTTAATTAAATAGAATTTAGCTTAAATATATTTTAAATTTTAAAGATTTCACAGATTATTTTTTTCTGTTCTTATCTTACTAACATTTAGCAAAAAAAAGTCTGTTAATTTACTTAAGAATTTCTACTGCAACTTCATTTTGATTTATTTTTTAGTATTTTTAGCAAACATATTAATAGAATTTTTTCTGTCAGCACAATATTATTTCATATTTAAGCTAACTATATGTGTATTATGTTCTCATGCATATGCATGCATTTATTTCATTAAATAGTTGGTACAAAATAATAATGGTTGAATATTTTTTGCGGGCTTCGAAGGAGGTTGAGTTAAAATAATATTAATGATTTTTGTAAAGTAACATTATGGATGATTATGTATTTTACTTAGGGTTTTTGTACCTGGAATTCCCGGGATGGGAACTGCCAAATAACAATTTTCAAAAACTGTTTAAAAATGACAAAATTTTGAAAAAAATTCTTAAAAATAGTGTGAAAACCAGAATTAAAATTTTGTTAACTTGTTAATGCATAAAAAATGATTTTTTTAAATATTAACCCTTTAAGTGAGTACAAAGCGTCAAAGTTTGAATTTCAATTAATTATACCACCATTAGAAGGCGCTATACAATTTACAGAAAATGGATACTGGGCAACCAACCAAATTTTGTTAAAAAGTTCGTACAGAATCTATGCTTGGTAAAAAAAATATACTACATCCAAAAACTAGTACTTTTTAGAAACTGCTTGTATTTTCTTGTCAAATTAAGTACACATTTTTTTACCCAAAACTAGAAGTTTTTAAAAACTACATTCTAAAAAATTTGTTATTAGAAAAGTTAGTAAAACGTCTTGTATATCAAGTATACTATTTTTCAGCACACTCTTTGCTGAAATTGTGTTTTTTTCAGCACTTAAGTGTTTTGAACTAATGTGTTACTAGTATTTTACTAATGTTTTACAAATTTATTTTGCTAAAATAATTTGCTGATAAGCACATTAAAAGTGTGGACGAAAACCAGATTGAAAGATATACACAGAATCAAGTAGATGTCTTTGCATGTCAAGACGTAGTAGAAACAAGGAAAATGATACTAAAAACTACAACTCTTGTAACACATATAAAAAAATCAACCATGAAACATTTTTGTATCTGTTTTTCATACATAATAAAACAAAATTACGCCAACAATGTGTATCGTATACATATAAATTTTAGATTAAAAAAACTTAAATTTTATGTTGTCACCGGCTTGTCAAAATAATTGACTTTTAATTAAATTCAAGACAAAATAAAATACATAACTTTAATATGGATTAAATGTGTATTTGTACACTAAATGATTATAGTGACTATACATGTAGTGTGGTCAAATTGCATACAAATATACGTTCAGGTAGACAGAGGCCACACATCTGACGTACTTTTATATATTTCCTTTTTCTAATTGCAAACAAATGGTTGTGTATTTCACATTTTATTATTTCTATTTGTTTTTCGAAAGATGCCATCATTTAGACGAAAAAACTAAAAACGGGGTTCAATTAAAAAATTTATTGAATAAATTATTATTTTAATTGATTTTGCACCTATCACGGCATTGTTAATATCAATTAAAACTTTTATTGAAAACTTAAAAGGAAAAAAATTTATAAATAATTTCTACAAAAAAAAAAATATACTCACAAAAAAAGTGTGTGAACGATACGTTGGTATGTGTGTTTTTGTTAATGCTAGCTCTGTTTGTATGTTTCTGTGTGTGTGCTTGTTTTGTTTGTAAACTTCAAATTCATTTGGTATTTTATACTGAAAATTTTCTATTTAAGCATACAATCCCAATGGTCCAAAACCCTTTACAAAAATATTATATTAAGCTTGCAAGCATAAGCGTTAAGCTTTAAAAAGACTTTAGAAAGTATTGAAAAACGCTTTAATTTTATTGTAGAAAAATCAAAACGGAACCCTCGTGATAATATTACTGAAATAATATTTAAATAAGCTTATGCCGCTAATTTTAGAATAAGCTTATGTCAACAATTGTAGAATTAGCTTATGCTTACAAATTTAGAACAAGCTTATGCTACCAATTGTAGAATTAGCTTATGCCTACTTTTGTAAATTTTTTTATTATCGCCCCGATTTTCAGAAATTTTTGTGACTGTCTTACATTTTTGTGACTCTTACCAAGAATTTTTTTTTTCAAGGTAAGATAGTCAGACAAATTTAGGACAATTACAAAAATGTGTAAGAATCGGGCCTTATGTTTGAATATAAGAAATTCACATTTTATTTAATTTTTTTTATTAAGAAATTTTTATTTAAGTTTTTGGAATTGAAAAACACTTAAAAAATAATTTTAAAAAAATCAAAGCAAAAACTTAAAAAATTTTAGTGTGCATAGGCAAAGAAAAAAAATATGACTGAAATAAAAAAAGAAAACAAAACAAAACAATGCAAAGTAATCAACGACGTACATACAGAATTTAACGGGACTTTGCTGCAGCGACATGTCAGCACGTTGTAAAGAATACTACTTTCTCAAACACGGTTGAAAAAGGCTTTAGTATTTTTTTTAAAAAAAGCTTATTCTAAAGTACTGTTATACTTTACTTATTTTGTGGTCCATTGGGTACATTTGGAAACTACACACAACTAAAACTTTTTTGTTGTTATTTTGTATATGTATATGTGACAAGGCATTTGCCGCTGTACGAACAATGTGCATGTATTTTGTTTGTTTGCATATATTTTGTTATGTTATCTTCGTTGTTCTGAAGCAAAACACAAAAGCAACAGTTCAGGTAAAAGCAAACTTCTGCTTTTTAAATATTATTTAAGTTAATTTTTTTTAATCTCCTTTCGGAGTCAACGAAATTAATCTATTTATGACTACAAAACATCAATACACTAACACAATGCGATGCGTTCTTCCTACCGATAATTAAAATAATTTAAAAATAATATCAAAAATAATTTTCTATTATGATAAATACATTAAATTCATAAAGACAACATATCGCAAAAGCTTTAAAATTTATTTAAACAAATTCATAGAATAATTTAATATATTTAGTAAAATTTTTACTAAATTTCAGCAGTCTTATTTTCATTTTTGTTTTGCAAACATTTTACTAATATTTAGTATTTTTTACTAAATATTAGTAAGTTTTACTAATTTATGTGCTCTTTTACTTCACTAAAAAAATACATAGGTTAGGTTAGGTCAAAAAGAGGATCCGGAGAAGGGAAAATACTTCCCTAATCCGACTCAAGTCACTGAGGACTTACACTTAAGCCAGAATGTCGGCTTGTTGTGCGCTCTAAACAATCGGTCCTATGTCACCTTTCTACCCCAGGAACTCCGTCGCACTAACTAAACTCCTCAACTTCTTCCATCCTATGCCCCTAAGATCCCCCAATGTGGATATTGGGTCACTGGATAGTATTTCGACCCGGATCCCGGCAAATGTCGGGCATTCACAGAGATAGTGTTCCAAGGTCTCCTCGTCCTCCCCACAAGCCCTGCACACTTCCGAGTCCGCCATACCAATATGGTGGAGATGGGCCCTAAGTGTCGAGTGTCCCGAGAGGATTTCCATCCTACTGAGATTCAGAATTTCCCTCGTCTTGTCCTTGTCCGGGTTGCCCCAGAGAATACTCGTAGTCCTGCCAACACCCGCATTTTCCCAGATGGTCCTATGCATGGTGTGAGCCCAGTCCACCAGCTCCGCCTTGAGAGCTCGAAAAGGTTTAGCGTTGCCCAAAGTGACTAATTCCAGTGAAGATCCTCCCCTAGCCAAATCATTAGCCACTTCCTTCCCCTCTATACCACAGTGTCCCCGCACCCATATAATCTCAATGCGTCCCCGTGCAGAGAAAACGTTAATTTCCCCTTTACACCTGAGTATCGTCATTGATTCCACAGAGTCCGTAGATAAGGCCGGGATAGCCGCTTGGCTATCCGTGAAAAACACAATATCACCGGTCAAGCCCATGATATTCACCTGCTTAATGCACTCCGTAATCGCGGTGACCTTCGCCTGTAGTACGGTATTATGGTCAGGAAGACGGAAGCATTTGCGTACATTGAAGTCAGCGTCACAGAAGCCCATACCCGTTTTCCCATCCAGTTTTGATCCATCCGTGTATGGTCGCAAGAAGTTCCCATTTAACCATGGTTCCCTGTCGGGGATTAACGTGTCACAGAGCGTTGTGACAGACCTCTTTGAAATCCTGTCGCAGTCCCATTCTGGGACGCAATACCCTGGCAACTGGTCCAAAATACATACACGTTTTGGTAAAATCAGCAAACCGAAACCGGCCAACAGCTAATATTAGCAAATTTTCTTTAACATTTACAGTTTTTTCTGTAACTTTTACAGAATTTTTTATTTAAGTGGACCTCATTTATGCCACTGCCAAAAACTAGTACACTCAAAAAAAATTTTTAAAGCCAGCAAAAAATGTTGCGGAATCAGCAAAATTTTAGTCAGGATGGTGTTTCCAAAAAAAATTGCTAATGTCAGCAAAATCGTTTCGAGCTGATTTTTAGCAACAAAATTAGTAGAGTCAGCAAAAGTTTTGCTAACACTTATTTGATTCAAAATTAAAAAATCCTTGCTAAAAGTTAATAAAATTATTGCTAACCATTCGTAGACTGGAAAATACTCACAAAATTTGTAGAAAAATTATAATTTAGTTAATTTATTTACTGAAAATCTAAAATTTTTTTTTTTATTCTTTTAAAAATGGTACAAAATATAAAAATGTTCATAATTGACGGTACAAATTAATTAGATATCTAAATATATAGTAATAAATATATATAACATAAACAAATCATATTTTAACTACACAGAAATAATTATCAACCTAAAATTTCTAATTAAAAATTTGATTTGCATTAAATTTGTTTCTAAACAAATATTTAATTGAATCAATTAATATTTTAATTGACTTTTAAATATATAAATACATATTTTATTTTAGACGAAATTCTCAAAATATTTTTTCATACATCCCAATGGACCACAAAATAAGTAAAGTATAACAGTACTTTAGAATAAGCTTTTTTTAAAAAAAATACTAAAGCCTTTTTCAACCGTGTTTGAGAAAGTAGTATTCTTTACAACGTGCTGACATGTCGCTGCAGCAAAGTCCCGTTAAATTCTGTATGTACGTCGTTGATTACTTTGCATTGTTTTGTTTTGTTTTCTTTTTTTATTTCAGTCATATTTTTTTTCTTTGCCTATGCACACTAAAATTTTTTAAGTTTTTGCTTTGATTTTTTTAAAATTATTTTTTAAGTGTTTTTCAATTCCAAAAACTTAAATAAAAATTTCTTAATAAAAAAAATTAAATAAAATGTGAATTTCTTATATTCAAACATAAGGCCCGATTCTTACACATTTTTGTAATTGTCCTAAATTTGTCTGACTATCTTACCTTGAAAAAAAAAATTCTTGGTAAGAGTCACAAAAATGTAAGACAGTCACAAAAATTTCTGAAAACCGGGGCGATAATAAAAAAATTTACAAAAGTAGGCATAAGCTAATTCTACAATTGGTAGCATAAGCTTGTTCTAAATTTGTAAGCATAAGCTAATTCTACAATTGTTGACATAAGCTTATTCTAAAATTAGCGGCATAAGCTTATTTAAATATTATTTCAGTAATATTATCACGAGGGTTCCGTTTTGATTTTTCTACAATAAAATTAAAGCGTTTTTCAATACTTTCTAAAGTCTTTTTAAAGCTTAACGCTTATGCTTGCAAGCTTAATATAATATTTTTCTAAAGGGTTTTGGTCCATTGGGTATTATCAATTTCGTGCATGGTTGATTTAGACAAAACACTCATAATTTGTTTATGCTAAACATTTTCGTGAAAAATACTATTCGCCGTAAGTAATTAAAGAAAAAATTAAATATGAAAACTATATTATTAAGTAATTATCTACAAATGTGTTTTAATAAGCAAATAAATCTAATTATTATTTATTCACTTTCCACCTGCACAACATTCCTTGTTAAATATATCCAGATATAGAAAAAATAAAATACCTAGAGATTACCAGTCACTCTCACGACAAATTTACCTCGATATAAAGCACGGTTTTTTAGCAAAGTTTGGCAAAAAGCTGAAAAGTGCTTTGGCGATGAGTACGACTGATACTTAATATGTATTTTCTATACTCTATGATCCAGACAAATAATGTTTAAAACGGATCTTACATATTTTGTGAGAGTGAGACAAATATATTGCATGCAGAAGAGAAGCAACCATACAATTTTAGCTACTTTCCGGCGATATTTAACGATATTTTCATGTAGCATACAAAAAATCGCTAGAGTGCATTTTACCGCAAGATTTAGCCATTTATTTGTCGTCCTAGCGATTTTTAACCATCTTTTTATTCCTAGCTTTTTTAAGCTTTTTGTAGAACATGCATTTTTAAAGATTTGTAGCGTTTTATTTTATTTTTGAAGTGTTATTACAATGATTAATTAAGCCATAACAAAATATTAAGAATGCGTTTCCATGAGAGATTTTGCTATTTTTTTTTCTTCTTTGCCAATTTTTGTACAACATTTTCTATGTTTAATATTGTAAGCGCAATAAAAAGAAAACAAAAACCATACAATTTTATTTTTTTGTACAATTATAGATAAAGAAATTTATGGAGTTTTTATGAAAAAAATAAATAAAATAGGCCTACACGAGAACAAAATCAATAATTCAAAAAATTTAAGTTTTAATCACAAGCACTAGAGTTCTAAAAATTTTCCAATAGATCATTTCAAAATTTATTTAAAAAAAAATTAAAGTTAATTATACTCTATATTTCTTCATTAGGATATTGTCCTAACAAATAATCTATAGAGTTTTTTGTTTTCAAATTTATTATTTGACCCTTTCAGGAATGTGTTGATAGATCTATTTCGGGAATTTTCTAGGTTCCCATCATCAGAACACGTTTTGAAAGCGGTAACAATCCCATGCCAAACATTCTAGTTTACTCACTACATGAGAACTAATATACATATGAGTTTGAAGTTAAAGATTATAACCATTGATCAAACAATAAATTGAAAACTTGTTTGATGTGCAAGATCCACCTCTGGTGGATATTCAATACACGTTTTTTGTTTTTCTTTCCTTTTTATATTTTGTTTAGTTTGTAAACAAAACAGGGGAAGTAAACTTGGCGGTACTTTGCCTTTTTTTACAAGTTCCTTATAATTTTTATTAAAAATAAAAATTATGTTTTTTTCGACCTTTAATTGTGCAATGAAAATGAAAATTATTCAAGTTCGATGCCATACTCTATATTTCTTCATTAGGATATTGTCCTAACAAATAATCTATAGAAAAAAAAAACATAATTTTTATTTTTAATAAAAATTATAACAAACTTGTAAAAAAGGCAAAGTACCGCCAAGTTTACTTCCCCTGTTTTGTTTACAAACTAAACAAAATATAAAAAGGAGAGAAAAACAAAAAACGTGTATTGAATATCCACCAGAGGTGGATCTTGCACATCAAACAAGTTTTCAATTTATTGTTTGATCAATGGTTATAATCTTTAACTTCAAACTCATATGTATATTAGTTCTCATGTAGTGAGTAAACTAGTTCATATGAATGTTTGATGTTTGTCATGGGATTATTACCGCTTTCAAAACGTGTTCTGATGATGGGAACCTAGAAAATTCCCGAAATAGATCTATCAACACATTCCTGAAAGGGTCAAATAATAAATTTGAAAACAAAAAACTCTATAGATTATTTGTTAGGACAATATCCTAATGAAGAAATATATGGCCTCAAACTTGAATAATTTTCATTTTCATTGCACAATTAAAGGTCGAAAAAACATAATTTTTATTTTTAATAAAAATTATAACAAACTTGTTAGTTATTTAATTTACAACTGTAAAAACAAAAATTTAGTACATTTTAACTTAAATTTTAAGTTTAACAATTGAAGGGCTTATTGTAAGAACTTGATAAGCCACATTTTATGTTTGGATTATTTTCGCATTTTAAAGTTGGAAAACGTACAGAAATATGAATATAGCAGGACTTTTATACTCCAGGTACGTGTGGTAAGTGTTTAAGCTAGACTTATCCCAAAAAATTGTTAATAAATGTCTAGAAAACATCAAAAACTATAAAATAGTCCAAGTGGCTTATCAAGTTTTTACAATAAGTCCTTCAATTGAATTAACTAAAGAAATCACAATTAAATTAAATTAGACAAATGCGAATAAAAATGAGTTCGAAAAACACTGACGTTTAATTTTTTTTTTTTTTTTTGGTAATTTCTAGACAATTTTTTTTTTTAAATATCTGAATAGAACTTGTTCACCTAGAACTATAATTTTTTGGAGTTTATATTTTCCATTCATATTTTGAATTGAAAATGGATATTTTAAATTTCGATTAATTTTTTTTTAAATTTAATACAAATTATAAATCGTCTACTTAAATTCTTCGAAACTTCTGCGAAACTGCAAATTTGTATGAAAATCAAATCGAAAAATATAGAAAATGGTTCAGCATTTTTGTAAATGAATAAAAATGTGATTAAATTTAACTAAAAAGCCGATAACTCAGAAACATGCAGCAGTACCACATAGGGATTTGGTGACGGCTATAGAAGAATAATTTATTTATATATTTTTTTAAAAAATTCAGAAAACCAGTTTTTTGCAATACAGCGATTTGAACAACGGATTTTGAAAAAATTACATTTGACTTTCAAGAAGTGAATTATTTTTGCATACAAGTAAAACCACGATTTAGATTCCTTTAAAATGAGGTATCAATGACTCATATAGCTGAGACCGTTTAAATGATATGGGCAATTATGTGGAACTACTTTTGCAAAACTTTTAACTTTTTCTTATTTATTTAAATATAATATAATTACAATGTTGTGATTTAAAATATTTAAATAAAAAGTTCACGAGGAACATAGGGTGTTAACAAATTCTCTCCATATAATTCTGTCTCTGGCAAGTAGTTTGATTTTTGTTTTTACTATATTTAGCATTTGTTTTTATATATTTACCCATAACTTTGAAACCCGTAAGAGCTCCACATATTATTTTGGCAACGGCATAGTGGATTAAATTATAATTAACATATATGTTTTGAATATTTAAAAAAAATTTAGTTTTTAGAACATCGGATTTTGAAAAAACATTTTACATTTTAAAAAAGGTATCAATGAATCACGCATCTTTAACCGTTAAAAAGATATGGGCGATTAAATACAACTACTTTTGTTAAATTTTCCATTTTTTTTTCCTATTTTAAAACACGATATTTCCACAGCCATTAGAGCTAACTACTCTAACCTTGTATGATGATGTATTTATATGACACTTGCCTTCCATACAAAGTTTGATTAAAATTAAAGAAGCTAGAGGTCGCAAATTGAATATTGTTTGATGGTTTTATATGGAATGAGTCTATTAGGAAATTTTCTAGATGAAACAATACAAAACGGCGATTTAAAGACTGTGCGAAAATATGAATTATTGGATATTGTGGTAACTTAAAAGAATTTCAAAAATATTTGACAGTTTTTGTGTTATCATAGGATGTGTTTCGGATTATAAAATTTATTTTTATAATAAAAGTCGAATTTTTCAGGCAAGTCAAAATTTCCAAATTTAATTAATTTGTATTGAGGGCGAAATCCCGGAAGTTCGAAAAAAATTCCCGCTGTCCCGGGAAATGAAAAAATTAAGAAAAACAAAAACCCTAATTGTACTCTACTACTACCACTACTACAACATGAACGATAAGTATAATTCGTTATGGTCAAAATGGATGGTGTAGCGGTTAAAATTTTTTGTTTTGAAATAACATTAGTTAACAATGGCCATAAAGTATGAGTACTAGGGTGTCCCAAAAAAAATGTTTGTTTGTTTCTCAAACTTAATTTGTATGCTTATGGGGAAAAGTATTTTTGAAATTTTTTCCAGATTTTTTTTTGAGGGGGTTTAGAGGTCGCTCAAATCGATTTTTTTTTTTCCAAACATCGGGGTTTGGGGACGTTTTCTGAATTATACTTATAACTTTGACAATAACTAAAATGTTCTTAGTTTCTAAGTTGATATTTTAAAGAAAACTGTCCAAACTTTATTTTTATGCGGTTTCAGCAATGCTTTTGTGTATTTACGCACCGTTTATTACTATTTTTTTCCCCAATTTTTGCATACATTTCAAAAATAAAACTTCATTACTTTTAAAATTTCTACATAGATTGAAAAAACTAATAATGCACTTTAAAATATTGATAAATTCTTAATAATTTTGCTAAAAAAAAATTAAATTTGCTTTTACTGTTCCAAAGTTATATCATTTAAAAGGTTTGTACTGTTAGGTCTATTTTTACTAGAATTTTGTTGTGGTTGTGATTGGAAAAATATGTCGCTTATATTTTATTGTGGTTGTAAAATTTTTCTATTTTGTTTTAGATATTGGTTCTAAAATTTATTAGGAATCATGGTAACTTTTAAAATTAAGTGTCGGCCCAGAATACTAGCATAGCGTACAACGACAGTGAACGCAAAAACTGCCATATTTATTTTAGTGTCAAGACTACCGTAGAGGTTTATTCCTTCTCCTGTATCTCTTTCGCTTATTAATAATAAAATTATTTTTGAGTTTTTACATAAAATTCTTTTAAAAACAATAACAAAATAATATATTTGAATCATACTTGGGACTTTGTCATTAGCATTGTAATTTCATTAGCATTCGTTAACTAATGCTAATGCCAAAAAATTCATTACCATTTAATTGTAATGCAATTTTTTGGCATAAGCATTTGTCCTATTAATGCTAATGAAATCACACTAATGCCTGAAAAACTTATTACAATTGAGCAAAAAAGGCATTTGTTAACAAAAAAAAAAAAAAATGGAGTGTAAATTGTAACTCTGAATACGGGAAACGAAATTGAACGACGAGCTTACTTTCTATTATCCTATAACTGTTTGTATTATCACTTAAATAAGTAAAATAATGAAATCACCCTGTGGCTGTCTTTTAAACAATTCATCACTCGGGATCTCTCTTCTAGCCTATTTATATTAGAAGAGTATATTATCTTGCTTAGTTTTGGAGATACTGGACATTTTAAAATATCGCCATTTTGTAAAATGGCTTGTATCTCGAAAACTAAGCAAAATATCGCGAAACGGACAAAAATTTTGAAAACCTTAATTAACACCACCAATTCCGACAACACAGTGTTCCGATCCCAATCGTTCGCCGTTTCATTCCATATCGTTCCATTTTTAACCAATGCTCCATTCTATTATCGGGGTAATTACATTTTTATTTTCACGTACGGGTTTAGGTAAACAAATCCCTGTGGTTTTCCATAAAAAAATAATCTATCGGAATCTTTTCCAAACCTAGCATATTTGCCTTCAGTCAATTGCAATTTTCTTCCTTTAGTTAATTCATTAGTAATGGTAATGAAATTTAATTAAATAAAAAAATGCTAATGAAAATAATTTCATTACAATTGATATCAATGAAATTGTAATGAAATCATCAATTCCTTACTCCATTCAAGCAAAAAATTTGCTAAATTTTAGTACATCCAATAGAACTGCACAGAAAATTGGATATCGAATTTCTCTGGTAAGGTAAAATGTCGGTAATAATATTGCAATCCGTTGTTCTCGGAACACATTTTCTTTTTTTTGTTGCGCACAAATTTCTTTGACGTTCTCACTGTAGTAAATATAACACGCCATAGAATCTAAAAAAAAATTAAATTTCATTCCTAGCGAATATCGCTTTTGCACAATTTGCATTTGAAAATGGTAAATTTTTTTTCTTTTCGACTCTTTTTTTTTTAAATTAGTTTTAGTTTTTTTCAAATTTAGTAGACATTATTTTTTTTTTTTTAGCACTCAGGAATTTCTTCCTATTTATTAATGTGTTGCTTTCTTTCGAAATTGGATAGTGGAGAGATTAAATGTTGGGAAAGATGACGGGCTTCAAACATGGCAACACTGTAATTGCGCGAGATAATAAGTCTTAGGACAGTTGTTGCCACCTGATGGAAAGTTGGCGAACTTATTGAAGCTTTTTAGTTCATAGCCCTGAGTCATTATTTTACTTCGGTGGGGTAAAGTGCTATGGGAACACTGAAGGCGGGAGCTGCGATACATATGAGGGATAGAAAACTCATACATACTATTTTTCTAAATTGATGTTGCCGTCACCGGGAACCGAACCCGGGACCATCTGTGTAACATTCCAAAGCGCTAACCATTACACCACAGCGCCCACAAGTCATTAAGCTTTCTTTAAAAATGTTTCTCAAAAATTACGAAAAAATTAAATATAGATACGCAAATGTACAAAAGCATTGACAAAACTTATGGTTTATGAACATAAAAATAAAATGTGGATATTTATGTTTAAAAATGTTGAGCTAGAAGCTAATCAAATTTGAGTTATTAACCAAGTTCTAAATGGAATTCAAAAAACGTTCAAAAATCCCGATTTTTTGGGGAAAAAACTCGATTTACGCGACCTTTAAACCTCTTTCAATAAATCTGAAAAAAAATCTAAAAAATACTTTACCCCATAAGTATACGCATTAAGCTTGAGCAACCATGAAAATCGAAAAGTAAAAAATTGTTGGGACACACTAATGAGTACAAATGTATTAAGTGGTTGAAATGCTAAAATTTTATTTAAATAATGTTTTGTATTATTTTAGTAAAAACAAAACACAAAGACATCCCACTTTTGGTAAGAGGAAGAGAAAAAAACTGAAAATTTTAAATATTTAGTATTAGTGGTGATTTGAATGAAATATATTTGCTTAGCAATGCACTGTAAATATGCTTTAACAGGTAACCCTCGGTTTAAGCGGTTTAATAGGGCCAAAGAAATTATGCGTTAATCAAAACTATGTAACATTTTTTGTTTTAGTGTTTTTAAAATTTTGCTTATAAAAATTCGCGTAATTCAAAAACTGGATACTTATATTAAAACAAGTTATATCAAATTCGTGGTCCGCGTAACTCGAGTGTTATCTGAACATTCATTACTTAAGTTTGTAGTAAATTTAAAGCAACTACATAAGAGACAATCGAAACATGAGCAACTACATAAGAGACAATCGAATCTT
Source organism: Delia radicum (assembly GCA_021234595.1). Classification (NCBI taxonomy): domain Eukaryota; kingdom Metazoa; phylum Arthropoda; class Insecta; order Diptera; family Anthomyiidae; genus Delia; species Delia radicum. The sequence continues at coordinate 222,062,242 of CM037851.1, forward strand.
AGTAATTTAACAATTAAAATATGATGAATTTCATATCAAAACCGATATGCGTTGAACCCGACCCTCTCAGAATTTGATGAAATTTTGCATACAGCTACATTTTACCTATACAAACACAACCTCATATTTAGAAATTGCATTTTTGAAAATATGTGGGCGTGGCAAGGTATCGAAGTTTTTGAAAAATTACGATAATATGTACTTTCAAGCTGTGATTATTACGGAATGTCTGAACCGATTTCAAAGATCTTGGTACTATTAGAAAGTTATTTAAATCAGCTTTCGAAAACATACACTGCAAATTTTTGTTAAACGTTTATTTAAAATATTTAATTAACTATCAGTTGAAATTTTAGTTAAACGTTTTTACCAAAAAAACTAATTTTGAACCATTTTTTACCTAACTTACGTTGTCGCAGATTGTATAGACGAAGTAGAGAAAACAGAAAAGATACAATAATTATGAGACCTACCCAAAATTTTACCACGCCTGATTTCGTTCATTTTATTTTTCTCTTTTGTATACTACACATCAAACAAAGGCACGCATATACACATACAAATTGTGAATATTGAAAAAATATAAATTAAACAATAAGTAAATTTTTTCAAATTGATAAATTTTAAACATGAAGATGCCGGTAAAAAGAAAATACGCTTTGGCGTTGCTGTACAAAACAATATTTTGATAAATTGAGGATGCAGGCAAACATAAAATATAAACAAGGCTTTGGTTTGACTGACAAAATATAAATTTTCTATAACACTAAAAATTTTTTTTTTGCCAAAAAAAAAACTTTAAACTAGGAAAACACTTCAAAGGCCAAGGGTTTTTGTCTAAAAAAATTTTTTTTAGGAAGGTCTCTTTAATATATATTAGGGTATTCAATTTACTCGGGTTTGCTTTTGTTCGAGTAATCGAGTAACTCGATTTTGAGGTTTTTAATTTACTCGAGTAGGCGAGTAAGATTTTAAAATTGCTCGAATAACTCGAGTAACTCGAACAATTTTAATACTTTAATTTTATTTTCCAAAAACTCACATTTTTGTAAGTTTTTATATTTTATTAGTACTAATATAACATATATATAAAAATTAACAAATTAATTAAAAATTTTAGTAAAAAGTATATCTAAAAGAGAAAAACATTTGCTAAGATCATTTATTATTGCGGCAGTTTTGTCTCAGTACACTCAAAGCAAAAGCGTTATTATATCAATGAAATTCTTTATAAATATGTTGAAATCTTCATTGATTTTCTTTCAACATAACTGGTTCATAAATATGTATTAAACTGTTTTATAAAAATATTTGTAAGGTGATCCGTTTTGTAATTTCACTCAGACTTGACACAGTTTTGTTATACAGGGTGGGGCAAAAGTCGCGAAGGGATTTGAAAAATTAATAACTTTTCTAATTTAATTTTTTTTTTTTATTTTTCTTTTTAGGACTTGTAAAATAAATCTGGGAGATTAATTATGGAAGGTTACAACGTTATCCAGCGAACCAAAATCATAGAACTTTATTTTGAACATCATCGATCAATAATTCAAACTCAACGAGCCTATAGTCGTCATTTTAATGTGCGGAATTCACCATCCGAATCAAGCAGAACTGCAGAATATGGGGTATTGAGAACCCAAGAGTGGTTCATCAGAGACAATTACATCCACTTAAATGTACAGTATGGTGCGCAATTACGTCCCAAAGAATTATTGGACCATTCTTTTTCGAAGATAACGATGGAAATGGTGTAACGGTAAATGGCGAGCGATATAGAGATATGGTCCAAAATTTTTTAAGGCCAGCTCTTTCTGACAATCGAGAGATGTGGTTCCAACAAGATGGCGCCACTGCACACACTGCTCGAGCCACTATGCAGCTCCTAAGGCAGATTTTTGGCGAACGTTTAATTTCCAAAAATTCAGCATTCAATTGGCCTGCCCGTTCGCCGGATTTAACTGCACCAGATTATTTCCTTTGGGGATATTTGAAAGAGAAGGTGTATATCAATAAACCCAGAACACTTACACAGCTCAAAGAGAATATTCGAGCCGAAATAAGAGCGTTGCAGCCAGATACTCTGACTCGTGTCATGGAAAATGCTATTAAAAGAGCTCAACTTTGCGAGGCTGAAAATGGTGCTCACTTACGTGACGTAATCTTTCACACCTAAATTTAAAAAATCTCCCAGTATCATATTTTATTATTTTGTAAAAAAAAAAAAAATTAAATTAAAAATTAAAAAAGTTATGACTGTTTTAAACCCCTTCGTGACTTTTGCCCCACCCTGTATTAGTGTGTTAGTACTAAACGAAAAAATAGTCCATTTTGTCCTATCATTTTTGGATTTTGAGATATGTAATTTTTCTAAAAAAAATTATAAAGAAGTTTTGAAACAACTTTCATGAATATTTAAGAAGATTTTCATCATATTAATGAAAACTTCATTACTTCTATATGTAAATTTTAGTTTTGCGTAGGACCGCTATGAATTTCCATATAGGGCTTCTAAAATTGGCTTGTTACAACGACATAAAAGGGACCAACAAAAAGTTTTTAGTAAATGACATTTAAAACTTTCTTTTTGAAAATATAGTATTTATATGTAGTTTCTTTAGATCAAATGGCAACTAAATTAAAAAAAAAAAATAATGTTTGAGCCCACTTTTAACCCTCGAATCCGCACCAATAATCTTAAACACCCCAGTCTTAGAACTTGTTTCTTTAAAAAATATCCAAGTTTCTTCGATATCGGAGTTTTTCGCATTAAGTTCTTCGTTTTTTCGTAATATAATTTCTTTAACAGTGCTCACTTAATATAAAAATACACTTAAAATTTAAATATTCACTATAACAGTCACATTATTTTACACAAAATATTAATAAAATGCAAAATAGTTCATATTTTTTAATTACTCGAGTTACTCGATTAATCGACCAAAATTGTTCGAGTTATTCCTTACTCGAAATTGGCCACTTCGAATTACTCGAACAATTGTTCGACATCATTTCATCGATTAATCGAGTAACGGTTAACCGATTGAATCCCCTAATATATAACATATCTAAAAACTAAAATGGTGTTTTTTTTCTTTTTTTTAATTTTTTTAATTAAATGCATCTCTTGTTAACTTCCTTATATTTTGATATCATTGTGTGACAAAAAAGAATAAAGTAGCTATACTTTGAAAATTATACAGATTTTTTGTAATTCTAATAGATTAGAACAAGAATTATATTATCAAATTTTTCAGACACCCCCAAAATGTGGACTTACAATTGGTAAGTTTTTTTTTTTATTTTTTTAGATTTAATATATAATTTTGAACAGCTCATACTGTTGACTTTGGGAATATTTGCTAACTTTTAGTGAAGTTTCATCTAAAGGTATAAAAGAATGGAAGCTTTGAGTTCCTGTAATAGTTTTAGCATTTTTTTGTTATAGTCGTCAGCGTCTGCATAAGCAACTTCTATCGATGTCTTATAAGTTTGTGAAGCCCAATTTCGAAAGCTAATTTAAACACCTTTCTAATGGTACCAAAATCTTTGAAATCGGTTCAGCCATTCCGTAGTAATCACAGCTTGAAAGTACATGTTATCGTAATTTTTCAAAAACTTCGATACCTTGCCACGCCCACATATTTTCAAAAATGCAATTTCTAAATATGAGGTTGTGTTTGTATAGGTAAAATGTAGCTGTATGCAAAATTTCATCAAATTCTGAGAGGGTCCGGTTCAATGCATATCGGTTTTGATATGAAATTCATCATATGCATAATATTTAGAAAAAAATGATTAATAGGGTTTTTGTTAAAGTTCTGCCTATTATGGAGGCTCTAGCTTTTCTAAAACTTCGGGTTCTGATGAGATCTTTAGCCAGATCGAAATACTAGTATCAACCTAGCTAATATATTTGATTTGCTTTATTTTTGTAAATATACAGAAAGCTCGTTATAAATTGAAAATAGCATAAAAATAATCTCGATGTATATGAAAATAAAAAACTAATATAACTGTAAAAAATATTACTTGAGCCAGAGTACACACTAAAATTTTTTATATAAATAGAACATTTTTGGTCTTCAAAGTGTAGTAACGTCATGATGCTTGCTAGGAAAAGACCTAACCACGTGCTTGATTACTAAGAAGACAAGAATGGAGCAAAATTGATGATTAATAGGTTTTTTGTTAAAGTTCTGAATATTATGGAGGCTCTAGTTTTTCTAAAACTTCGGATTCTGATGAGATCTTTAGCCAGATCGAAATACTAGTATCAACCTAGCTAATATGTTTGATTTGCTTTATTTTTGTAAATATACAGAAAGCTCGTTATAAATTGAAAATAACATAAAAATAATCTCGATGTATATAAAAACAAAAAACTAATATAACTGTTATCAATTATCGTTTTGTGAAAAGTTTTATAAAATTTATAATTTTTTTTTTTTCCAAAAAGCTCAGAAAGCTTCCTTTTTCAAAATTTGGTTTACGAGTTGTAAAGTTTGTTTTGCAAGCATATTTACAAGTTTTTCGACTGCCTTATTTATAGTGTTTCCAATTATTCGACCTATGCGGTTAAGTCATTATTCGAATAATAGCTAAACTGAGTAATGCAACCGGGTCGGGTTGGTTAATCGACAAAATTGGCGATTAATCGATTAATCGTTTAAAATGTATTTCTTTGATAATAAATAAGACACAAATAGTAGTTTTTTTTTTCGTTAAATTTCAAGTTAAGTTGACTGCATGGATTTATAAATTTTATTGAAGATGATTCAAAGCATCCTGCGTTGTTTTTAATTTGGATTAATCCAAGGGCTCTTAAAAAATAAAATGTTATCAGTAGGACATTTATTGGCGTTTGCCATTAAATGCCACTTTTAAAATTATTTTGTAAAATCAAATTTTTTCGCATCCTTTCCATAAAAGGCCATTTTTGCCAATTTTTTTTTTGTCATTTTCGTAACATTTTGGTTCCGTTTTCATTAAGTTTTGTGTTAAATTATTACTAAAATACCTAAAAAATTACAGGATCTGATAGACAATCAGCTGGTACGAGATTATATCGACCTAGAGAAATTGTACCTTTGCAAAAACGTAAAAACGAATGCGTTTCAACAAGTAGCGCGCCAGCTAAAAAAATTAAAGTGACCATTGAAAATCAAGTTATGGAGGATCTTGAAAAACATTATAGGATAATTCATTTTTTATTAGTCTTTTCAACAATCGCTACGCTAGTAAAGTGTGTGCAATATGATGGAAAAGTAAATTTTCATTCGACTAAGAAAGAAAGCCTTGGATTTCACAACAAAGTGTCGTGCGAAAGCTGTAAACAGATTACAAATGTTGCTTTAGACATCATGGATGATAGCAACATCCTTTATGGACCTGGCATTGATGATTCAGTGTGAGGTAAGCCGATAAAATTTGCTTATAAACGTTTAATACCAGATTTTTTAGTGTTCAAAACTTTAAAGCGTTTTACCCACAACTCACGTTTTCACGGTTTTCACGGTGTCCCCCATAACTTCAAAACTACTGCACCGATCCTTTTGAAATTTTGAACACTATTTATGTACATAATTTACGAGGTAACGCTGGAGAGTTTTTTTCTAATTTGTTAATAATTTCTATTTTACAATAATAAATTAGCCGATTTTGTTCACTAAAAATCGCGTTTTTTCCCATTAAAGTGTTCCAAAAAAGTGAAAAATAAAAATTTCGAAAAAACCTCCCAGCGTTACCTGGGGAAAACTATTATCTAACGAATGAACTTTAATTTTTGATTTCAGATGACCCAGCACCAAGTTCTGAGGGGCACCGCAATTCAACTTTTTTTTGAGACACGTCCGAATAATTGCTGCCATTGCCGTGTTTTTGATATTTCTTCGTGAAAATTTAATACAACATTCTTCAAATGTCATGCTTTAATGTCCTATTAGTTTTAATAAAGAGGAGCGTCACAAAAAATTCACAAAAAATGCCTTTTTTCTTACGAATTAACCTTAACCTTATCCTTCACTTAAAAAATTCTGTGATAAAATAAACATAGTTAAAACCCAATTTTTGTACATAAACCCACATTCACACTAGACAGCAAAATATTTCGAAATTAAATTTTTAGAAACATTAAAAAAAATATACTACATTTTTTAAATTTTTCCAGAAACTTACATGGCATTCACACTAGATTGCAAAACATGTGTTTTGCCATCAATGAAGATAAAAACGAAATATTCAAAATATCGCTAAATATCATAAAAACCCTTTATCTTTTAAAAACAACTACCTGTGACTGGCAGGTAAAAGCGCTTCTTTTAAGTGCTCTTAGAAGCAATAAATTCATACCTTCTTAGACAATGAGAAGCGCTTTTTTTTGTATGTTGACAACATTAATGCTTCATAGTATGCATTCTTTATTGCTTCATTGTAAGCACTATTTACTACTTCAAAGAAGGCATTTTGAGAAGCACAACATAATGCCTTCCCTAATTGCTTTATTGTACGCAAGACGGTTAAGCGCTTTCTTGGAAGCATACAATTGTAGTTACTGCTTACCAAATCGAGGTTAATTTTTTGTTGGGTATCTGCGTTTCCGCTATGTCGATTTAAGTTTTCTTTGCACGTTTATATGTATATTTTTGTATGTTTGTTATTTACCGCACACAGCAGGAGGATTTGTGGATTTACATTTCAATTTGTGATTTTACACAAAATGTATAAATAAGTTTATTTGTTGCTTATTAAATAAGTTTATCAAATATAAATTATAATACATATCGTTCATACCATTAAAGAATATTAAAAAAATTGCATTTGGTTTAAACCTCATGTCATACGTCTGTGAATATAAGGACTCTATGGAGAAATTTTTAAAATCTAAAAACTTTCCTGATTTTAGATCTTTAAGATTTTAAAACACAAATGTAGTTAAATTTAAGAACCCACAATTTTGAAAGTAGGTTGATATTTTCTAAAATTTATTAACCTGTAATTGTTTAAATCTGCTATTTGTAATCCAATAGCAAGCGCTTCCTTCTAAACATGCACTTTAAATGCTAATGCAATTTTTTGCCCACCTCTAAACAATAAAATGTTTGCAAAATGTATAATCAGATTATCATCGAAAAATAATTACTAAAAAATGTTGCTTTGAAAACAATTGTTTTATTTTATTTCAAAAATTCAAATTTTCCAAAAATTAAATTTTTCAAATATTGCAAGGAAAAAATGTTTGATATTCTGTTTTGGTATGCCATGACATAAATAACCATTTGTGTGTGTGTTAGCAAATGGATGCTTAATATTTGTTGATGCCTAAAAAAAAGTCTGTAATCAGCAAAATTACTGCTGAATTTCTTTGCTAATATAAGCATTTTTTCTGCAATTATCCTCCCAGAAAAAATGTTGCTGACTTTACTGACTTTTTTAGTGTATGTTTTAAACTAAACATCTTTTGTGTTAAAAAATTAATATATTAAAATCCCCCAGCAAAACTTTAGTAATGGGTGCGCTAAAGTAATGCATTACCTTGTAATGTATCCTCCTTACCGGTATCATGATTTTCCGACAAGAAGTAATGAGTTACCGATAATTGAACACTCATGGATTACCTTGTAATGATACCTCATTACATTCTACATTACTTCAAAAAATAAAATACTGACTTACCGATCATCATTTACATAATGCATGAATTATAAACATAAAGTAATTATTAATATATATTTTTGAAAATCTATTTATAGACACATTACTTTGTGATTTTTTGTAAGCATGAGGGTAAGGTGTATATTTATGATATCACGAACGAAAACACGAAGCACAACAACTCATTTACATTTTAAGCAATAACATTTTATTTGTATAGATAGATCAGTTGGTAGAGTTCTCGCCTAACTAATTGTTAAATACCAGAGATCCCAGGTTCGAATACCAGCATGACCACGTAATTTATTTAACAACAAAAAAAAAAAGTTATTTATTTAATTTAAAAAAAATATCTGTAAAAAAATATTTTTAAATACATTTTTGTTTTTTATGAAAATCTAGTTAAAGAAACATTACTTTTTCCCACCATGTAAGCATATAAGTAACCAGTTACTTTACACCCTACAAGGTAATGAGTCCATCCATTACTTTTATGCTCATCGCCTTTAAAATTCATCAGTAAAGTAACGTGTAAAGTAATGCATGGAGCCCTATGGCGATACATTACTTTACCCATGATTTGTTAATGTGTGGTTTTGCTGGAACATTTAGCAAAACTTTAAGAGATTTAGTTTGGCTTACATTCATAGGTTTTTATAAATTTGTACATTATTTTGTTCTATAGTGTATATGCAAATTGGGTATCAAAAGAGCAGTATTTTGAAGATTTTTCCAGCAGAGCCAAACTAATATTGAAAAGCTCTCAAACACAAAAAAAAAGTTTATAAAAATCTTCAAACCCATTTTCTGTCCAGAAACATTATTGGTCAGTTATGGTTCTTATCGAATGTTTCTTACTTTTTTCCCCTCTATCACATATTTAAGTTTTATTGGGGGTTTTGGTGGTCTTCTATTCTACAGAAACAATTGAAACATTTGCCTAGCGAAAACTCTATCTCTAACACATACTTGGTATCAAACTAATGAATGTAAATAAAGCTCATCATAATCATTACTTGTGAAAAAGAGATAGCAATCGGATTTAAAAGAGGAAGCATTCTAGTTGAAAAATAAATGATTTATATGTATTCTGTCTCTTCTGATTAAAACAACACATTGTGAATGCTGTGCTTGACAAAAGCTCCACTTAGCCACACTCATCGCTGTGTGGGCCGTGGCACAACTCGCTAAGAGGTGATGCTACAAGTCATAACCTGATGTATGGTTGTGGGTTTGAAACTCACTACGACACAAAGTTAAAAGTTTTTTATATAGAGCAATTTCGCAATATAAAATACTTTGTTCAATTGACACATAAATTAACTACTGATGGGTCCGTGGAGGGGACGAAACTGTGGCAGTCTGGCATATCCATTGTGTCCGTTACATTTTTCAATAAAAATGTTTCCTTCTTCTTCTTCTTCCTGTAAAAATCAAACTACAAAAATTCTTCAGTAATTAATTATAATAAAATTAATTACGATTGTCATTATATGACGGTTACAAACACTTTACCCCAAAACTATTTTTAACGCACCAAAAGAATATTCAAGATGTTACAGTTAAATTTTATTGTCTACTCATGAATTTATTAATTAAAGATAATACAAATTCAGTCAATCGTTTTGATTTTTAGCAGCAACAATTCAAAGATTAAAAAAAAATAAGTCATGAATATTTTCATAACATGAGTGAACAAGTTAATGCAATGAAGTTAAAGTTTTGAGAAAAAAATTTAATGTACACTCAAAAAAGGATTGGTTGTAATTCAGTCGAAACTATTAAAATTTATTTGATATGAAATTATTTTATTTGGAACTACCACTAATCGATTGATAAAGTAAAAATACTGTACCGAAAATTAAAAATAGGGAAAAGGAACTAGAAAACAATTCATTTATCCAATTATTGGTTTTTCCAATCAACTTTTCAAATTAAATTCAGCAAGTAATTGTGTACGGTATAAGCCACCATTTATTTTGTGATAATACAAGAGAATTGGTACCATCTATCAAAATTTTTAAAAAATTGTCTATAACACAAGGGAACAAAATTGAACTTTTTTTGTGTTGATTTGAAATTTATAGCAAATTTTTACTAATTTAAGGTCGCTGATTTCAAATCTGCACTTGGTTTTTCTCTATCAGCTCGACTTTTCGAGATATACCGTTATGTTCAAAATTAAGGCACTTCCGCTACATATATTGGAATAACTTGAAAACGGTTCACCACATTAAATTAAAAAAAAAAACCGAAACTCGCAAACAATACTCTCTTTAAGCCGTGCTTACATTGTTTTTAAATTTTCCAAGTAGTTTTAGAGATATCGTTCAAGTTTTGAAAAAAAAATTAAAATTTTTAAAAAAAAAAAAAATTTTTGTTCTTTAAAAATTCCTAAAAAATAAAAATGGGACAAAAATCACAGTTTTGGTCTAGAAACAGTTAGTTAAATATATTTCGAATGAAATGAGCTTTATTTCATTGCAATCGGTGCACAACTTTTGATTTTGTTCACGATTTACTGAATTGATATAAATCGCGATTTCCATACAAAAATAACATTTTCTAATGTGTAAGTGTTTGTATGTAATAAGTTAGTTTTTTATGATTCTAAGAATTAAAAAAATTAAGTAATAAAAAAAGATTATTTCATTTTTATGGTTGCTGTAGCAAACTCATAACGCCTATAAATTTTATTGTTCCTTTATGACACCTAGTCAGTTCACAGTCAATTAAAGAGAAAAAAGAAAAGTGCACTTGTTTTTATTGATGTGTGGTTTACCGTTGGTAACGGATGATTTTTTTAAAGAAATTCCCCTTAACACATGTGTTCATTCATAAGTGACTGTCAATAAAATTGTGGATATAATTTTTTCTAGGTACTTCAGTAAAAAACTACGAAGTATTTATATGGGTTCATTCAACCAATTTTTCTCATTCAACAAGTGTTTACGAAAGCGAAAAGTATAACGACAAAAAATATTAAAAAATTTTAACCTAGAACATTTCATCAGTGAACACAAAAAACTTTTGATTTTTATCCCTTGTTTTATTTATTGAAAACTGTGTTACTTTGAAATATATGTCAAAATTGGGCTATGACTACGTCAAGTAACACCTGTAAAATCAATCCCAACTATTTTTGTAACATATGTGGCGAATACACGTTTATAAAAAAAAGGAAAAAGTGTGTCAGATTTTATTAAAAAAAATTATTTTTACTACTTTGGATTTACCATGGAAACCCGTGACAAGTACTGGATTCCTAATACTGTATGTAAAAACTGTGTAGAGTATTTAAGGTTATGGGCAAACAAGCAACGGACCCAGTTCAAGTATAAAACACCAATGATCTTCGAATCATTATGATGATTGTTATTTTTGCGCTGTCAACATAACAGGCATTAATAAAACAAATCGGTCTAAATGGATTTATCCTAACGTGTTGTCTATTACCCAACCAGTCCTGTACTCTAGTGAGGATTCAGAACCACAACCATCTACACACAATTTTCACGACTTACGACAAAATGTTCCTTCACCAATTTCTGAATGTGGATCAGATGACTTCCATTTAGATATTTCTTCTGAACGCGAGCAATTTAATGAGGAGGAGCTTAGTGATTTAGTGAGAGACCTTGGACTTTCTAAAAAAGCATCTGAAATTCTTGCTTCTCGATTAAATCAAAAAAATCTGTTAACCCAAGGAACAACAATTTCATACTACCGTAACAGAGCATATGATGGCGGACTATTGCTGGAGCATTAAAAATAATCCCTCTACACAACATTATTTAAGAAAATCTTATAAAAGAAAATTTTTCGATGAGTTGTAATTACATTGTAATATTTGTGTATTAAAATTTTTTATTTTTCTTTAAAATTCTCTTTTTGTGTTAAATTAAAAAGTATAGCTGATAGAAATGAACAAAATTAAAAGTTGTTATTTTTGTATGGAAATCGCGATTTATATCAATTCAGTAAATCGTGAACAAAATCAAAAGTTGTGCACCGATTGCAATGAAATAAAGCTCATTTCATTGGAAATATATTTAACTAACTGTTTCTAGGCCAAAACAGTGATTTTTGTCCCATTTTTATTTTTTAGGAATTTTTAAAGAACAAAATTTTTTTTTTTTTTTAAAAATTTAAATTTTTTTTTCAAAACTTGAACGATATCTCTAAAACTACTTGGAAAATTTAAAAACAATGTAAGCACGGCTTAAAGAGAATATTGTTTGCGAGTTTCGGTTTTTTTTTTTAATTTAATATGGTGAACCGTTTTCAAGTTATTCCAATATATGTAGCGGAAGTGCCTTAATTTTGAACATAACGGTATATCTCGAAAAGTCGAGCTGATAGAGAAAAACCCAGTGCAGATTTGGATTCAGCGTCCCAAATAACCTTAAAAACAATATTCAGTTCTTAATCAACAGAACCATTGTTCCCTTGTGTAATCAAAAGTGGTTATTGCAAATACGGTTTCCCCAATCCAATATGTCAGTAAATTGGGGTTTCAGTAGTACCAACCGGATTGTGGATTGCATTGTTTGTAGAAGCAACTAATGATTGTTATTTGTAAACGAATTTGAGACAATATTTATTTTCCTAGCAAAATATTTAAATTCAAATTTAACACTCAGTATTTATAAGTGTTTGTAGTGAGTGTTCCGAGTTCAAATTTTGGAAAAGACAAATACAAAAATTTTTGTTTAATTAAAATAAAATATTCAAATGTTTGAATAGCAAATAAGGCAATGAAAATTAAACGTGATTGTGGTGCAATCATTAGGACAGAGGACTAGTAATCTAAAGGCAGCGGTTCAATACCAGAAAAAGGTTTTTAATTTCAATAAAATTTTGTGGAACGTAATAATATTTATTTGGAATGTAATATTGGGTTAGGCAACTGAATATAAGCTATCACGACTAAAAATATAATTTAACATTACGTTAGTTGTCGTAACCGCCAGAATACGATTGGCAACAAATTCGGTAGACACAACTGAGACTGCTTTCTGGGTGTAAGATTCCTACATATTATGAAAAAATTACTTCCATGTATGAATTATTTTTTTCAGTGTATGTTACTTTTCACGTCTTTTAACTGGTTAATTAATTTCAAAATATACAAAGCAAATTTTTCAAATTTATCATAACTTTTGAGCAGACAGTCCACAATTAAAATCTCCAATGAAAGATAAGATTTTATTCGTTTAAAAACAATATATATCAAAGTACCATTTTTTTTTTTACTTAAATATAAATCTTTTGTAAAGTTGGCTACCCAGGTAAAAAAGTTAATATATGACCCATATATATACATATATGGAGTTCCATATATGGTTTGGATCCGAAAATTGAGGATATATGGACATATATGAATATATATGTCCATATATGTCCATACATTTGTCCATATATATCCTACCCATATATGTTTATATATTTTCCTCCGTACGTATATTTTCATAAAACAAAAACAATTGTTAGTTTGAAAATTCAATTTTTATTAACAAAATTATTGCTTACATATATATTATTATATATACATAGAAAATGTATATTTTATATACATTGAAAATGAGAATTATTCAAGTTCGAGGCCATACTCTATATTTCTCTATTAGGATATTGTCCTAACAAATAATCTATAAAGTTTTTTTGTTTTCAAATTTATTATTTGACCCTTATATATGGTAGTATATATGGCATATATATGTATATGAATAATACATTCATATATTTAACCATATATGGAAAACACTTTCATATATGGCTCCATATATGGTAAACATTTACATATATGGTTCCATATATGAAAACATATATGCAACAATTGTTCATATATGGTTCAATATATGCTTCCATATATAACAAACATTTCCATATATGCTTCCATGCATTTCCATGTATGGATACATATATATTCAGATATATTCATACATGGGCCATATATAATAATATATGATCTTTTTCAGCTGGGTATTAAGTTTTTGTGACTGCCGCAGCAGTGCGACAAAACCAGTCAACCGGTTAGAATTGGTGAATTTTGTTGCACCGTGTTAATTCTTCTGTTATTTTTTCAAGTAAAAGAAAGTTATTTTTCATTTTAAAGACATTCAAATATAAATAAAATGTTTCTATTAAAAACAGGCAATTCAAAATGAAATGCAATTGTAAAAGACCAACAATGCATACAAAATCCTCAATATAAAAAAAAAAATTAAAAAAATGTTTATCAACTATATAAAAATTAAAGAAAGCAAACCGCTTATAGGGTAAAGAGATCACGATTTTCTTACAAATTCGTGCTCATACAATTTGTCTGGGCACTCGGGTCTGTTAAATTACTTTCTGAAAGAGATTAAAAAATTACTTCCTGAAAGAAATTAAAAAATATAAAAACAATGTTTTTCTTATTATCTATATACGAGGGCGGCTCAATAAGTCCGTGACTTCTCGAACTTCCCTCGTAGTTATATGAAATGCAACACTGCTCCGATCAAATAGCACCTGTTAATAGACTACTGTCAAATTTTGAGCAAGTTTCGTCATTTACTTTGCGTTTAACAGCTGTTCAAAACATACATTTTTTTAAAAATGGAAAAAAGTGATTTTCGTGTGCTCATTAAACATTATTTTTGGCGAAAAAAAAAACCTTCAATCAAACCAAGAAAAAGCTTGATAAATACTATGGGGACTTTCCACAATCCATTTCAATGGTAAAAAAGTATTTTCCTAACTCTCGTTGTGATCGCACAAGTAAATATGACGCTGAACGTTCTGGACGGCCAATTGAAGTCAATACACCCGAAAATGTCGAGAAAATCCACGATATGGTGTTGGCCGATCGAAGAGTAAAAGTGCGTGGGATTGTTGATGCCATAGGCATTTCATATGGCAGTGTGGTTTCGATTTTAAAAGATCAGTTGGGTTTAAGAAAGCTGTCTGCAAGATGGTTGCCACGTTTGCTCTCAATTGACCATAAAAGTAATCGTGGCCAATAAGGTGATGGCAACAGTTTTTGGGGATGCACGCGGGATAATCCACATCGATTACCTTCAAAAGGAAAAAAACAGTAAGCGGCGAATATTATGCCAACTTATTGGACCGATTTAACGAATATTTAAAAAAAAAAAATACGAACCCATATGGCCAAGAAATGCCTATTTTATGGATTTCGAAAAATCCTATTTTTTGGAGGGGATACAAAAATTAGAGAACCGTTGGACTAACTGTATTGAGTTAAAAGGAGACTATGTTGAAAAATAATTTTTTTTTGCAAAAACAACGGTGTTTCATTCAAAAAGTCACGGACTTATTGACCCGCCCTCGTATATAAAACTCACTTTCTGTTTGTTTGTTTGTTCTCTATACAAATTTGCAATTCTCAACAGATTTTCCTCAAATTTAGCATGAATAATCCTCGGACCTCAACTTAAATCATAGTTTTCATCGACCACGCCCACTTCTGGGCCTACTTTTGACAAAAAATGTAAAATTAACATTTTTTTTCGCCTTTTTCAACTTTTTTCGTTTTTTTTCGAATACAAACTTTTAAGAAAGTTTTAACGGATTTCTTTGAAATTACTAACATACAGTCTACGTTCCCCGAGGAAGGCCTCAGGAAAAGTTTCATTACCATAGCCCACTTCAATACGGACTTTTGATCAAAAACGTCAAAATCAAAAAATTCCACTATTTTTAATAAAGCTTATTTTTTTTTTTATTTGAAAGCATTGAATCCAATCAAAACATTTTAGAAAAGAACATTTCGTTTTTAGGATTTTTTTTTTCCCCCGTATAATATACCTACTGATGTTTTCGCAGTCTTTATGATTGAATTTTTTTTTTTTAATTTAATTTTTCCTTACCGTTTTTGGCAATAACAAGTCCATTAAAAAAAATAAAAATTTCTTTAAGGATAAACTTTTTCGAAACTATACACTAAAATCAATACGTGACATCTTTATTGATAATGGATTTAGAGCCGCGAATTGCTACTGAAAGCATCATTTTGTATTCAACGTCTTTAAAGATAAAATCATTTTTAATTTTGTAAACTTATTTCAAAAATTTCAAATGGAATCTTTAATTTCAAGTTTATCGTTAAAATTAACAAAATTAAGTCGTCGCTAGGAAATACCTAGCTTAAAATTTTATCTGCATTCAAAAATCACAGTTGTCCCGGGAAACACCTTGCACTTCAGCTAGTTCTTAAATAAATCGACACCAAAAACAACATTAATAATTAAGTTATTTATAAATAATTATTTTTTTTTTTTTGTTTGAACTTTAGTTTTTTGTTTGTAAAAACGATTTTATTAATATTTTATTTTTTGAACTTCATTTATCAACTCTCATTTATCGTTGAATTTTGACAGATTATCTCATCTTCTTGTGGAAATTTTTTGGGAGAAATTACAGATTTGCAAAATGTGCAAATGAATACCCCCACTGAAGAAAGTTAAAACAATACTTTTATTTTTGCCAGAAAAAGCTTAAATAAGCTTTGCCACAAAAAAGAAAAACAATGTAAAAAAAAAACTTTTTTCATTTGACTTTTATGTCAACATTATTGTTATGTTTAACATTATTGTTTCTAGATAAATATAATTTGTTTTTATTTATTAATATGTTTTTTAAATTGTTTTACAATATTGCTAATTAAACAATAGGCATTAGTGTGTCCCTTAAAAATAGATTTGTAATTACAACCCCCCCCCCCCCCCCCAGTTTTATTACAAATGATTCCAAAAAGAAAAAAATATTTTTTTTTTGTTTTTGGAAAACCCTAATCCAAGACGGCCGGAAATATCCCATATTGGGAAAAAGGTATGTTATTATTAAAAAGTACCAACATTTAAAACTTCGAAAAAATTAACGTTTTATTTCATTTATTCATTTAATATACTGCAAGTTATTCAGATATTGAATTCTGACTTCATCGGATATCATTAACACACTTTAGCCAGGAGTCCAAAATGATCCACGAATTTAATAAAAATGCAAAAACGTCTTTTGTTAAATTAATTTTAAATATTTTTTAAATGGTCTAATTTGCAGGCGTCGATTGCTATTTTTTATAATGTTATAGTTGATATTAAAGAAAAGAAAAAAAACAAATTGGTAAAATGATATTTCGAGTTTGTTTTTGAAGCGATTCTTTTCCAGGTCATTTTATAAAAATAGCTTATTTTGTCAATAATTTCAAAAAAAATAATGTTTTCAGCAAAGTTTGCATGATTTTCGGAAAAACATCACTATAATTGTGTTTAATTTTATATAACATATATTTAACCCTCAGTTGCATGGGGACAAAAAAGACCCATGGAACGTAATTTTAATTGTGACTATGAGATTGTAATGTAAAGCTTTTATATTGATAAAAAAAATCTCAAATTCATAAAAATAATTATTTTATGTAACTTGGTCCATATAGGGTTAATTTTTACACTTTAGGCCAAAAACCACTAGGGAATTTACACAATAACATCTTTTATAATTTTCGGGAAAATATTTCTTAAATTTGTTATGATTATATTCACTTTTATTCAAAAATCTTTAACCCTTAGCGGCCGGGGGCAAAAAAGACCATTGAAACTTTATTTAAATTATGACTACAAAAAAGAATATGACGCCTTTAAATGGATAAAAAAAAAATTACATTTGAAAAAAATTATTATTTTGTGTAACTTCATCCATATTGGGCTTATGTTTTCACTTTTCATCATAAAACACCCACTAAGAAATTTACAGAATAATACTTTTTAAGGGTTAAATATGTGGTATGAAAAAAAACTTTTAAAAATAGGATTGGGGCTATAATGAATAGCGGTTGCTCGTCAGTTCTGTACCCTCTATCGCATAACCGATTTTAAAGTAATCTGAAAGATGTTATTCTGCAAAATTTTTTAGTGAGTCTTTTTGTGGTGAACAGGAAAAAGATTAACCTTATATTTTCGAAGTTACGCAAAATAATAATTTAAATCAAGTGTAATTTTTTTTTATCCATTTAATAATGAAAGGTGTTATTCCGTAAATTTCGTAGTGGCTCTTTGTTAGCCAAAAGTGTAAAAATTAACCCTATTTGGAAGAAGTTAGATAAAATAATTATCAAGTTAAGATTTTTTTTATCAATTTAAAAGCTTTTCAATCTTCTAGTCATAATTAAAATTAAATTTCATTGACATTTATTGTCCCCAGGCAACTAAGGGTTAAAGATTTTTTAAATACGAGTAAAGATAATTATAGTATTTATAAATTTAAGTGCTTTTTTTTCGAAAATTATGCAAACTCTAGTGAAAATATAAAAATTTTGCGCAATTTTTCACAAAAAAAAATATTTTCATAAATGTCCTAGAAAGTAGTCGCTCCAAATACTAACTCGAAGTATGATTTTTCGAATTTATTTTTTTTTTTTTTTAATAACAAGTATTATATTATAAAAAGAGCAAGGGACATATTTAAATTAGGCATTCTAAACAATCTTTAAAATTATTTTAAAAAAACTCGATTTTGCATTTTTTTATCAAATTTGAGGATCATTTTGGATTCCAGGCTAAAGTGGGTTAACGATATCCGATGAAATTAGAATTTCATGTGTGAGAATAAATTTGAATATATTAAATAAATAAATTATATAAAAAGTACATATTTTCGAAATTTCGAATTGTGGGAATTTTTAACGCTTTAACGTTTCCCAAAAAAATCGATTTCTTCCACCTGGAACCATTTGCAATAAAACTGGGGGGGGGGGGGGGGGGTGTAATGAACGAATATCGACCAATCGTTATTTTGAGGGACATCCTAATGTACATGGTTAACCACATTTGTTATATTTAATATTTTGTTTGACAGATTATTAAACATTAATACGCTTAATACATAAAATATAAAACATTTCAACATTTTGTTACAATAAGCCTGTTCGTTTACTTCTCCAGTAAAGTCAAGTAAAGATAACGCAGTATCAAAATTACACAAAGTAAGACAAATTTAAAAAATAAAAATAAACGATCGAAAAAGCTGTAAGAATTAGTAAAATAAATAAAAAAAAAGCTGAATGTAAATACCAAATATCAAGAAAAAAATTAACTGTTCATTATGGAAGAGATAAAAGTTAATTGAAATTGTCGACCAGTAACAGATTAGCATTTTTCATTTTAAATCAGAAACAATTCAATTTAATATTTGGTTTTGTTTACTAAAAAAAAAAAAGATATTTTTACAATCATACGCCAATTTCTGCTTACAAATTTTTACTGGCTAAAATGTATCCAGTAAAAACTTATAAGTTCTTTGGCATCAAACTGTCACTTTACTTTCTCTTTGTAATTATTTTTTACTGAGTATTTGTGTAAATGAACACCTTTAAGTAAAAATTTGCACAAATTAATATAAATTTTTGCGTAAGCGAACAAACTTTATAATTAAATTTAATCTCAATTTGTCAATAAAATAAATTTATTAAAAAATTTTTATTAAAAAAAAAACTAAAATTAATTTAAAAACAAAAACTAATATTCTAGATTTTTACTTCAAATATATTATTCACAAACCAGAAAGAAAATTTGGGAGCCCTCAAAATACATGACACTAAAATAAATCATGCCTTTTGGAGGCCTCTTATTTTCAAATCAAAAATGATTGAAATGTTAATTTTTGTTTTAAGTTTTCAAAAATTTTTTGTCAAAAAACACTGGTTTTGTAGGCGAAAATAAGAATCAAAAATGACTCCAAAATATTAGGAAATAATTTTATCGAAAAAATCATTCAAATTTAAGTCAGAAATAGTTTTTTTGAGACATCCAAAAATTTGAAACAAAAAAAAAAAAAAAACAAAACAAAAAATATAACATTTCATTGTGCGCGGGTTTGCCATAATACCGCCTTAAAATCTAATGAATTTAGCACAAAAATATTAACGGCGAGTTAATGTGTTAGGAATTGGTACAACAAGATAAACCGGAAGAAGGTTAATATATTTTGTGGATTCTAATATTGTAAACCAATTGTAGTTGTTACTACCCTGCGGGAAAGGAAGGGCCGATTGATCCAAAATGACAATTCTGTGATATATCATTGGGTGGGACGTCCCGAAACTGGCGAAACCAAACTTGTGGTGTATCAAAAAGTGTTAATTTGTGTAAAATGACTAATCACGTGACTATAGTAATGCTGATAAAACATTGACTGGTTGGTACCAGATATATCATATAACTGGAGAAAAGGTAATGTAACATCAAAGTGTAGTGAAGCAACTAGGACTGTTGCAGTCGAAGATGTTACTGGTCATTGAACTGGTTCAAAACCGTTAGCAGTGGATGAATATGTGGCAATTAGTGCCAAATTATTCAGTTCCTTGACTGCTACAAAGCGGACATAACACTGAAGGAATTTGATCTGTACCGGTTTTGTGACAGTCGAAATGAGGACTTAACACTGCACTGATTCAAAAGAAGTGAATACGGAACTATTTAGATGGTGACCAACATGGATAATTTTAAAGTTTTTCGGACACACTATTTTGATGGTGCCTTTTTGACAGGCTACTTACTAATTACTTTTCGCTTGCCCGGCGACATGTACCCCTTAGAACAGTGCAGTAGTACGAAGCAAATATATTCCATTCAAACTACTAGTGTAACAGAACACATTTCGCTTAATATGTGACTATTATTCCATCAAATCTTTCACTCCCGTTCTACGATACGTACTCCTAAACCAGTCACGTGATAATTATTTTCCCATTGGTCCTGTTGCATATCACATAAATTCTAAAAGTATCATACTTTAACACGACCTACTTTTAACATGTCCCATAGCTTATTCATTTAAGTTGGTAAGGTGAAAGGTTACCGTCATCAAGTTATTCGCCACGTCGCAAGGTGCTTCAAAGGTAGCAATTGTCGCCTCCTACTACAAGCCCATGTTAAAAGTACCGGTCACTTTCATATACCAGGACCGAAGCTAGGACAGGTTCATACACACAAAGATCTATTCACGTTACCATACCAGTGACAAGTCCATTTCCCGCAGGGTAATACAATTAAACGGTCTTGCAAATGTTAACCCCAATCTCGTGGTCTTATTGTTATTGGAATATATTTCAAAGACATAAAAATACAAACTTTTGAATTTAGGAGATCTCAATCAAGATTCCAAACTGATTTTTCGGACTCAGAAATTACTTCAAAGAGGCTCCAGTCTATGAGAGAAATTTAGATTCACTTTTATTCGCTCTAATATGATACAAAAAAGATTCTAAATTATGAGGGAACTTTTCTTGAGGCTCTTTTGGATCAACCACATTCATACACAAATTTTAAATTTTAATAATGTTTTTTGAGCTCATTTCTCACTCATGCAAAAATGTAACTATTCTACTGATGAATTATTAATAGTTAATATTGTTGAATAATAATACAATTTAATGGATTTGATTGAATTCCAACTAATTTATTCCCTCTAATCAAGAAAATAACTTCATTCGATGATTGCAATAAAAAGACAAAATACATGTAAGTCGTATAGCCGCCGTAGCGTATGAGTGTTTTGTTAAATATAACGTATACGCTCCGTAGTATAGTTAGGCAGTACATTTGAGCACCCACTAATAATGTAACCAACTGTCAAAAACATGGTTTATTATTTTTTTTTTTTTAACAAAACTCCACATTTATCAATACATATTGAAATTCTTAAAGAAAATCAAAGTTTTTATACTAATCGTACACTGACACATTTTTATCAGTTTGTGTTAACTAATCAAGAGCCGCTGAACTTTTTTCAAACAAACATCATTAAAATATTTTTGAACTTTTTCTCCTAAAAGCGCCCTTTCGTGAAAATATTATCAATCAAATTTGAAACTTTGACAGGATGCATATCATAGACGGCTGAAGATATTTTAGAAACAAATTTTTTTTCGTTAACCGATATTAATTTTTTTTTTTAAAAATAACGTATTTTTTAGCAATTTTCTTAAATTGTCATATGGCAACCCTGACAATATAATTTTTATAAGTGTAATAGAATTTTAATTAGCACCAGCCATTATTTATGTTTTGAGTTAAAACCGAATTTTGTAAAATTTTAGACTTTTTGTATTTGAAAAATGCATGGTCACATCTGTCAGATTTTCAAAAATTATATACAGCCCAGTCTGGAAACCGTAATTACAAGTGATTAATTTTCTTACTACAAGTAATTACAACAGCTTACCCTCTGCATTACTTTAACAAAAATAAGAATTACTTACCAATAATCATGTTTTAATAATACAAGGTTTGCTACATAAGTATTTATTCGGTTGCCCTAGAACATTTTGACAAAATACAGAGCAAAAATATTTACGAATTTTCAAAACGTAATAAGAAAATAAAATTTGGCATAAATAACACATTTTCACATGAAAATATTTTTGTTTGCAACAACTAACATTGTACTTCGATTTACATTTGTCTAATCTTTAATGGAATTTTAAGTACATTTCGTAAGATTAAGTGGATTAATACGTGTACTGAATATTAAGGCCGACCACACTCCAAATAGTTTGTAGTTAACTGAAAATGTAATTTAACATAAATGATCAATCACTTAAAAGCCGGTCTACTTACTTTTTATTAAAATCAAATAATTTTTTTTAAATTTATTTTAAAATATTGTTTAAATAACTAACAAAAATAAATGTTAAAATTTTAACTACAGATAAATAAAAATAAATGTTCGATTCACTTATTTGAAATTATTTCAGTTTCTTGTTTTGGTTAGTTTTTTTTTTCTATAAAATGTACACACATACATTTGTGTAACTTTTTCACTTTCTTGTAATTTGTGTTGAAATAATTTTGTATATAAATAAAATGTTTCAATAGAAAAACAGAAACGAATTTCTTTGAATATTTTTTTTTTTGATGAAAATAATTTAAATTTATAATAACTGCAAAGGAAACAAATAAATGGCAATATTCCGTTTTTGTGGTTAAATTAGCATGAAACTTGAAATAAATGGAAATAATAAATGCGTGTAAAGAAATCGGTAAATGGTAGTAAATTATTTTGAACAAATGTATAAAAAAGTTGAACAAAAAAAAATTTATTTGCAAAAATAAATACATGTTCACTTATTTTTAATTCAACTGAAAACTTTTTTATTAAACTACAAACAGTAAACTACATAATATTCTGAGTGTATCTCCATGTTTCTCTCTTTTGAAAAGTTATTGTTCTGAGTAACGTCACAAATAACAGTTCTTGCTATGCTAATAACTAGTTAATTTTCGCATTATTTTAATACAAAAAATAAGGCGTTTCCCATAACTACTTATTTTTATCATTATTTTAAATATAAATTAATGATCTAAAAATATTTTGAAAAACTATTTTTAGACTCATCGTTTTTCCAGCTCTAGTAAGGACATATATAAGCACACATTTTATATTTATTTTTTTTTAAGGAAAGACATGTTGTCAAGCAAGTTATTTATGTTTTTATCTATCATGTATAACATGTCGAAAAAGCTAAGATGTTTGAGTAGTTGACTGACAACCTGGTGGACCGGGTTCGAATCTGGTGCGGGCACAATTTACTAAAAACGAAGTTTGAATAAAAAAAAAATTTTTTTATTAAATTTAGTTTTTTTTTTTAAATGTATTTGTAGACTCATTATTTTTGTCCATACTGGTAGGCATATGGTAACCGCATATTTTTCTATTTTTTGTAAGGTGTTTAGTAATGATATATCATTATTTTGCGCGTACTCCCCTATATAAAAGTAATGATTTGTAGTGACAATTGTAAGTACTTGTCAATACCAAGTATGTACTTATATAACCATTTATATGGTAATGCTTTTCAACACTGGGAATCGGTGAATTAATTATATAGTTTTAGATAATTTATGAAAAAGGTCCCATCCTAAAATTTCAAAATTTTAATTATGAAGAATTTTTGAAACTCTTAAATATATCCGTTTAAAAGAAGTGGGTCGAAAATGGAGCTCTGTGTCAATAACGAGTTAAAACTAGAGATGTCACGAATATTCGGTTACTATTCGATATTCGGCACTATTCGGCAAAATTATTCGTCAAACACGGCTGTTTGTAGTAGTTTGAGATGAGTTTTCAACCTTAAAAGGTTTATTATTCTATATATATTGGCTATATCCAAAGTTCTGTATACTTGTATATGAAATATATAAGAATATGTATGAAAAACTATTCGGAAAATATGCGGTATTCGGTTTAAACCGAATATTCGGTATTCAATAAAGTGGCGAATACACTTTTCATGTCATCTGTAGTTAAAACTACAGTGTTTCATAGCACAGCCACTGTAGCGTATGGTTGTTTTGATACATATTTAAATATAACGTATACGCTACGTAGTACAATACGACAGTACATTTGACCACCAATTAATAAAGTAACCAAATATTCACATCAAATATTCATATTCAATACATATTGACATTTTTTTGATAAAATCGGAAACTGTCAAATTAATATTAACTTGTGTTAATACTATATTTTAATAAAATTTGTTTATGTTTATGAGGACAAACATTTATAAAACACTTATTGTTTTCATGTGCGCAATCTTACGTTTTGTGGTTATAAAGTGGGATAAATATTTACCCAATTTTACGTTTTTTTTTCAATACACTTCTTATAAAAACTAAATAACCCGATTAAAATAAATTAATATGCCGCAACAAAGAAATGTATCAAATATGATATATCCTTATATCTAATTTAAATACAATTTGATCCAATAAATGGTTTATCATATTGTATACAAACGAAATATATTACCTTGAGTTTGATATTATTTGATGCGATTCAATAGAGTGAATATAATATAAGTTGGTTAAATTTAATACAAGAGGCTAACGGGCAAACTCTGTTCTGCAATGAAATTCATACCATGTGCTAGTCTTCAAAAATAAACAATAAGTTCTTCTACCATAATTTTTATCTTTGCATACTTCAGTCGATATGAGCCAAAATAGATTTAGGGTGTATCTTAAAAACTAACGCATATAAAGGAGATGTTTTTGACAATAATTATTGCCTTGCCAAGATATAATTACAATCCAAAAATAATGTTTATTGTGCTACTACTTAAAAATATATGGCGATTTTCGCGCGGGCGACAAAGTATCTAAGCTTCAGTATATATTGCTCAAATGCTTTGCTACTAAAGCTTAATGTCTTCTTCTACCAAATTTCATATAATTCCGTCAATTAGTTTTCAAGTTAAGGCCATGTTCTTTAGACATTTTGAAGGTTTCTCGCTTCTAAGCCGTGCACCGCACACAAACAATTTCTTCGAAAAAACATTTAGTAAATTTAGTTTTCTATCGGAGTATAATAATTTTTAAGTATATAACGCTCATTGGACGTATTTGTGATCAATTTTATGAAGGCTACCCTGAGGCAGCCTTACCCTGTAGAGGGTTAAGATCACAATATAAATTTAACATTAACAGTTTTAATATTTTTACATGGGGCAATACATTGTTTTGTTTAATTCCAATAATTAACTTAATTCTACCAATCCAAATATATATTGCCCGTACACAGAGAAAATTTCTCGGACGAGTTTTAATGAATTTGTTTAACTAAATTGATGAAGCTTTCTTCACAATGTGAATGTTTTCATTTGTTGTATGACATTTTTAATAATTAAGATGAAATTTTTCTTTAAATTTTATGAAAAACTGCATTAAGTTAATGATAAGTTTCAAAGAACGCGTTCCAGTGACGTTTCATAGATACTATGTAGGTAACGACCACTGCAAATATAGTTAAAAACAAATTAAATTTCACTTAAAGAAAAGACAACTTACATTGCTGTAAATTCAACTAACATTGTCATTTGTTTTTTGTGTTCAAAAAATTAACCACAATTGTAGTAAAAATAACCACATGTTAGTAAAAATTAAACAAACATTATTTTTTTTATTTTTTTTAAATAACAAAAAACAACTGAAAAAAATTAATGTAAAATATCAAAACAGTCATTTGATGTGGTTTGTTTTTTGAATGCACTACAAGGTTAGTGAAAATTTAATTTGTTCTACAAATGACTGACATTTACATTAAAAGTAATGAAACTGTATTACAATCTAAACAACTATATATTTTTAAAGCAGAAGTTCCCTGAGTGTTGATATCATGCAGAGAATTTTCTCAGTGTATGGTATAACATATTTTAAGATACAATTCAGAATGCTATTTTACGAAAAATTACAGTGGCAAGTAAAATTGTATCTTACTATACATAATGTCATACTTAACTATATTAAATTTTTCAAAACTGGATACCATTATACAAGGTTATATAATACTAATTTTACTCTGGTATACACAAATTGGGTATCAAATGAAAGGGTATTTTCAAAAACGCATCCATTCTTATTTAAAAAATGTATTTTTAATGACACTTTTTTATATGAGTTCAAACTGTTATATACGAGGGCGGATCAATAAATCCGTGAGTTTTCGAACTTCCCTCGTAGTTATATGAAATGCAACACTGCTCCATCAAGTACCACCTGTTAATAGACTACTGTCAACTTCTGAGCAAGTTCGTCATTTACTTTGCGTTTAACAGCTGTTCAAAACATATAACCTCGTGAATTTTTTTAAAAATGGAAAATAGTGAACTTTTTCGAAAAAAAACCTTCAATCAAACCAAAGAAAAGCTTGATAAATACTATGGGGACTCTGCACAATCGACTGCAATGGTAAAAAGTAGTTTACTGACTTTTTTGTGGAAGTTTCTCGGCCAATAAGGTGATGACAACAGTTTTTTGGGATGCACGAATTGGTACCTCATCCACCATATTCCCCGGATTTAGCCCCAGTGATTATTTCCTATTTCAAACCCTAAGGAATGGTTCCGTGGAAAGATGGACCTAGAAAAATCCTGTTTTTTGGAAGGGATACAATAATTCGAGAAACGTTGGACTAAGTGTGTTGTGCTAAAAGGAGGTTATGTTGAAAAATATTTTTTTTTTTTTTTTGGAAAAAACTGTGTTTCATTCAAAAAGTCACGGACTTATTGATCCTCGTACTAAAGCTAATTTAACTTCATTGAGGAGCTGTCTGAGCTTTTCCCTCATTTTCGTAATCGTTCGACTTTGAGACGACTTTCAGCGATAATTTTTTTAAACCCTTATTTCAAATATTTCAAATACAAAAATAGACAAATATTTTTTTTTGTACCTGATACCAAAATTTTCGTAAATTTAAGAGAAGCTCTTATACAGTCAGGCAAAAACGTTACATAGTATTGATGATATTGTTTCATAAATCGTTTTTCAGCTATTATACATTATATTTATGAAATTTTTATAAATATGATGAAAAGTTTCATTAAAATTTATGACATGTGGTTAAAGACCGGCATTATTTTATAAATAAATCTCATAAACTTTGTGAATATAAACTTTAGGTTTTTATTCAAAAAAAACAACCTTCTTGGGTTTGGCTTTTCCGAGATTTAAACTTGGAAGCTCTGAGTAATTGGATACAGCTCTACACTCAGGGAACCTCTGCTTTAAAAATATGTAGTTGTTTGGATTGTACTACAGTCTCCCTATTTTTTTATGTAAATGTCTGTCATTTGTGGAACAAATTTAATTTTTTACAAACCTAGTAGTTCATTTAAAAAAACAAACCACATCAAATGACTGTTTTTATGATTTTACAATTCATTTTTTACGGCTGTTTTCTGTTATTTAAAAAAATATAAAAGTAAATGTTTGTTTAGTTTTTACTAACATATGTGGTTCATTTCACTACAATTGTTATTAATTTTTTTTAACAGTAAAAACAAATGACAAATGTTAGTTGAATTTAATGAAATGTTCGTCGTCCTTTCTTCAAGTGAAATTTCATTTGTTTTTGACTACAATTTCATTTGTGTTTACCTATATAATATACTTAGTGTACCCATTACACCACAAACATTTGTAATTGTTGAGTGCTAAATTTTAGTTTAAATATTTTGTGAGGAAAAACAAACATTGTCTAAAATTCGTTCATCAATATCAATCAATAGTTGCTTTTATAAAAAAATTGCGATGCAAAATTGGGTTGGTTCTACTGAAACCCTAATTTAATTACACGTGTGATTCTCAAACCCGTATTTTTCAGTTACCACTTTTGATTATCGACAATTTTTAATTTAACTGATTGTAACAATTTTTTTTTTTTTGTATTATGACTAAATAAATGGTTGCTCCTACCGTACACAATTACTAGCCGAATTTAGTTTGAAAAGTTGATTGGGTATTTCCAATCAATAATAATTGGATAATATGATTGTTTAGTTCCTTTGCCCGCCTTTTAATAGTATTTTGCGTTATTAATTGAGTATAGGTAATTTCTAATGACATAAAACCCAATAAAATACTGTCAAATACATAACGCCTATCAAATAATTTTTA